>VWZS01005699.1:0-76517 GCA_013397075.1 Rhabdornis inornatus | reverse complement strand
AGGGAACAATTCAACCCCCAAGAGAAGGTCAGTAATTTGCACTGTGCTGCAATATCTTTATTTGCTGATCTCTCATCTATTTGCCAAAACCTTTCTACATCTTAATTATTTCCTTTCTGTATCTTCTTCAGGTTGTATGAAAATTATGGAAGTACTTCCAGACAATCTGCTAATCACAGAGCAACACCAGAGAGGAGAAGGGTGTTCCCCTGTGTAAAAATAAAATTTTTTGGCTTCTGCAGCACAAAGGAGAAGTCACTGGTTGCTCTCTGCAGGCTCTGGTGAATCCTCTAAGATAATCATTCCAGATTGCAGCCCTGAGGCTGCTGAGTGGTACCATTACTACAGAAGAGTTTTCACCAGCTGAATGGATGTTAGTTCCTTTGTGTTAGGGGTGGCCTCTGTGTAGCAGGGACTGCAGTCATATCTGTAAAACACATAAAAATAATTACAGAAATAGCTACACTCACTGTACTCATATAAGTAGCATGGAGGCAAGCACACCATGTAGGTATTCTTCTTTTCTCACACTGCCACAGCTACATTACTGCCATGACCAAGGTAATTTGTAGCTAACTTAGCCCAGCTTAGAAAAGACTCAGTATGGTCATGTACTTCTGAGACCCTCCAGCACAGTTGTTTGCAAAGATAATTGAAGTGGGATTGTTCCATTCTTTTACAAGCAGTTCTTTTTATAAACCCCATGAGGATTAGAAATTTCTTATGGAAGAGATCTGAATGAAGAACTGCAGCATGCAGAGGCTTTGGTGTACCTTATGTAATTTTTGTTGCTTTATGAAGATTATAGACTTATTATCTAATTCAGAGAACTTTGCCCTTGAGATAAATATTTGTAGAAGTTCTTGTGTGGCTGTGTTCATAAGCAGCAATCTGAAAGAAATTTTGTTACTCAGGTTGGATCCAAACAGCTAAAGAGAATGAACTTTCTTCTCAGGAAATTTGGAAGATATCCGAAGGTCTCCAATCATAAAGATCCAAATTCTTTCCTTTGTAGTAAAATGGCTAGCCAGATCACCTCCACATGTGGATATGCATTCCCAATAAAGCAGGGCAATATCACTGTATGTATCTACACCCTGGGTCATGTGCTAGGAGAGACATCCATAACCAAGGATGCATGTGTGGCAATTACATAGTTAATTTCATTAGTTAATACTGGTGTTTCACAAGCAGCAGACACTTGCTGGAACCTGCTCCCACGGCACAGTGGATGAGTTTGTCTGTCTCCTCACACCAGTGCATGGATGCGCTCTTGGCTACCTGCATAGGAAATTCCAGGTCTGTATACTCACTGTTCCGCCTGAGAGCCAAGCCCTGGAGCTACTGAACAGATCATTAAGTGGGATGTAAAACTTGTTCAGCCAGTCTGAAACCTTATTTCCTTTTGACAGCATGGTCATCAGTAGATTACTATGGCTGTTTATTTCTAAGAGCCTTGCTTCTCTGCTTCAGTCATAACTAAACCGTGCCATGATCTAAGAACATGTGATAAACAATTGAATTATAAAATTAGAAGTTAACATGTACTAAGTATTGACAGGTTCTTTACCAAATGGCTCTACTCCTGACCAACTCAGACACACTTTGTTATGGGTGATACAAATGTCTGGTGGGCTTGAATGTCTTAGTTTGTTGGAGGCAAGATCACAGAAAGCCAGAACCAGCCCTACCAATCATAGAATTTCAAAGAAATTGACTCATCATTGTCCTGTCATGAGCAGCTGAGGGAGATGGGGTTCTTTAGCCTGGAGGAGGCTCAGGGGTCACTCATTCTCTACAACTACCTGAAAGGAGCTTGTATCCAGATTGGGGTCAGCCTCTTCTCCCAGGCAGCTTGTGACAGGATGAAAGGACATAGTCTTAAGCTCTGGCAGGGGAAGTTTAGGTGGGACCTCAGGAGGAATTTCTTCACAGAAAGGGTGATTAGATGTTGGAATGAGCTGCCCAGAGAGGTGATGGAGTCACTGTCCCTGGAGTTGTTTAGAGAAAGACTGGACATGGCATTTAGTGCCATGATCTAGTTGATATGGTGCTGTTCAATTAGGGATCTTTTCCAATCTAATTGAGTCTGTTACTAATTTTTTTCTCTCTTCAGGAGATTTCAAAATTTCCTTTGTAAACTACGTCCTAAAAATTATTAGGAACTCAGCTCCCAATCCTCATAATGGGCTGGAATCACCTCTAGATTGTTTCCTTTCTACTGGTTAACCATTATCTTTCACTAAGAAGTTAAACCCATTGCTAGAACTCAGACTACTTTTTTTGTTGTATCTCTGCAAGACAAATCATCACTATCAAATATTTTAATTTTTGCTTGCCTGTTAATGACTTTTTCAGTAGCTGCTTTTTTTAACCATAGGACACTGCTCCTTTTTGAAATCCTCTACCATCTCCTTAGTAGTATCCTACAGCTACTTTCTTATTACATTCATCTTTTCTATTCATGCAGTATAGGCTTCTCCATACTCTTGGTTTGTCTTAGTGTGATTGTTTTAACATACATTCACAGTTCTGCACTATTTTTTCCTCTCTGATATTACAGAAACAATGTGCATCATAAAAATGAACTTCCTAAATTATAATTTCCAACTTACCATGACATTAACCAAACAGAATTTCAAAGATTACTTCGAGAGGATAACCCAATACTTCCCATATTAAGTAGTACTACAACCTTCTTTATCTTTTAATCTGTGCTACTGTATCTCAAAAACATTATATAAATATCTAAGGTTAAATTTTCTGAAGACATCTGCTATGGCATTATTTCCTATATACCAAAAATCAATGTTATTTGTATTTGCTTTTAATAGGTATTGATGATACAGTCAGTAATTACTGTCTCTTGTGTTTGCAGACTTTCTCCTCAGGCGAAAGACACATTTACACAATACCCAGAGCATAATACGTATTTTAGAACATTGACAGATGTTGAAAACAAGCATAGCTCATCTGAAGTCTTTCCAGACAGCATTCATTGTGTTCTGGAAAATGCCTTTGTGCCCCCGAGCTGGTTGCAGACCTCTTACCAATTGCACAATATGTAGGTTTTAATTTTCATTTTTGAGGAACTAATCATTTTTCAACAGGGGCATGTCTGAACAGATCATTGTGTTTTAACAGAAATTGTCATGGAGAGGTAAGGATGCTCTTCCAGAATGGAAAAGAAAGAAGGAAAAGGGAGATGTATGTTTTGGTATAGGCTGTAACTGGGAGAAAGTGTTACTTGGAGGAAATTACAATAAATCAAAGGTCTTTTTCGTGCCAGCCCAGCTGGAAATTAAGCCCCACACAGGTGCTCCCCCTCCCCATCCCTCTAGTGAGAGAGAAAAAAGGTAGAGATCCTGAAGAAAGAACAAGTTACTGGAAACAGCAATGAGATGAGAAAATGAACAATATCAGCAACACTACTAGTAATAAAAGTATACAAAAAAAGAGGATGATTTACACACAAAAAATGTATAAGCAAGTGACCCAACCTGGTGCTGCGCAGCTCCAAGGCAAGAAAAAAATGTCCCCCTGCCCCTCCCCATGCCCTGTTTCTCCCAAAGCCCAAAACAATGAAAAAACATGGCAGAGAAACCTTCTGGTCAGGACAATTGTTACCCCACTGCTCCCTGGAAAAAGGAATGCCCACCCTGTCCCGGGAAGGGAGAGCTCTTTCCCTGCCCCTGCCCCTGATATAAGATAAAATGGAATAGCACAATGACTTGGCCACGCTCTCATGGCTCCAGGCTCTCTCCCTCATGTCCTTGGCCAGGACCAGGACAGTCTAACAGAGAGGGTTTGGAGTGGCTTCATGATCTTAAGTTTGAAGACATGGTGAACAAAAGGAAGGAAAGTCGTAACAGTCACTGTGCTGAACAAGAGCATGGGTTTTATCCCCCTGTTGATGAATTAAAACACTAGCAAGGCCTTCCCTCAAACCATGGTGAGCTTGGAGCAAATATGTACACATTCGGGCCTCCATTCAAGACTTCTAAGTGATTTTTAATTAGGTCTAAAGAGGGAGGAACATTCCTCTGAGAACAGGATGTTTATGGATTCAAAGATCTCAAAGCTGGGGCAGGTGGCTCAGATGACTCAGAATAATTTTCCATCCCAGAAGGGGAAGGGCCCTTGCATCTCTCAGCTGCCTCCCTCTGTAGCCCAGGGAAGACATCTAGCCCAGAGTTCATAGAACTCCACTTGCCTTTGCTAGTTGTTCTGCCAGTATCTTCCTTCTCTTTTTTAAAAAAGTAATTGCATAAAAGACTCCCACACTTACCTCTGTTTTCAGATTCTCCTGTTCCAGTTTTGAACCACTAGTTCTTTGTATATTTCCCTACACTCCAAGACTCCCTGCATAAAGTTCCCCCTTCGTGTCACATGCAAATTGAGGCACTTCTGAGTAGTCTGAGAAAGCAATTCTTCTTCTCCCCATCTGTTAGTGCAAATGTATTAACTCTGGGGTTATAACTTTTTTTTCTATAATGTGTCCCAGGTTACAATCCGAACTTTTAAAAGGTAGGAATTCAAAAAGTGTATATTCACAGGCTCCTTACCAAAGACCTAGAAAGATGAAGCCAACTTCTCATTTCTATTTATGTTTCAAAAGACTAGTTCTTGTGGATATAGAGGTATTTACTACTTTCCACATTCTGTAGATATGATCTGAGTATTCTGCACACTGAATAAAAACATTAATTTAAGACCAAATGCCACCAGCTTCTTCAACAACATCTCTATTCCACAATGACTTCCTAATGGAAATTATTTTGAGGTTGTTGGTAATTTCTCAAACTTTGTGTTGGATGATACTGTGTAACATTCACTTTTTGATGAGAGTATTGTGATACTTAAAAGCGACAATTGAGTGCCAAGTACTGAAATAATTTAGATGCATCTATATTATCATCTTTATCAACTGTCTTTTTTGGTTACTGCCCTGGCAAATAACAAAATTTACTTTTCATTAAACCATATCTAGAATCCTGTACTAACTATTGCATAATTTGGCCCAGGATAACTGTTAATGCTACCTGGCATATAGCAACTCAGTTCATTCCCTAAATAAATTCATCACATTTTGACTATTCCAGCTTTCCATGTTATTCCAAGATGTAATTTCTTCTCAGTAAGACAGGTCTCTCTGCTTGCCTCAGGAGCACATAATGCCAGTAAAGCATGCAATCTTAGAACTAGGGAACTGGAACTGTTTTCACAATGTTTACCCCCCAGGGAGAAAACAAAAAAAAAACTGAAAAGAGCAATTTGCCTGGAAACTAAGAATATGCTTATTCTATCAGATATATTTTTTTTGCTATTGTTTCACTACATTTATGCTGATTTTCTTTGTCAAAGTAACTAGTACTTAGAAACAATGAAAAACCATATCCTGCAACTCTGGATACCAAACTAGAACTACAACTACAACACCGACATCAAAGAAATAAATATATAAATTTTTAAGAGGCATAAATTTTTAAGAAAACTATGGGTTTGCCAATTAATTTCTTTGCCTGCCATACTGATTTCCCTCTAAAGATTGCAAATCTCTTGAAAAAATAGACTGCACTCTAACACAGGGCTAACTTCCTGGGAAACCTGGAAGGGGTTGTGGCCTTCCCATTAGCAAGTAACTGCAGATGATGCAGATGTTTCCACATCATCTAACTGTGGAACATCTGACAGTTTTTCTCATCTCATCATCTCTAAAGTAAGCTGCAAATTTCACCTCGGTGTGCCAGGAAGGCAGGTGGGACTTTAATTTAGCTGGACAGATCAGGGAACTATCTGCATCAAAACATCCAGAACATTGTCTGAAGCCAACTAAAACAAGAAGTCCTGGGCAGCATTTCTTTACCTCTCCTTCTCTCCCAGCATGGCTTTAAATGATATATTACTGTCACAAAATCCATAGAGTAAGTGGAATTGCAAGATGTCTTCTGCTTCCTACTCTGTTTTGTTAACTGAATGTTGTAGTTTAAGAGTTTATGATGATACTTATTGACAGCAAACTTTTTGATGAGAAAAACACACTAGATTTTTATCTGACATGATTTGTACAGGTGTTAGGATTCTCTTCTTCATATAATGATGAGAATAACTTTTGATAAACACAGTAGATAATATACTTTCTGTAATATACTTTCTGTACTTTAAAGTGTGTCCACACTGGAAGAATTGTATCTTAATGTGAATATATTTTTTACAAAACTCACAATTTGAATTCTCAGAAACCGTTGAGACACTCAAATAGAGGTATTACTGATTTTTATCTCTGCTTAGGAAGCTGATTATACAAACTGTGCGTTCATAATCTTGGGAGTCAAATTAACAATAACAAAAAAAAAGTTAGAATCCATGTATTTTTTTCCTAATTGTTACTTTGATCAATACCCTTCTAAATTCTAGTTGGATGATCCAATTATTAGTAGGTAAGTACATTTCTTCAAATATAACTTTCCATGTGTGTGTTTATTTACATTCTCAAAGGGAGAATGAAGTGCATTAGGACTCTTGAGATACCATATATTAAAGCTCCAATCTACAAACTCCTGAAGTACATTTTTAAGTCAAATGGGATCCTTTGCTCTGTATGGTTTTTCCAAAAAAGTTCTAGGCTAACAAGATATGGAAAAAATAGGAGCATGAATATAGGGGGGGCTCTCTGTTATTCAAAGACTTCATTACTTCTCTAGGATTACTTCCAAAAGCTTGTATCATTCCCCCCCACCAGCCCCATAGGTTTATCTAATCTTGAATATATTCCCTCATTTCCCAGCCATCTCACAATTAGTATATTTGCATTTGATTATTATCACAGTATTACTTTTACAAACGAACAAAATTATGACATTTTTGGAGTTTTATAAATGTTTTAGGTCCAATGACAGGAGAGAAACATTTTTATATATACTATCTACTTGAAATACTATTTATCTTGTTCCATGTCGGTCATTACATAACCAGTTTGTAACTGAGAATTTAAGTCTCAGACAAAGACCACCCATGACACAAACACCGTGGGAAAAGAATTTGTAACAAAATGGAACACTAAATAAGGCCTTGAACAGCTTTATTGAAATCTGTATAAATAAACATGCGCATTTCAAATGTAAACCCAAGTGAACTCAAGTGCAGACAAAATTTTAACCTCTGTCATGCAGGAGGTTAGTTTACATTTAAAAAAAAAAAAACCTCAAAGCAGCTTTAAAATACCAGGATGAAACACCAGTTTTAATATCAAGGTATAAAGCAAAGCCATGTCCAACATACCTCATTTATATCCTGGTCAAATGCAATTTTTAAAACTTTTTAATGCTAACATAAATAAATAATTTACCAAAATGTGCACTCACAGAGTGAACTTTTATTTACAATACACAATTTATAACCTATTGTATTTGATTAGTTCAAGTGAAGAACATAATACTTTTTGCTTTTTTTTTTTTTTTTAAATTTTAAACAGTGGGACACCAAGCAATTCTCCAGGTAGTAGATACGTGATGTGTGCCCCCACATTTAAGAGCCCCTCTCAAAGGCAGTATTGTATGCAATCAACAATACATTCTTCCAACTAGATCAATGGGAAAGCAGCAAATCAAAAAATGTTTCAAACTGTCATACTTATTTTGGCATCCTGGATCCCTGAACATAGTTAACTGAAATCCAACTTGGAGTTTGTATGCCTTATATACTGTACAGGTTCTGACTTAAACATGCAAATGCCAATTCTCTTATGAGTTACCTCTTCAGACACACTGTAAGGCTATGGTGAATTCCATCCAGAATACACAAAGAAAATTAACAGGTCTACCTTTAAAGTGATTTTGTTAATTAACAACGTAAAGGCAGGTCATATTGAAAAAAATCTCAACTAAGCCTGATACACAGTCATTATTATGGATACAGAACACTATTAACTCTGACCTTAATACAGAGTAGTTTGCAAGCTGTCAAACTACAAAAAACTGGGGAGAGAGAACTTAGAGCACAATTTAAATTCTGGACTGTTATCAGATAAAAAAATATGCGTGTCTCAGAAGCAAGATAACAGGAATTATGTCTGCAGAGTAGATTCCAACAAGCAACAATGGATACTTACATTTAATTGAAAATCTTTTTTGTTAATGCAGCATGAAATCCAGAACCTGTTCCACAGCAGAAGATGAATGCAATATTCTGGATGTTCCACTATGTCACAAAAGGTTAAAACACCTTTTTCAATCTATTTCTTCTATTGTGAATGAATTAAAAAAAAATACGGAGAAACAAAAATTTGCTGTTTAAAGAAAACTACTTTAGGTATTTATGACATTTTTAATTGTAGTCTGTTGGCAGCCTAAGGAACATGTATATATTCATCCAGAAACTAGACTTGGCAGTAGTATTCTTGCAGTACTAGTAAAGTAAGTGTCAGAAGTCCACGGATTTAATATTTTAATTATTAATTCACATCCAAAACAAAAGAAAACATAATCCATCGGAACAGCAGCAGAAAACTTAAAAGGGGTTTATTTGTGATTTCCTATATATACCTTGTGAATATGAGACTGTAAATGCATTAGAGAATTTATATTTAAGTTTTTATTGTTTCACTTCAAGTACTGCACATGTTAAAATGTAATAAAGATTTACATTCTATTATCTGAAACTCCCCATCTCAGATTTTTATTCTTAATTTGGTGGGCATCTTCACTATTTCAATCTGTATCCCCAGTAAGAGAGTCTCTTTTATGGCTTCTAGTTCTTCCCATCAGTTAGTGTGCATACAATTTTCATTTTCTATATCATTATCATTTTCATTGCTGTCTTCATCGCTTTCTAGTGGGATGCCTGTGGCAGCTGAAGCACCTTGTTTAGCTTCCCGGTCCAGTGGGAAAAAGCCAGTTCCACTGATTGTGTCCTGTCTCTGGTAGAAGAGCACATACGCTGCTTTGGACTGTAAAAGAAGGTAGTACAGTATGTTCATGAGGCTTCAAAGAAAACGTTTACAATCCAGGTTGCTAACTCTTTTTCTTTGTTGCCAAGTATGCAACGTAAAATTACAAAGAAATCAGAATGTTTATGTAAGTTATTTCTGCGTGTTGTAGCAAAACATTTGTGGTATGTACTGTCCTTTGAAAGAACACAAACTACTGCCTACATATTTAACACAAGTTTCATGGTTTACTCTTCATTTTTCCTGCTCTGACAAGAGAACATCAGCAGTCCCAAATCTAGAAACATAAAAGATACTTGCCACTATCTGGTCCTCACTTGCAGTGGACACACTACTGTCATCAAAGTAGTACCATTTTCCATCATCCTTATTTTTTGCAAAAGCAGTATCTAGGACAAAAAAGTACAATGTCTCAGGACTTTGTATCTTCATAGATGTAATACATACAACTAGTTACCAGAGTGTGTTACTGTCAAACACTTCATATTTAACTACACCTCGTTATCACTATTACACATCTTTAACACTTTATTTTTAGCAAAGATAATTTAATCACTAACATTTCCCTTCTAAAGACAATATACACTGAAAAGAACAGTCAAAATACAATCCTTCAGTCATTTTTTCTCTCTGCTTTCAAGGAGAAGCATAATAAAAATACAGACAAGCAAGACAAAATCAGTTGTATGAGTACAGTAGCTCTTATATTTTCTCTTTTCACAATATGCATAGCTAGGCGTATAAAAGAACCTACAATTACCCGTGAAAGCTCATTGCATAAAGATTTTTGTGTTAAAATACCCGTGAAAGCATTTCAAGGTAGCAAAAAAGAAACTGCCCCTCAACCATTAAAAAGCACCGTTGATTCAAAGTGATCAGTACTTCAGACAAAATCAACATGGAAAGAAAGCTGACATCTAGAACGACGATACTTGAAATCAACTTACAATGCCCTCCTCCCATTCCTCCATAATGGTTGGAGACAGCAATCAAGTTGTAGCGGCAAGGCCCTGCATTGGGATTAATAAGGAACTCTGACATGTCCAAGTCACTGTTAAAATACAAAACAAAACAAAAAATAAAACAAACAAAACCCAACCAAAACTCAGTCATGTTAACACCATTTTTAACCACAGTTTGGTGATCTCAGAGCCCTTTACCTTATATGCCCTAGAAAAATACACCAGACTACTCTGCCAGTGCATCTCTTTCCTTCTGTGAGAAAGGAACAGGAATCAGCAATCTTCCATATTTTTACATTATTATTATTATTATTTTGCCAAGTTTATACTTTTAACCCAGAAACATTTTGTCATTTGTTTACAGGATCCTCTCATGGAAGCTGAGAACAAACCCATTTTATGTAATTGCTGAGTTAAACACATCCCCTAGTCATGCTTTTACACTTCTAGCATCAAAATATTTGAATTTCTTACTTTACTGGAAAGTCAACCAATGTATCCAACTTGTCCCTCATGTATCTGCTGTAGGAAAAGCGCTTCAGATGAACTACCAGTACGGGGGGCAGTGACCACAAGTCTAACTTCTTAGTAGCTTGCTGATGTTCTTTACAGTTTGGACAATACCTAAAAGGAAAAAAACCATCAATTTTATGTAACTGTAGACTGTATATATGTTAAAATACATTACCAAAGAGAAAGTCACACTCATAGGAGAAACTGAATGAGCAAAAACCACACACTTTTCATCTTCTGTTACTAATGCCATAGATATTCCTTCCAGTTTAAAATGTGGAAATGGGATCCCAGTGAAGCTCAACATCATTTAAAACACAGAAACGGCATCCCCAATATTGGATTCTCATCTCCTACATCCCCGATCAGATCCCTGTATCCTTAGTTAAAACACAGCATTCTTGTATTTTATTAAAAAAATAAAAAAAAGATGTGTTAAGAAACTAACGAAAAGAAAAAAAAAAAGCCAAATATAACAGACAACTGTGATTCTTTCAAGTTTCAATTTCCAAATTCATCCATCCATCCACCTCCCTATCCCATCTAAAACCATGTAACAGTGACTACTGGAACCTGGAAAACTCATTACTAGAAACTTCCCTTCTTAGTAGGCAAGCATTAAACAGGCTGTGACTTAGAAATTTCTGTTCCCTGCAATGCATACTTGAATCGTTCAGCAACTAATGCTCAGGGAGGAAGATAAGCAAGAACGAACGTAAGCAACTCTTCCGTGAAGTAGTCTATGCATATTCTACACTTTGGCATCTAATAAGTAAAAATCTAGAGGGGAAAAAAAAAGAAAAGCAATGAACCCTTATTAAAAGAGTGCACAAGTGTCTTTAAATAGCAACATAAGATAAGGACAAAAAATTAGGAGAACTGTAAGGGCAGGCTGGAATTGAAAATTTGTTTCCCCAGTTAGCTTAGAATATGCAGAATACAAACAGTGCTGGATTAGGGATGATGAACTCTTGTAGATTAGACTTGTGATGACCTAACAAGTGAAGAAAAACGTGATTAATGACCTCCAGTGAGATGCATCTAGTAACAGCTGCTTGACTTCTGCAGTTGCATTTAGTAGTTAAAATACTCTGCTTAAAATGTGTTGCCAAAATGGAAGTGCTTCACCATACATGAATTATATGGTATGTCAACCAGTCTATCCAGTGTTGTATAATCTAGCAAACCCAGAAAAAAAAAAGAGATTTTCTAAGTTAGCTCCCTACCCTGCACAAATATAGGAGAAACTCTGGTGACAATGTTTGAAGATCTCCAGAACTTTTAGGTATCCATTGAAGAAAAATTGGTTCTTTTCAAACTTAATTCTGAGCTTAAAGGTGTTGATGAAAGATTGTTATCTGCTAGAAAACTCCTGGAAAAAAACAATCTCGTGGGAGCATACTATAATTATGAATATTCAGATATGATTCCAAATTATAATTTGGAGGAAGTATGAAAAGAATAAAAGTCTCTGCCAAAAACCTAATGGCTAGAACATGAATTTGAGGGGTTCTATTGACTACAGACATCCCCCATCCCATAAACTTGCTGGTTACAAATGTCCCTATTTCATATATCAGTGCAAGGCAAGTTTTGTATTTGCATAAAGAAACTACATCCTCTCTCATCTCAGAAAGGAGTATGTGTTTAAACCACTGCTTTGAATTTGTCACAGTATTATTCATTCAATGTCCATCACAGTCCACAGACTTGAGCACCTTATGTATCGCCCCCTCTTCATAATTGTGAATGCATTAAATGTCTTCCTTACAAATATAACCTTCTGTACATGGTAAAAATTTTGGTTAAGTAATGGATCAAAACAGAGAGCATGTTGAGAATTTTTAACTATGTTTGAAATAACAAGATTTAAAATAATATTAACATATCAACTAATTATCTCTATGTTCAAATGTGGGTTTGATTAATTTTGAGAAACACTCCATACAACGTAATTTTAAATTTTTGTGCTTACCATGGGTCTTCAGCACCTAGTTTTTCCTTTGTTGTGAACAGCTCAATGCAATCTTTTAATTTCACAAAAGGCTTTTTTGGAGGCTTATATTCCACACTTTCATGTTTTTCAAAATCCTAAAGAGAAGTATTTCTTGAGTTAAGAAAACAAATGAAACAAAACTCATTTTAGTGATGTCATCTTACTATAAACAGTAACTAAAAAGCTCCTATATATGGAAAAACTGATCAGAAACCATTCAAGTAAAAGGTTTCCACAGCTTCAGATTTACTTCCCAGTTCATAAGCCTCATATTTGCTAGTTACTTGGATGTATATACAAAATTTATTTATGACAACACATTTACTAAGAATAACGTGAAAAAAAGATATAGTGGCTGCTTCTTGTGAAGACTTATAATCTTATATGTCACACTAAGCTGCATTTTTTATGTTTAATTTTTATTTGTGCTAGAAAAGGGAGCAACATAAACAGCTTACCTCTGCTGCACTATCATCAAAATATCTCTTCTTCAATTCAGGATCCCAATCCAAAGCAAGGAAAGATCTTTCTAAGATTAAAAAAAATGTTTTCTCTTAATATTATTTCTTGCTTTACATGAAATTCTATTAACTTTGGGCAAACACTCTTCAAAGTAAATTAAACAATGCTACAATGAATTTAATACAAAAAATTAAAGCACATAAAAATTCTGCATTTCAAACAGTCAACTGCAATAAAAAATTAGTTATTTATACAAAATTTACTATTTAAAAGAAAAATATATCAAACAGCACACAAAGAAAATGGAATGTGAGAGTCAGAAAAGAGTCTCAGAACCAAATATTGCCTACTCTGTTCCTTGTGACTTACCATCAAGCCTAGGTTGCCTATCATCAAATCTAATATGCCTGGTATCATCTTTGATGTAGTTTATGTCAGTATTGCCTAAATTATTGAACTGGAATGTAAACAATCGCTTTTTGTGTCCCGTGAGCGGTTGACCTTTGCAAGTATCCTCACACAATCCATTTTCAGAGTCATTGTCACCACCAACTGAGTCTTCTGACTGGCTATTTTCATTCTCTGAGGGAAGTTCCTGATCCTGGCTGGATTCATCATCTTGCTCATCTGTCTCCATTTCACCTAAAGCAATTGGAAGAATAAAGAGGAAGAAATGAGATAGAATGTCAGTAACTGAAAAACACTACAGAGTTAACTTCCATTTCAAATTCAACATCAAATACTAAACAAGTTTAGATATTCCAGTCTTACTTGGAGATCCTTCTTCATGTATTCCATTTGGGCCATTACCATTGATACCATGATCCTTACAGCAATGCAGGGAACCTTCAGTGTCTTCACTTTCAGTACATGTTTTTACGTATCGGCTAAATGTAACAAGTAAAAGCAACAGTTAGAAGCAAGGAGTCCTTGCTAATGTACTTTGTTTCTGCACTCCTTTCTAATTTACTCAGATTATCCTTTTTATTGCCGAACATGTCTAGTGTTACAAGCACATAGGAAAACCTGCTCGTATGTGACTGTGTATTTTGGCAGCTACTTGGTCTGGGAAAACTTGATTCTTGATCTCACTCTCTGTTTGTCCAGAATTCATTTTTTTAAACTGCTCATTAACTATCTTACAGAGAAAGTAACATCAACAGAAAAAGAAGCATAAATTTAAATTGGAGGTTATATGATTTTAATTTCTTGTATATAATGACACTAATTCTAGTCTAGCTTCAGAAAGTGTCTACCATGTACTTTTCCAACACAAATTAGTATATACACTTGAACAGTAGATACAGGAAGTATAACCATAGCAGAATAGCAAGTGGAAAACATTTCCACTCCACCAAGACCTAAAAAACAGCTAAGCATACATGAGAATTATTTAACAATACAGACTGACTCTCAACTGTCTTCTCAAATATTTTTGGATGAGGTCATGCTAACAAAAAATCAAATTAAAATCCACATCAGTGGCTAAATTTTATATTTAATATTCAATAGAAAGCAAATAAAAGTACTGAAATATAAGCAGTATATTAAAATGCAGATGAAAGTACACGCCTACTGACTCCAACAATTAGCATTATTCTTAACAAATGAAGTATTCTTTTAACCATAAACTTACCACATTCTTAGCAGCAGTAGGTTATACAGTTTATCTTCAGTATTGTTTCTAGGCACTGCTATGAGAAAAGGTTGACCAAATAGTAAAGAACCACTATGGCTGTAGCTAGTGTGCCTGCACTTTTCCCTTAAACAAACAGGAATTATGACTTGTTCCGTATCTTCTGTTCTATTGATAGCAATTTCAAATCTAGAAGAAAAACAACCAGAAATACAAAGAACAGGCATGAAAAAGGCTACAAGGGGAAAAATAAAAAAAAAATCCCCTTCCAGTTTATCTGGTGTCTAGGTTTTTAATCTTTTACAAATAACTAAACAAACTGTAAAAAACCATGAAGCACATGATTTACACTTACACATAAATGTCATCACGTTCCATAATGCTACTTAGATTTTCATCCATGCCAAATATCCTGTGGAACCTGTGATTGTATATATCAGTAACAATCATCTAGAAAGAAAATGGAGTATACATTGTTAAATCAGGTTAATACACATTAAAATTTTATTTGTTGTGTTTTATATAAGAGATCACTCTTACCTTATCTGCAGCAACACCAGACAAAGCCGACAATGCTGTGCAAAGATCCAATATATTTCCAATTTTGGGAACAACTACTTTGTACTGAAAAGGAAAATATAATTTTAATTTCTTAAGAGAACAAATATACATTAGGACAAAGCCAAACAACACAAGTTCAGCATATTTCATGTCTTTCTTTCATATTTTTGAAACTTAAGGTGTAAAGTACGTAGATCAACTAATACAAATTCCAAAAGCTGCTTAAAATGTAGTAATCTGCACAACTTAAACACACACACTGAATACTCCATTTATTAGTTTATACAATGTTTGTTTTAATGTTGTTTTACTTTTTCTGTAATAAGACTAACAGTACAAATTACTTAAGATTTCCATTTCAACAGTACCTTCTTATTTAAGCATTTAAATAGTATACATGCTATCGAAAAGATTATTAAATCTGGAATACAACATGTGTTGTTTATAAAGTATTACCAGGAAAAAAAACAATGGCAGGTAACAGATTCTCATTTCGCATGCAGAGAGAGAATTTGATGATTAAAGTAAAAGAAAACCTCTCTGTGGCTTCCCTTATGCAGTGCATATGCAGTTTGTAATAAAACTCCACACAAACCTCTTAGCTGTTATTTGCACAATAAAGACAGGATTAATTACAAATAAGGTATTATTAACTCTATAATTAACTGCCAAGTATGGCATGCTATGTCCTTAAGTTTTATAATCGTTTAGACTCACAAGAAGTCTACTGAACTGGTACTCTTCCCAAACTATTTATTCCAGCACAACCATCTCACATCATGAGTCATGTTCAACTACTTCAGTAGTTTCCAACTACTTTGTGTCCCCATTGCAACTACTGTGCGTCCCCTATTTTCACAATTAAATTTTTAGCAAGCTTTTCTCCCATTAGTTAATGCATCTCCCTCCACCTTCAAATTCCCCAACTCACACTGCATTTGAGAACACTCTTTCCTCCCACTTTCCTTCTTATGGTACTGATTTCAGGTGTTATTTGAATGCCTGCATAACGGTATTGTATTTTTTCACATATCCTCACTTACCATATAAAGTACAGCTAGAACCATTTAATCATGACTTGGTTATGATAACCTTATGTATATTTTTTCATGACACTCTAAGGTGTGTAATATCATCCCCTTCCTGAAAAATGGCAAAAAGGATACTCTTCACAAAGAAATCCCATCTGAATTTTTACTTCTGACTATGAGGTGAGAGCACAGAATTTGAGACTACCTAATATATTTAGTCATGGGGTTTTTTTGCACCACTTATTACAAAATATTTGCCTTTTGTGATTAAGAAACCAAGAAATTAAGTCTTACGGGTTAAATGTATAAATATTTTTATAAACATAAAAATTAATCACAGCAGCTCTTAAAAAATCATGTCAGCATACATTTTAAAGATTAAGAAGCCTTATTAACACAACCATAAAGACATTACCAATTCTTTCTTGAAACTGTACAAGGTATGTACAGTCTTCCTCAGGTATGTATAAGTCTTCCCCACTTTCCTGAGTGAGATTCCAGAACACACACCAGAAGAATAAAGCTTGTTGGATTTGCTTATAAATTTGCACCGTGTAAAGAACTTGGGTTCACTGCTAATGCATCATGAATCAAAGTGTTTGTACATAAATTAAGCTGCTTACCTGCATAGGCTTTGCAAGTGGATCCATTCTAACTAAATAAACTTCCAAAGTGCGTTCTTTTTTCATGGGTAATGGAAGTGTCAAGTAACAAAAGGGATCAAAGGTTACAGATACCTTAGCACATTCAGGACAAACTAGGGTAGATTTAAAAAGGCCATGAAATATATCTACAATGATGGAGTCATTTCTCTTTAAATGGTTTTCCCAGGCTTCTTCAGCAACCACCTGTAAACAAAGCATGATCTGGGTTATGACAAAGTAGTAGGAAATGAATAGTGAGAATTATTAGTAAAAGTCCTTGACAGAACATTTTCAGTAACCACCTAAACAGACATCTCACTCCAAAGGACCTGTAAGGAATGTTACTACTATCAGATTTGCAGGTTAAAAGATGTATGCTTTTCCTAGGATAGAGATCCTGTCAGTGGTATTACATATACATAGTCTGAGAGTGACTTTCATGTATCTTGGGGAAAGACAAAAGCAGATAAACCTAAAAATTCCATCTCAATTAACTCATACGCATAACAAAAGAAGAATTTCCCTAAAGTACGAGTACTGGAGATAGACAGAATGCTGCGTGCTATAGATATAAAAATAAAAGAACAGAATGGGAACTGTTTGTCCAACTGAACAAGATAGTCTTAATGAAGTCTTAAAAAAGGCCTTACCATCCTCTCATCCCCCCTCATTATCTTAAAAACAAACAGAAATTTACAGTTTCCAAGATCTCAATTTTAAAGTTTTGTCCTATTTTCTGAAATGTCTTCCAGAAAAAGCCCCATATAATCAGATTCCCAACCTTCCAGTGCATAATCATGCAGAAGTATCTTACAGCATAAAACTTTGCTAAAATGATCAGCTCCAAAAACCCTACCTTGTCTGGTCTCCCATCCGCATCCTTTAACTGAATATAAGGCTTTTTCCTAATTCTATTCAAATCCTCATGTAAGCCATCCAAGAGAAAAGCCAGTAGCTCTTGGCAATCTTGTTGCTGATAACCAGAAAACTGTGGTGCAAATCGTCCCACTTGTGTCTAAAAAAATAAATGCAAAACACTTCTGGTACCTTAATTGTTAGAAAGAGTAGATACTTCCAAGATGCTATAGCAGCACATTGAAAAGGTAAAACGCGTAGTTATAAAAGGTAAGCTTTTCAATGAAGACAGGAAGTCAAAACTAATTCTCGAAGACCAAAGCACAAGGACACGTGACACCTACTGACATATACATCCAAGTGTTTTACCAGTTCAATGAATGGACTACATACTGATAAACAGTACTTCAAATTCTTTTTTTTGTTTATTTCTCTAAGTTTTATATACTTAAAAGCACAAAACTGAAACTGACAATGTACATGCAATGTAATTTCCCTACTGACCTTAAATGCTCTTGGAGTAACATAGCTGTATTTTCCTGACCACATTTGCTTGATAAGCTCGGCATAAGATTTTGCTATTTCACCTCGCATTCCTAAAGGATTGTCAAAATTCAGCTCTTCTTGGTATTTATCATTGAGGAAGTACTCTGTAAGAGGAGGTGTATTGCTCAGACACTGCAAAAAATAATACAGATTTCTTAGAACAGTGATTTGAAGAAGTTCTAAACAAAGAATGTTTGAATTTTGTTAAAGCAGCCACGAACTGTAATGTCTAGTGCCTGGAAGGAAGAGAGAAAAAAACCCTAAACAATCTTTTCCAGAAACAAATAATGGCTTTAAACCATGACTGGCTACAGCTGTCATTGCAAGTTATGCACAGATAGTATCTGTCAAGAGCTTTACCTCAAAATTTATAAAACAAAGTAGTCCAACCAACCACAGCATGACAACATAATTTGTATCAAGATTTAAGACAAACAAAACAAGGTGTTTCTTGAGACATGAATGGCTTTACAAACTTGTTTCTGGAAGTTTTAATAGATGCGTAAAGTGGAGAGTACATACAAGCCTGGAAGAGAGAACCAACAGGGCTTATTAGTTCAAATGATACCATATTCAGAGCAACATTTGAAAAAAAAGATTTCTTTTATTTTGGCAGGCAAGAGAAGGTGAAGATGCTTGGCCTTTTCCTTCTTTTTGTCAATGCCAGCTTATGGATGCTCTTGGAGACAGCAATCTATGTTAGAGGGACTAGACTGCGAATCACAGTGCTACAGCCCTTCCTAGTTCTTTTAAATCTTGTGATGCAGTTTAGAGCTGAAATTAGTCCAAGGAAAGCAAGGACTTTGTTTTAGATTGAAATAACCACTTATCCTCTGTACCAGTTTATCCTCTTTCTCCTCTCTCAGCATTTGGAGACAGCAGGATGTACTCACTGAAGTATGGTTTACAATTTCAATTTGAATTTTTATGTGCTACTCTTCATACTCCTTTAAACATAAATATCTCTATCACTCAGGAATAATCCCCATGCCATGCCTTAGCATATATTCTTAAGAGTTTGTTCATTAAATATTGTAAGCTTTTCTGCATTCTTTCCTTTACTAGAAGATTTGAGGAAAGGTCAAGTATTTCACCAGTCTTGTCTGCCTCTCCATAAACAAGGGCAAGAGCTCCACTTATGCTACTTGCATAAGACACAAGAACTAGACTGGAAGAATCGCAATTTTATTGAGCAAGGCAAAAAAAAATTTATTCCTATATCTGCCTATCATACCTGTGCAATATTACAAAGCAAAACCAGTCACATACTGTAGAGAGCTGAGTTTCATGCCTATATCAAACTCCTTCCTTTCTCTTCCGCCTCACCTAAAGCTTTCAGGATCTGTCAACACTGCAAAAAAAAATTCCCGGTATTACAGCCCCTTTTGGACACTCAGGGTTGAAGAAATCTCTTTTTTTTCTTGCTATATGGCAAAGAGCTTTTACTTCCAGTAGTGGTGATCCCAACTATCCCTACCTCATAGATCTATGTTGTCTTCTGTATTATTTTTGAGCTGGTTTAGGAGATGAAAACAGTTCAACTGTTCAGTTTAGTGTCAGGAATGTCCAACACAAGGAACTAAATAATACAAAAACAGTATATTTTTCTACAGGTCTGTTAGTCAAGCATTATACAACGTCCTGACAATCTGGGTTCCACAAAAAAAAAAATTCATCAGTTTCTAGTTTTCACCTGACAAACTGGTTTTGCCACTTTCTCAGAGTATTAATTAATATTTGTAGTATAAATCAGGAAGATTACTATAGATAATTTTCCTTTTCCCTTTAACAATGTCCACATTACAACATGAGATGACACTGATGGTAGTAAACATCTATCTCAACACAGCAAGTTTTGAGGTACAGAGCTGACATATTTTTCTTAAACATCACATACCAAAATTTTTAAAAGAGTAGCTACTAAAGGAGCTAATAAAGTTGGCCACATATACAGATCTTTTCAATGTAACTGACAAAGCTGAATGATTACAAACGTATTTACTCTTTGAAAAGGCTGACAATGGAGAATTATTTAAGACCATGATTATAGTCAGAGGGAAAAAAGCACTCAGAAGCCAGTTCGAAGGGAATCCCACATTCTTATTTTCTCATGCGTTATGTCGTAGGTTCTCAAGGAAGCCTTATGGAAAGTGTCTATTAGAACCAAGACAATCTACTGGACAGCAAAGTTACCAGATTTCTGTGTCCTGTTCAACCTCATGACTTGGGGTTTTCTGTTTGCTTCAAAACACAGATAATAAGTAAACTAAATGTATATCAACACATGAAGAATAATAAGCCAAACAAATACAGTAAAACTCTGGAAAACTGTTTGTGAATGTTGGGGGTTGAATTGTTCCCTTTTCTTTCTGTGGAATTTTCTCCATTTGTTATGCTAAGTATTTGTGGCTACACCTTAATAGCAACAGTTTTTCCCTCGGAGGGGGTGGGGGATAAGGGAAGACCAGAAAAGGAAAGGCGGGACAGGGGCCTGGGCGTGCTCTCTCGCTCTCTCGTGGGGTGGACTGAAGACGGCCGGGGCTCCTACCTAGCATATTCCCTGCCATCCCAATGCCGGGAGCCATGTTCCCTGCTGTCGGACATCGCACTGCTGCCTTCCTGCTTCATTCTACTACCTCCGGACACTCTGCCGAGCACCACAACTGACACCGTGAGGAGGGAGTCTCCCCTCCATCCACCTCTCACACCTGGGCCGCTGCCGCCATCACTCCAGCCCCCTTCAGCTGCACGGGACCTGCCCTGCCCACACAGCACCGGTAACTGAGCACAGGGAGAGAGGGCCTGTGGCCAGAGGGACTCGAACTGAGCTATACTGTTCTGTTCTGTTGTCAATCTTTATAGCTGTTGTTGTTTCTGCTGTTTGCCTTGCTAGATATATTAGTAAAGAACTGTTATTCCTATCCCCGTATCTTCTGCCTGAAAGCCTCTGATTTGCAACTATAATAATTAGAAGGGAGTTGCATTCTCCATCTCAGAAAAAAGGGGTTCTTGCCTTTCTTTAGCAAATACCTGTCTTTCAAACCAAGACAGTGAACCAAAGAGGTAAAAGAATTGCACTTCATTTCAGGTACTGCTATCTCTACAAGTTTCTCTAACCAACAAAATTTCTGTAAAGTTCTCTTAACCTGAACTGGTCATTTAGTGAAAAGTTCATGGGAAGTATGGAAGAGAAGGCAGAAACTCCAAGAGACAAACCACAGCAGAGAAGGTTTGCTTAAACTTCAGCATGACAATGGTTAACACTGAAATCATACTTCCATGTTAGGCATTAATAACCTAGAAAGAAATTATTAAGATGTACAGGAAAATGAAAAAAAATAATTGTTTTTTTGTCTTATGTACACATGCACATATATATACATATCTCAGTGCTGTAGCCTCACTGGAATACTGAATACATATCATGCCAGTGAACTGGGGAAATGAGAAAGAGACAGTAGGATCATGAATTAAGATACTGCAAATTGAATATTCCTCTAAATCCTGGTTCTTCAGCTTCAGATGTTACTGAAAGGATAAGAATTTTATGCAAAGGACATTGGAATTTCGTATTTCAGCCTTCTAATAAAAGACCAAGAGCTTCCGGACTGAAAAGACGATCCAAGTCATACGAGAAAAGTGATTTACTTTACATGTGTCTATCCCACTTTTTGTTTGTTCACTATCAGACATGGCAAAAAGCACTTAGTTAATACAGTCCTTAATCCAAACTCCACATACCTATGGCAACTAAAACAGAGCAATAAAAACGTAATAATTTCAGGTATTGGTGAAATATGCCATCTTTTGTCTAGATAAACTGACAGTCATAAGTAACATTAGAGGGAATATTATTCAGCTTTCTGAAGAAAGAAAACTTCTGAAATACCCATTGCAAAGTTTGTACAGAAGTCAGGTATATATAATCACACTGATGAAAAAAAACCCATAAAAACAAAGATCTTGGAAAAGAAAGAATGTTTTTAATGAAAACATTTACTTCTTTTCTTCTTCTATCTTTTAATCACAAAATGAGAATTTTGGAACTCTCAGGTTTTCACTGTAAAAAAAAAAAAATAGAATTTCCACAGAGCTCTAATCTGTAATATCCCATTGAAATAGGAAAGCAATACTTGGGACACATCTACAGGTGGCAGCACAGCAATGCTTAATGAGATTAATTTTTTATAGTTTATTTTCAGCTTAGAATATAGCTGTACCTAAGTGAATGTGAATGAAACATCTGCTTGCCAAATACTTTTTTTTAATATGGGTTCAAGTATCCATAATAATATCTGTTTCATAAAATCTACACACTCCCTTTTGTCTTTACTTTTTTATTTCATGCTTGGATCTGCAAAAGCAGACATTTAGGCCTAATTAGAAAAAAAAAATCAAGCCTTAGGTGTTTACACTGAAATAAATTAAATACATGGAATACTCCCTTCAAAAGAATCTGAAAAAAACTAAACAAAAGTTCCAATACAACCAAAATAAGAATACGGAATTAGTGTTTGTTTTTTTTTTAATTAATTCTCTTACCACTGTTCAGTGGTAAGAGAACAGCACTTGGGAGATATACAACAGTATTTTAGCCTTCTTGGCCTTACTCTCATTCAGCTTGCAGCTGCCTGTAATCCCACACAGCATCTTACCTACCTCTTCATTATCTATCCTCCAGTTGTCCTGAGCTTCTTAACACTGAAAACTCCTGCTTGAAAGCGCAAAGGTCTCCTCACAATAATCACTTAGGATAAAGGGGCAAGCCTAACATTATCTATATATTGAAGAACTACTAAAGAACTTGCAACCGAATTTAAGACATTGCCGAGATTTTCACATTTCTGCCTAGTAGGTTTACAGGGCAAGAACCTTCACACAAGTTTGTCAGACTCAGGAGACGAAGCTGTGTGAAGGGATTGTCCCTCTTCATCAAGGAACACTGATAACAGCTCTGATGCAAACCATCTTCACTGTGCATGAGACAAGATCAAAGAGAAGCTGTGAGAGAAATGCAGTGGTTTCTGAAGCAGAAATGGCTCCTATGTGAACACTCAGGGGGCCTCAATGCTCCCTGGAAAGCACAGAGAGCTGAGAAAAGTGGAAAATGGATAAACTACACTCTGTTTCTGTTGAAGGAAGCTACACTGATACACCCAGCACAAATTGAATGGAAGGGATCAAAGCACAGCTTTCGGTGTATTTCAGAGTCCTATACTCTAAACTACTTTGTTTAAAGAAAACATTTATCCTGCTGATAAACAATCATTTGTTAGCACAATTGTGAAAGAATACACTTGAAAAGGATAAGAAAGATAAAGTAGGTGACCAGAGCAGATCAAAGAATCACAGAATTGTTGAGATTAGAAGGCTCTCTGCAGATTCTCTGGTCCAACCCACTTGCTCAAAGACAGGTCACCTAGAGCAGGTTGCTTGGGACTTCATTCAGTTAGGTTTTAATCACCTTCAAGGATGGAGGCTTCACAGTTTCCCTGAAAACCCTATTCCACTGTTTGATAAACCCCATCTTAGAACAAAGTTTCCTATACTTAGGAATTGCATGTGATTCAGTTTGTGTCCATTGCCTCTTCTTCTTTCAGTGGGCACCACTGAGGAGAGTTCGGCTTAGTTTTCTTTCCTCTACCAGATTCTTCTAAAAAATGGTAAAATCACTCTGGAGTATTCCCTCCTCCAGGCTGAACAGCCCCCAGCTCTCTGCCTCTCCACACAAGTCAGATGCTGCAATCCTTGACCACCTGTGTGGTCTCTAACCAGACTTGCTCCAGAATATCCCTAAACTTTCTGGGGAGCCCAGAACTCAGAACTCTGGAGGTATCTCTCCAGTGCTGAGTGGAAGGAAAAGATCACCTCTTTCAGCCTACTGGCAATACTCCTCTTAGTTTAGCCCAGGATGCTGTTTGTCTGCCTTGGCCACACACTGCTTTTCGTTCAGCAGGATCCTGGGTGCTTCTCTGCGAGGCTGCTTTCCATCCAGTTGCTGATCCCCTATCACAGTGTGCACTGGTTCCTGGGGTTGTCCCCCCCAGGCACAGGGCTTTGCATTTCCTCTGAACCTTCATGAGGTTCCAGTCCCCTGAGGTCCTTCCAAATGGCAGCAAAGCCGCCTGATACAGCAGTTCCTCACTGCAGATTTGTGTGACCTCTAGTCTTGCTGAGGGTGCACTCTGCTCCATCATCCAGGTAAATGCCTAGAGCACCCAATATTCCCAAGCAGAATTCTCTATTTTGCCATTCACAGACTATTTGAGCCCATCTTTTTGTTGCTTCCAAGGCCAAGACAGATCAAAACATGTTCAGAGTGCTCTGGCCAGCAGCATTACAGCCAGAATAATCCAATGTTACTTCAGTAAAAGTAGGATATTAAATTAATAGCAAATTAGCACAGTGAAAGGCATGCTTTCTGTGTAACCGAAAAAAGATGCAAGTGGTGGCAAGAGGAAGACTGCAACCTGTGAGACCTTAGTGTGTTAAGAACACATCATACTTTCACTAAAAAGCACTTCCATGGATTTCTTAGATAACATTAAACTCTGAACAGTAATTTCTTTGAGATATACAGTAGGTGAAACTGAAAGATACTTTACATTTCCTTGCTAAGAAAGCCACTAAAGAATGCATTTGAAAAAACACACCTTCAAGGACATATTAAAGGTACCATGCCAAACTAAAAGCTCCACTGCTCAATAAACACCTCACTTTCTTACCCAGAGCACTGTCTTGGTAATCAGCAAACCTGTATTTATTAATTTACACTACAGTTTCTCAGAACTTATTTGAAAACTTAATTCTCTAGATGTAACTGAAAAGCAAGGAAGTTAAAGCTGATATAATTTCTAATGCAGACCTCAGAATTAAATCCATTTAACACAATGGGATAATGATGTGATGTGCAATGTTTGTTACACTGTATAAGACTTCTAAAGGCAATGACCCATGCCTAGAATTCTAACCTTAAAGGTTACTTCTGAATTACATATATGCAAATCATGTATACCAGTTCAATTAAGGTTTGAATAAGTAATGAAAATTATCCTTATTTAATCAGTATAGCTTGATGAACAAGGTAGAATCATAAAAAAGCCTTTCATTATGTAGCAAGAATGTTTTGAATTCAACTTACAAAATGTAATTCTGGTTGACGCACGCTTTTCTTTCCAGCAGCAAAACCGCATGCTTTTCTTTCCAGCAGCATAATGACACAATTCAGTAATCAAGAGAGGTTATGTGTAGCATTTTAGTTAGAATGGACACTGCAAAATGTGTGTCCTTCCTCCTTTCAGTTTAGACATGTTTCGCGTAGCATGCTAAAAAAAAATTAATTACTTCCTGCACTGTTCAATTTCTCTTCAAGTATCCTCATGGAAACATGAAACAAATTTAATTTCTTTTTTAGAAACAAATCTTTAGAAACAAATTTAATTTTATTAACGCCTTATATCAACAAGTAAGGAATAAGCATGGAATAACCCTATATACCACTAACAGGTGGGGACTGACTGGCTAGAAAGCAGATTTGCATTATATAACCCAGTGGTCCTTTTCTGTAGAAATGTGACCTTGCTGTTCATCCCAATGGGAAAGGTATCCAGCTGCAAACTGGGCTGTATTAGCAACTGCAGTCAGAAGCAAAAGGGAGAAAATCTTGCCCTCCATTTGCAACTTGTGAGACTGCTGCAGGAGCACTGTCCTGTTCAGGGCTCCCCAGTGTAACGAAGAGCAGACAAAGAACACCAACATGGTCAAGGGGTTGAACAACAATATACAATGAAAGGCAGAGCTGTATGCATTAGTTCGACCTGGAGAAGACAAGACTAAGGGGAGAGCTTGTGGGTCTCTGCAGCTACCTAACAGGAGGTTACAGAAAAGTAAGGCCAAATTATTCACTGACTGTCAATACAAAGAAGGGATAGAAGTATCTACACACACTATGACACTCTGAAACATTTTCTCTTTTGAACAAATGTCAACAACTTCATAAACTTAGCTTACAAAGGTACCTGAAATTCCTTTTTTACTCCAACAGGCTAAAGAAAGAATCCAACATTTGGGTTGTGTTTTGGGGTTTTTTCTTTTTCAAATTTTACCCAAAGAAATCACAAACCAGGAACCCTTGTAATGACCAAGAAGGAAAGGAAGATAACAACTCTGCAGCATGCTTGGTTCAGATCTAATATTTTCATACTCAGCAGGAAAATACGTGAACAAGAACTTAAATACACATAACAGTTTTTTGACAAAAGACTGCTCCAAGGACAAAAGGTGAGTTCCAGAACTAAACAAACCAAATTCTTGGTTCTGACTGTTAATTATTCTACAACTGCAGCTTCCATTTAAAATTAAAACACTAAGGTTTGTTCATCTTGGTAGACCAGTAGTAGATATACTAGTATTTCTCTTGCATTCATAGCGAAGAAACAAGCTAACATATTCTTGTAAAATACCTCATCCGTGAAATAGCTATTCCGAGAGGAAATGTCAAAGGAAAATACTTTCCAATGTTCCTGCATATTAAGCTGTGCACTAAAAGTATGTAATGAGTCAGAAATAAAGGCCCAGTAATCTATCAGTCATCTACTTTTTGACACTTTTTTCAGTATTACAATTGGTATTCAAGTGCATTTCAAAAGGAAAAGGCAGTTTTTGTGACATATGGGCATGGCAATTATTATAAAAAGCAAAGAATCCCACTCACTCATGTACAAAATGGGTCAAACCTCTTTCTGACATTGACCATTCTGAATGCAGCTATGTAAATCAACTTTTAAAGTATAACAATAAATATTATTTCCTCACTTTTAATCCTATCCTGCTAAGTTAGTTTTGAAACGTGATAAAATAAAACAAGATACTATTTCCAAGTAGTAACACTAGCTGATTTTATTTTAAAGTACATACCTGAATTGCTGAATTCATGAAACATGTATTCCCCAAGTTACTCAGGCCACACAGGCCTGGCTGCTCATTGTGTCTTCCTGGCTCTGAATAATCATAATTCTTATAAGCAG
Organism: Rhabdornis inornatus; assembly: GCA_013397075.1. Classification (NCBI taxonomy): domain Eukaryota; kingdom Metazoa; phylum Chordata; class Aves; order Passeriformes; family Rhabdornithidae; genus Rhabdornis; species Rhabdornis inornatus. The sequence goes on along the minus strand of VWZS01005699.1, from coordinate 49,338 downwards.
TATATGATGGGAGACAATAGTTTGCATTTTTCACACTGTAAGAAAACAAGACATCTTTCACAATGTAAACATGTACTCTAGAGTACTTTAAAGCATACAAGAATTTTTTAAACTTAAATGATTAAAAATGTTAAACTAACTTCTGCAAACAAGTAAAGATTTAAAACACTTAACTTTTGTAATAACATTAGTGTCAATTTAAAAGTCACCTGTGCAAACAACCAAAATCAAACATACTGCAGTAACTGCAATTATTACATCCCTACCCCTTTTTTATACGAGTAGCTTCACAGCTTACTCTATTCTTCATTGCTCCATTGTATTTAAAACACTCAGACTTTAGACATCACCAGCAGCAATCATTTACGTTCTTTTTGCATCCCGCTACTGCAAGAGTGAGGTCGTTGGGAATGGGAATGCAGAGTTACAGGTGAAAGCTGAGATTTCCAAGGCCACTGTGGCTTAGCTGCCTCACTGCGTCAGACAGCCTATTTATAGCTTCCCTGCTAGGACAGCACAATCCAGCATGTAAATGCAGAAAAGCCTTGAGAGGTAAAGGAATGCACAAAATGCCTTGCAGCAACTTCAATATAAACCTATCTGTTTGGAGAAACTGTAGAAGACTGAAACAGGTAAAATGATGATATTTAAAACAACTTGTTTCCAGACGAAATACAAAAATATCAAATACAAATTAACCCTCAAAACAGTAAAGTGAGCATATCTGAGAACACTAGGAAGGCAAAGAAACCTTCTAAGAGGATGTTTTGTAATATGTTAGAAAAAACCAAGCAACCACTTTAACCATTTCAGGCACTGATAATAATGAAATCTGTGTGACGGCAGCTTTGGCTAAAGTTCAGGAGTATTTCTGCAGCTACTAAGCATCATTCACATCAGAAGCAACACGAACAAAAATCTGAAAGTCAGATGCCGAGAATGATAAGGAAAATTATGCAGTGCAAAGAATCAATCCTGATAAATAACTGAGATTTGTAATTGCAAAAGTCTGAGGATGCAAGTGCCCAATGGTTACACTCCAGCCATTACTCCTGAACACTATCATGCTCTTTACTGAATTCCAGCTGTCTCCTTGGTGCACAGTTACTCACTTTTCATAAATAACTGTTGTTTTTTTATCAAGTTATCACAAATTTCCAGCAGAAGGGGATGAAAATTTCTCACTTTCAATGGTCTTAGAAATTAGTGTAGTTTATAGCTTCACTGTCCATAAAGCTGCTGTTATCAAACTTTCACATCTGCTTGTTTCTTTTTAATAGTTGACTTTCCCATTAGTTCTTCCCTTTTCTATACATACGCATTTTCTCTGCTCTCTGGCTTGCCCCCAAACTAGCTAAGAGGTATTGTGTTCACTGGTCATTCTCAATGAAAAAAACCCTACAAAGTTAGTGCTCACCATGTATGAGAGATCCCCAGGAAAAAATTACCTTCAATCTTCCTTTGCAGTTGCAGCCAGTTACTGCAGTGAACTCCAATTCCCTTAAGCTGGTAAGCCTTAGTTCCTCCAGGAATCAAAACCACAAGCTTGCCACTGGTGCTAACGCAACCCTCACAATATAAGCAACCCAACAGTACACAGCAGTAATAGAAATGCACATGCACAGGGTGCACAACAATCTTCTACCTTCAGCCTTGCTTCCTTCCTACTGCTGTCCTTACCTGACGTACAGAGAAAACTTTTCACATGCTTTACAAAAAAGAAATCCTTTTGAAATTTAGGAGATGTAGGGATAATGAACAAATTGAATTTAATTCTTCTAGGGATTTTAATTTTTATTTCCCTCTCTGCATCTTTCCCCTCTTCACAAATTGCCAACTTTGGAGGGACACTAGGAAGGTAAAGAAATGCAACTGGTATTTTGTGGCTGTAGCATAATCATGTGAAAGATTTTTTCAAATTAGCTGAGTACCATGATGATAATTTAGTTCAAGATAATTGCAGTGCAGATAGATTCAGTGTATATTTGCTCTAAGGGACAAACTGTCAGTTTTCTTCTCAAAAGGGAAGGACATTTCTGAGCTATTTCAGCTTCTGCACTGGCCCACAGAAATGTATTTGAGGTGTTTAGAGATTAAGGTTACCACTCATCCTGAGAGTCAGGTCTATTAATACATTTTTCTTTCATGGTTCTATGATATTTCATCAAAACATATCCTACAAAACATTGCCTACTGTTTGCAGGATACTAGGAGATGTCTCTACAGTTCTATCGGTCTGCAAACTGTTTTGTGGTGGAAAAATTATTTTTATATAAATTACGTTGTTGCTTCGCTTTTTATGCTTTTTAGCTGGATGAAAAAGAAATTATTATTATCAGTCAATACTAAGTAGCTAACAGTGGAAAGCAAGTAAAGATGCAAGGTAAGTATATATTAATTTAACTAAAACAGAAATATCCTAGAAAAAGTATCTTGTGACGATTGCATGTCCCCAGGCCTCCAGCCACTTTTCCTACAAAACTTTCCTACCTTTAATGAAGCAAAATGGTAGTGTTAGAATAAACCAGTCAAGTAAGAGCAGTAACAGAAAGAAAACACTTACAGTTCTTAGAAAAAAATTGCTTCACAAAAGGCAAGATTTGAAAACATGAAACCATCTTCAGACACTTGAACAGAGCTCTTGAAATGGCAAAAATGGTAAAAGGAGGTTTCCAAATGAGATTTTATTATTTGTAAATATAGAAATTTTGAATTGCACGTGCTAGATCTGAAATTACTTGTTTGTACTGTCTGTATGCGCCTTTAAACATCAAACTGGCTTTCAAATGGTGATGATGAACCTGGAGCACTCATTGTACAGTTAAGAGTTTTGCAAAGCATGGATTTTGAACAAAGAAGACTGGAAAAGCATCACTAGTTTTAGAAAAGACGTAATTTGACAGTGGAATGCCATGTACCAGCAGGTGTATATATATAAAGGAATTTCAGTTGCAAGAATGAACCCAGAAAACTTAAAGTTTGGAAGACTTACTGAGCTCTGTAATATTTCAACCATTTTAATGCACTGCCAATGTATTTTTGTGACCAGGCCATTTAAGAAACCTATTATCAGGCTTCATCAGATTTTAGAGACACCTGAAGCAGCAGGAGAGGGCCATGTCACTACATAAAGATTATCATCTTTATTTTTGTTCATTATCATTGTCTGGAGAGCAAAAGATAACATTATGATCTATTTAAATTGCCTTTGTAATAATATTTGCTTATGTGCCAGGTACAACATGAAGAAACTGTTTCTAGAGGTAACGTAATGCAATTAACACTTGTACTTCTTAGAATAAGCATATTGAAATATACCAAGCATACGAACAAAGCTGCCAACTATCCGTCTTGACAGGATGACACTACAAATGATGCAAACAAGACATTTTAGGAGCCTAAAGCAATGGTTACAAATGAAGGAAATAGAACCTCTTTTCACTTAATTCCACAAGCAAAATCCCTGTTCAGGTGTTTTTAATCCCCATCCCATGTAATTTAAAAAACACCATATGGGATATGAAATGTATTGCTTTACTAAAAGCAGTAACAAGAAATTCCAGTAAGACCTAAAAGATGCTTGTCTCTCCCTGCTCTTCTGAACCCACTAACATATACTATGCTAATCCTATGTTATTCTTTCAGCAAGATCACCAGTAAAGGCAAAAGAACATCAATGATCAATTATTCGGAACCCTCCATTCCATCAAATGCAAACTCACATTTTCAGAAATGAAGGCTTCAGACTGGATAAAATTTGCACAGGCTATTTCTTATATCTAATGTATTACTACTTCCACACAAAATTAAGGACCTATCAATTTGAGGCTTACTCTTACACACAACACCTTCTGGATTAGAAAAACATTACAGAAATGTGTACCATACAAAGAAACCTGATTCTTTCAGATTTTTAACATAATTTGTACTCTGTAGGTGAGCTCTAGTAATTGCAAATGCAGGCTTGCAATGACTAGTATTTATGACCATCAATACACACAACTTCTTTGATTTTTCTGCCTTATACACTGTATTTGTCAGATAAAATTATCTTCAAAACAAATGCTGGTATTTCCTTTAGAGTCACAGAATCTCATGCCCATATGGAGATGGCAACAGATCCTAGAAAGCCACAAATGTGTATTTTCACCAATGTACTAAGGACAGGTGCAATATGAGAGGCAATAACGGAAAAGCATAAGCATGGAAATAAATTCCAGACAAAGCTGACATTAAGTAGTTAATTAAGAAAATAACAAAGATAGTATGAATTAATGAAAAAGAAGTACTTTCTTAGACAAGAAATATTTGCAAGAAGAGTGGAACATTCTTAATGCACAATTATATAACAGAATTAAATACAGAGATGTATCTTTCCATTTACTATTTGAAGCCAAAAATTCTTAACATAAAAGTATGTACTTTAAAGTACAGAGTGTATTAATCGATATGACTTCATCACTGAACACAGACTCTGAGATAAGTGCTGCTAAAAATTCATCTGCATTACATCTTATATTAAATTATTAATTTGTGATTCATAAACTATTTTAAAGTCATCATAATTAGATTATTGCATTGTAAGGAAAACTATATACTTCTGCACTGAATGTCTTACATAATATCCAAATGTACTGTGTTCTGATTTACAAGAGAAAAATGACTTGTATTTTGTAACTACGGAGTACATGTACCTATTAACAAATGTTTAAGTTATAGTTAAATCACATAAAAGGACCAATTCCTTATCAAATCTGAAATTTATATGACTTCCTTTTAAACACCTATTTCTGTTGACAGTCATAAATTGTAAAATAACAACAAACAAATGCACACCTCCAAACCCCAAAATTTTTCCATGAGTTCTAAAAGCTCACATTTTGGCTCCAAAATAAATCAAGAAATAAAATTAAAATCAGGTAAATCACATGAACAAACTATCTTTAAAAGCTGCAAGAGCTGGCAACAGGTTTTATAAGAGTCTCCTAAAAATAACTACAGCACTAGCAAGAAGCTAATGTTAAAAAAGAGAAAAAAAAGAAAAAAAAAAAAAGAAAATATGAAAGCCTTGATGACTTGATTTAAAATCACAGCTCCCTAAAAAAAAGTTACCATTAAGTGTTGGGTTAGGCAATACTACTGCCTTCTGCTTAAACACTAGGAGAAAAAGAAATTGGTTCTCAGCTGGAGGTTCAGCTCTGATCATGTAACTTTTCACACAATCATATATACTATACTCTTCTTATTTAGTACACATTCACACACAGTACAATAGACTGCAGTTACACAGATTTCAACTGTTCAGTGAGTTTGGGCTACTCACAATTGGTAGAAGCAGAAGTGACACTCCACCCCTTAGGAAAAATCACTTCTGATAAGTGCAGTATTTAACTGGAAGATATTGTATATTTATGTCACCTTTTAAATATTTAACATCTTCAAATGTGATCACAAATGTTTAGAAAAACACTAACAATTTTAATGAATTGTAGGAATAAGGCTCTTCAGCTTCCCCCAGCTTGCACTAAAGATGAGTGCTCTCTGGTTTCAAGCATTTGAAAGATGCTCCATTATCTGTTAAAGTGAAATAATTCCATGTTTTTCTACATTCACCAACTTTTTTTACATTGTGTACAATAAAAACAAAAAAATTACACAAAAAGTTGGCCAATGCAATACGAAAGCTCTTCTTCTAGAGTTTTATCACATTATTTATTAAAAGACCCTTCTAATTCAGAATATAAGGGAGAAAGCATGTAAAAGTGCTAAGTCTCTTACTAAGCCTTTGTTCACTGTAATAGTCAAGCACACAGCCTGATCTCTCTCAAGTCTTTTAGCACTAAGAAACAGAAGTTAAGCTGCTGGCTACATTACAGCTAACACAATTCAGCTGTCACGATTTGAAATCGAAGTGTGATATTACATATGTTGCTCTAATACCTTAGGAGCAATGAACTAGGGAAAATCTGATCACCATAAGGGGTAACTACTTCACACTTTTCTCGCTGTCCATTTAAATTCAGGCAGGATAATAATAGCAACAATGTGTTTTTAATGATATACTCTAAATTAATTCTATACCTTTCCTTACAACACCCAAAATTCTTTTTAGTGTCTTCCCTGCTGAAAAGCTACAAACATCTCTAATATTGTTTCATTTCTTGATGTCAGTATCACCTACGCTGTGAAATAGTAACCAGTAACAATTCAGAAGCCAAATATTGCAAAGCAATTCAAAATCCTTTAGCTAGGAATTATAAAACATTGAACTTTATATCACACTGGGGTGATAAATTAAATAATGTTTTAAGGTATATTGCTTACTTTCTGTTGTTCATGTTGTTATAATTATTTGATAGAGATGGAGAGATCTTTGGTAAAGTTGAAAAATTGGATGCACCTGGGGACCTTTAAAAATATGAAAATGATAAATTAGACAAAAATGCTGAGGTATTAAAAACTATAAAAGAAAGATAACGAATGAACAAAGCAGATAAGCAAGCATGGAAAAGAAATACTTTTTTAAAAGTGGGCGAAGCACTAAAAATACCCAGGACATGAGCCCTCAGAATCTGTCCTTTAAAACTTGAAATACTTCACAGTACTTAAACTTTCATAACTTGTTTTAGAAGCAGAGCTATTAAAAACCAAATGAAAGCACAGGCCACTGTGCTAAAAAAATTGTTTTCAGCTTACAGTATGACTGTAGGTATTTTTGCCATTCTAAAACTTAAAACGTAAAGTTTCTTATGTAAGAATTTTATTAATTTTTCATTTCAAACTAAATGGATGTTGAGATGAGATACAAAAGTGATGAACATAAATACTTCAAGGTTAATTTAACAGCAGCATGGAACCATTTAGTTAAAACTGTCTCAGTAATATTTTTAGAAAATTTCAGGATATTCTGCACAACACTAAATTTTTAAAAAACTTTTCTTGCCAAAAGTAGGAGCATTATCACTTATTCCCATGGTTTAAGACTACTTTAAAATACTAGAGTACTGATTATTTTCATCACAAAGACCTCTGAATGTAACAAATAAATACAATATTGACAACTATCTTGCAGTGCATTTTTCTCGAGCAAATCTTACGGGTGCGCAAGGAAAAGACCGCATACTCAAAGGAGTTCATGTAACTTCCTGGTTTCGTGGGCCCTATGCAACTCCAATTGAATTGGAGTTCTGGCTGTCATTGAAAAGTTTTGAAATACACTTTGCTGTATTAAGAGAAGAACTTCTACATGCTCAGGACTTTTTAAGCACCTTGCAAGAACGAAACTCTATAAGGAAATAAACATTTTTACACTGGGAATTTTCCCAAGTATATTTTCACATTTACTTTCAACTTTCTATTAATAAATGTTTTCCAAAAGAAAAGTTGCAGGGGAAGGAGAACCTCAGTCTATGCCACTCACATCAATTTGATGCCAGAGCTAGCAAGAGTTGCTGCCCAGAGCCTGGAAAGGGTTCGGAGGTCAGGAGTAATGAACCTGAAGTACAGCACAGAAGAATTCCAGCCACTGCAGCCAGCAGCTGAGCTTTGTTGAGGGCCCCACTTAAAATGCCTCCATGCAAATGCACAAGCACAGGCAAAACACAAGAGGAGCTAGAGATGTGCATATGCCTATCCTATTGCCATCACTGGGAAATAAACGGTGGGATGACTACTAAGCCTGGAGTGCTGGAATGAAAGGATATAGGCTCCTTAGGAAGGACAGGGAGGGAAACCTCTTGGGAGCTCCTCTTAGGGATCCATGATCCCTCATATGTAAGGATTAAAGGGAGGGCAGGGACAGGCAAGTGTTATACTGGGGGTCTGCTACGGGCAATCCAACCAGGAAGACTGAGGAGGTGATTGGTGACAGCGAACATGCTGTCAACTAAGGATAAATCTTGTCAGACAAATTAGGCGGCCTTCTAAAACAGGGTTAAAGAGGTGGATGAGGGAAGACTGACATGATCAGTCTGGACTTCTGCAAAGCATTAGACACTGTCTTTAAGCTGGAGAGACATGGATTTGACAGATGGACCATTTGATGGATAAGGAACCGGCTGAATGGCTGCACTCAAGGAGTTGTGGTCAACGACTCAGTGTCCAAGTGGAAACCAGCAGTGCTCCTCAAGGATTGGTACTGGGACCAGTCCTGCTTAGCAGTGACATGGACAGAGGGATTAGTGGATGCTCACCAAATTTGCTGTTGACACCAAACTGCATTGTGTGGTTGACATGCTGGAGGGAATGGATGCCATCCAGAGGGACCCAGCTTGAGAGATGTGCTGATGCAAACTTCATGAGTTCAAAAATGACAAATGCAAGGTCCTGCACTTCGGTCAGGGCAATCCCAACCACAAGTACAGGCTGCACAAAGAATGAATTGAGAGCAGCCCGGAAGAGAAAGAAGTGGGGGCGTTGGTTGATGAGAAGCCCAACATAACCCAGAAATGTGAGTTCACAGCACAGAAAGCCAACTATATCCTGGGCTGCATCAAAAGCAGCAGGGCCTGCAGGGTGAGGGAGGTCATTCTCCTTTGCTCTTGTGACACCCCCCTGGAGTGCAGTGTTCATCTCCAGGGCCACCAGCATGAGGACATGAACTTGTTGAACTGAGTCCAGGGCAGGGCCACAAGATGATCAGACGTCTGGAGCACTTCTATGAGGATGGATTGAGAGAGCTGGGGCTGTTCAGCCTGGGTAAGAGAAGGCTCTGGGGAAACTTTAGAGCAGCCTTTCAGTTCTTAAAGTGGGCTACAAAAGCTGGAGAGGGCACGTTTCTACAAGGGCACGTGGTCATTGGACTAAGGGGGAATGACTTCGAACTGAAAGAGAGTATGCTTAAATTAGATATTGGGAGGAGATCCTTCTCTGTGAGAGTGGTAAGGCACTGGAACAGGCTATGCAGAGAAACTGGATGACCCATCACTGTAAGTATTTGAGGTCAGGTTGGATGGGGCCCTGAGCAACTTGGTCCAGTTGAAGGTGGCCCTGCCCATGGCAGGACTAAGGAATTAGATCAGCTTTTAAGGTCCCTTCCAACCTAAACCATTCTATGCATCATAACATGAAGAACATGTCAGCTAATTTTTCAAGTATTCTGATCAACATGCACAAAACTTTCCTGTAATTTCCTTTATCAATCTAAATCCTTCTCTTTGAATATTGTCTTCAAAGAAGTAGAAGATGGACGGTCCACAAAAGATACCTAACTGAAGTCAGTTTAAACCCATTTAAATCCAGAACAATAGTTAAATCATGACATTCATACATATATTTATAGAAGCAGCTATTTGATTTGAAAAATTTGAAACTTAATTGAAGTTCTCAAAAAAAAATTAAAGCTTTTATATAATTTAAACCAAACTCAAATGCAATACAGTTTTAAATTTTAAAACTCAATGTATATAATTGCTGTATATAAAAGCTAAAAGAAACCAGAGTAAGTCAACTAAGGTCTACTAAATCAGTAAATGGCTTGCTTCTCAAATGCAGGAGAATAGTAAAACAATTTCTCAACATAGTTCCAATAGCAGCAGAAATTAACAGGTAATTTTGAAAAGTAACTTTTTAATGATGTAACAAACAACTCCCACAAAATTATTCTAATTTAGCCTTTTAACAGCAAAAGACAGGTTAATAAAACCCACTTTACTAGTAGTGTGTATTTTTGTAGTATGACAAAATAAATGGTAACTCACATTAGATAGTCACTTGCCCACATGCTTCACAAACACTGGTTAAACTGCACAAGAATTCCCCTAGTGACCAACAGCAAGGAGATAAATACAGACATCAGCAAAAAACCCTGCAGCTAGAACAGTCTTTTTACCTCTGAGGGCATCCAGACTGACTGGATCAGGATAAAGAAAGGCAGGTAAGATTTTTTTTAACAACTGGAAGAAGCCTAACATTCACAGGCCCTAGTCCTTACAGGGGACCTGCTGGTGGGACAACATGGCAGGGCACATAAAATGCAGGAAGGCTCTGGGATGAAATTATGACAACTATCTGATGAAGGCGATGGACGAGAGTTTCTCAGCTGCATCTGATACTTAAAACCAAGGAGGAAGAACTAGTTGGGAATGCGAAGGCTGGGGCCTTGGCCAAAATGACCTTAAGATGGTGAAATTTGAGATCCTGAGGGAGAGCATGGCAGGAAACAGCAACACAGCCTGGATTACAGCAGAGTAGACTTTAGCCTTTATAGGGATCTGCTTGGAAAAGCGCCATGGGATACAGCCCTGGAAAGAAGAGGGGGTGCCAGGAGAGCCAGCTGATATTCACAGAATCATTTAGGTTGGAAAAGAACTCTAAATTCACTAAGTTCTCTATCTCAATAATGGTCAAAAATCAAGCAAAGTAAAAAATCAAGCAAAGGCAGTAGGAAGCCTGAATAGATGAACAAGGCTTCTGACCCACATCTGATGTGAAGAGAAAGTGTCTGAGTGAAGGCAGTGGTAGATCTCTTGCTTAAACAGCCTGATAGTAATCTCTTCATAGAAGGCTATCTTCACAGATGAGGGAGAAGCAATGGGTGTGGTTTATCTCAAATTCCTTAAGTCTTTTGACAGTGTCTCCTGCAACACCCCCATGAACAAGCAGATAAAACATGGGTTACAGAAGTATACAGCGAGATGGACTGAAAACCATTCAATCCTACCTCTGGAGGGGCAGGTGACAAATGGAAAGCAGCTTAGCAGAGCACTACCTAGGGTCCTGCTGGACAAAAAGCTGGATATAAGCCAGTAGTGTGTGCTTGGCCCAGCATGCTACACTGGGAAAAGCATTGACTGCAAGTCAATGGAGATGATTCTTCTCCTCCACTCAGAACTGGCTACAGATACCTGGAAGGCTGGGTTCACATCTGGGCTCTCTAGTACCAGAGAGACAGGGACATTCTGGAGCAAGACTTGTGAGACACCACAAAGGTACAGCATTTGACCTATGTGAAAAAGCTGAGAGAGCTGGGACCATTCAGCCTGGAGAAGAGAAGGCTCCAAAACGATCTCACTTCTATAAATACCCAATAGGAAGGAATGAAGAAGATGGAGCAAGAACCTTCTCAGTGATGCCCACTGCAAGGACAAAAGTCTATGAGTATAAAACAAACAAAAAAAAATTCCATCCAAACAGGGAATATGCCTGGATATCATCCTAGGCAATCAGCTACAGCTTCGCCATGCTTTGATTAGGGGAACTAGGTGAGTATCTCAAGAGGTCTTTCCATTATCAAAGACTCTTTTCCTTGAAGCTGTAGCTATGACTGGGCTAGCATACAATTTTAAAGAAAGGGTTTGTAAGAAGACAATAGTCTAACTAAAGCTAACTCATTCAGCTAATCACACTTCTTTGGGGAATTTGCAGTAAAAAAGGTTGATATTTTAACATTCATCAATCAAAAAAATTAATGTTCGGGACACGCATTTGTTAAGAGTTTTTCAACCCTCCATTAATTCGTATTAACGACCATGTTCATTAAACTAGCTTGAAAATGTTTGTTAGACTAGCTTGAACATCACCAATGCTTGGTGTTTACCCACAGGAGCTCAGACGCATGGTTATCTCAATTATTATTTATCAGCAAACGGCAGTCCAGCTCTTGGCTGACAAACAAGCTCACATCTCCTGCTTGTACCATTTACAGATCAGAGTAAGTCCCCAGTTAACCCTGTACACCACAATTCTTTCTTACAGAAAAGTCAGTAGAAAGGCATACCTGTCCGTGTAACAACTGCTCAGGGAAAAAAAAAACAAACACACTTTTTCCTTTGAAGATTCAGGGATATATTTACCTAAAAAACTTGGATAAATGGGCATTATATTATTTTTAAAAGGACTGCTAAATATCTTTTATCCATTTGTTCCCTCCTCTTAACAAACATTATGGTGTCCAACCCAGGACAAGAAAAGAATTGAGAAACGGCCTTTAATGCTTTTCCAAGATAAAAAGGCGTACGGTTTGAACCAGAAAAAAAATCTGAAAAAAATTTTAAGAAAACGTTCATTACTACACGGAGAAAAAGAACTAAACTACGAATGTGTACAGTCTCACCTTTTTATATGGTCAAAAACCGCCCCAACCAACCAATAGCATATTCCCTTTCACGCATGAAAATAGTTTTAAAGTTAACAGCAGGCCATCTGTAAATTATGCTAAGTAGCAAGCTATTTGATTAGGATTACTTATTCCACAGTGATATCTAAATATAAGAAGTATCAGAATGAAATCCATTGCTTGTAATACACACAAAGAAATACAGACTGACAGGTAGTTAAATTACTTAGTTTTTTACCACATAGAAAGCATTTTTAAAGAATAGGATGGATCAGTAGATTTAAAACTTGTTTTTAAATTTTCTAAAAATACCCAGCTACAACATTTCTTTAAAATTAGAAGGAAATAACCTACTAGTTTATAGCTCCTTTGTATGCTTCCCTAACTTGCTGTTATATTTGCATATGAACAGGTAACGACTTCTTAACAGAAAACTAACAGAAACCCTGGACTGGCTATTCAGTTGGTAACCGACTGAATGTCAAAACCTGAGTTCCTTGCTTCTCCTTGTTTTATAATCACAGATTGGCTAAAAGGTTTTTTGATGTATGGCTTTTCCTGAATATAAGTAACTTGATTTTGGAGTACAGTTCCTTAAGTAACTTGTACTACAATCTCAGATTTTTATAATTTATATTCATTTTTTAGTTTAAAACACCATCTTGACAATAATAAATAATTCAAACAAGATCAGTTGTTTTTTCTGCCTGTGGAATAATTTCCCATATAAGGACACAGATTAAAAATAAAAAAGTCTGCACAGAGATCTCAAGTCTTCATCAAACACTGGGATCAGCAGCAACTAAGCTACAAAAACAACTGGGATCTGTATGTTTGTGTAAGTTTGTCATGTGTATGACACTGAGGAGACAGCTACTCACAGACATGTTAGTATAACACAATTTTCTGCAAAAATGATCATTACTAAGTAGTACTTCTTTCAGGAGTAGGTGACATTTAAGACATTCCAGAAGAAAGAGAAAGTTTCATAGAAGTCAACCTCCCAGAACAAAAACATCCCAGTAGCTGATGTAAACAACCTCTCAAAAAGCAAAAAATCCAGCTATTCATAAATCTGACTAACCCTGCGGGCAGTTTAAGAATATATACCACATTCAGACACTTTCAGACAAAAAAGCCCAACACTCACAAACATTTTAAACAGCATTAAAATATGACATGATGGCAGATATCATTAAATCATGCAGGGTTTTTACAGCAAATGTTGCAATTACTTCCAAAATTAAGTAAATTCAGAAGTTAGAAGAACAGTACACATAAAACCAACGCAAACACTGACAAGTTTGAACACAGAGCAGAAATTAAGTTGCACAGCATGGTCTCTGCTCCTACATGAAAAGGATCCCAAACTTAAAATCACCTCTTTCTAATTTCTGAAGGAGAGACAGTTATGATAATAATCAATCTTTTTTCCTTGTATGAATTCATTATACTCTTAAGAAAAACAGAATTATCATTTTCAAAGTGTTCCTTCCTGTACTGAACTGAGGTCCCAATCTGGCCACTTTCAAGGTAAGTATGTTTTTTATTGCAAAAGGAAAGATGCTCACACCTTTAACATATTTCTCATGAAAAACTGACAGCATTCATCACCTGTAGTAGGAAGAGAGAAAAATTGCCAAAAGAAGCAATACAAAAATTGCTGTTATGCTTCTGTGACAAAGGGGCAAGGAAAACGTGCGGAACACCTTTCCACCTTCCTGTTTGTCATTTTAAATTGTCAAAATATAGATTCTGCTGTCATTCTGATAGACCTCAAAAGGCTGGAAAAATGAGCAAGGAGGAACCTCATGAACTCCAGTCGAGGGAAAAATGAAGGCCCACACCTGGGGAGAACAGTGCCAGGGACCAATAAACCGGGAGGAGGTGGGTGTGCAGGTAGGTGACCAAATGGAAAGCAGCTTGGCAGGGAACCACCCGGGGTCCTGCTGGACAAAAAGCTGGACATGAGCAAGCAGTGTGTCCTCGCGCCAACCACCTTGGCCCAGTGTGCTGCACTGGGAAAAGCACTGCCAGCAGGTCAAGGGAGGCGATCCTTCTCCTCTGCTCACAACTGGCCACAGACACCTGGAGTGCTGGGCTTCCCAGTACTAGAGAGATGCAGATATCCTGGACCAAGTTCAGTGAGACACCACAAAGGTGATCAAGGATTGCGGCATCTGACCTCCGTGGAAAGGCTGACAGCTGGAGCCATTCACCCTGGAGAAGAGAAGGTTCCAGAGCAATTTTATCAACATGTATAAATAACCAGTGGGAGGGAATGAAGAAGATGGAGGAAGACACTTCTCAGTCATGTCCACTGAAAGTAGAAGAGGCAATAGGTATAAAACTGAAGCACTAGCAATTCTTTGCAAATATAAGGAATTTGTTTCAAAATAGGAGTTATCAAACGGTGGAATAGGTTTTCCAGGAAGGCTGTAGAGCCTCCATCCTTGGACATACTCAAAACCTATCTGGACACAGTCCCAAGCAACTCGCTCTAGGTGACCTGTCTTTGAGCAAGTGGGTTGGACCAAAGAATCTGCAGAGATGCCTTCCAACTTCAACTACTCTGTGAATCTGTAGAAAAGCTTAGTTCACGCTCTGAAATGATCCTGCCTTTTCAAGCTTTATCATCTTTCATTATTCTATATTTTGACATTTCTAAATATGGCCTTTTATACCTTGACATCAGAATTTGTTTACAATTTGTACTCTTCAAAAAGAAGCACTACAAAGAGGTAATTTCAGCAGTGAGCCAGTGTGTGACCAATGACAGGGTTGTAGGAAGGCATGTGGATATATGCTATTTGTGTTGATAAACATACTCTTAATGGACCTCACACAGAAAACTCCAAAGCGAGTGTTTAATCTATCCCTTTAAACATTTATTAGGTTGTTCATCAAGTTTTAAAAAGATGTAAAAACCTGTCCTATTACTGCCTGTTGATAGCTGCTATTTGAATTTACAAAATTTTGCAAAGTTTTTTTTCAGTGCATCTGAGTATCAAATCCCAATTTTCTGATAGCTGCTAGATCTCAAAACCATACCCCAACCTCACAATAATACTATTCATCCTCATTTGCTGGTTTGCTTACAGCATCCCCTGACACCAGCATTCTGAATTAGCATTTCACTTGTCCCCAGATCAAACATTTTAGGAGATATTATTTAATTTATATACTGCTCTTGAATGCTTTCCATAAAATAGAAAAGAAGTTTAGCAGAATAAAAGCATCACCAGAATACCTTCCAAACAAAACTTCCAAAAGAATCCATGTGTGCTGGTTTCACCTGGGGAAGGACAGACTCAGAGGTTTTTCTCTATGAGAAAAACTTCCTCTGTGAGTTGATGGGACTAATTGAAGGCTGGCTTGGTTACTGACAGCCTGAAAAAACCAACTGGAGAAAGTTAGTTCGCTCTGTGAACACACATTTTGAAAGAGGTAACCCGGGAAAAAGCTCTCTTTTATTTCCGGTGGCTGAGCAGGTAACACTAGCCTGGCCCGAGCTCCCTCCCATGCGGGGGGGAGGCTCAGGAGGCCGCTTGGGCCCCATTTGCAAACCAGGGGACCCGATGGCCGGGAGGAAAAAAGGGTCATTGATAAGACCTTAGCCCTGCTTCCTCCCCCACGGGCCCGTGGCTCTGGGGGGCGGCCCGGCACCTGCTGCTGGCTCGGAGCATTTTCGGCGGGGCCGGGCCCGCCCAGCCGTCCGCAGGGCCTGGTGGGGGAAGCAGCCGGGCCCCTGTCTGGGAAGCAGGGGTGCCCATGGGCAGTGTGGGCTGCAGCTAAGCCCCAAAAAGGCTGATTGATGTCTCAGTCACCCCCTCACCCAGCGCGGCCTGGGTCTGGCCCAGCCCTGTGACTTCTGTGTGAAACTTTAACTCTTTAGTGCTCAGATAAGATTTTGCAGACTTCCGGCTTTCCTTTGAATGTGAGAGGGGAAAAAGGAGAAACTCTGAAGTCAGTGAAGCAAGAGCTAAGTTTCTTTAAAAGGAAGGAGAATGAGGAGATGCTGTGAAGATGGCTGAAAATCCTTTTGTAAGATTCTAGGGATGAACTTATGTACTGAATATTCCTATAAACTGTAGAGAAAGACATGGAGGGTTGGAGATGTTCCATCTGATAGACTGTTAATTAAAAAGCATTTGTGTTGAGAATCCTTCGCCCCGAGGAGAAAAGGGGATCTCTTTTTCTGGAGATGAACAGAGAGAAAGAGAGATGAAGAGAATATTTAGTTTTGGAACAGTTCATTCTTAAAAGTAAATACCCCATGAGTTTAACATGGCCCATAAGCACAGTTTTGGGAAAGCTGTGAAAATGGGAGGAGCTTAATGACTTCGTTTTTTCCAGGGCAGATGCAAATCGTGAAAGTCCAGCCATGAGAGGACTGGTTTATTTTCCTTCTTGTGGGGAAGTCCCTATGGCCTGACAAGAGGAAACTTCTCTCTCCGAAGTGAACTGAAAAGGACTATTTAAGTTGGGAACTGACTGAAGTAGTTCTTGTATGTTAGCTTTGTTGTTATGAAGGCTGGGAGAGGGAAGGAAGGAGTGGTCTGAAGATCTTATTCTGAATTTGCTTTTTCTTTCTCTTCCTTTGTGTAGCTAATAAAGCTTTTTATACCCTTTTAAATTTCAGGCCTGCCTTGCTCTTTTGCTCCTGGTTCTGTCTCACAACAGAAAATGAGTATATTTAAATTGGCAAGTCGAAACTATAACACCATGACAGTGAGTTATCTAAGTTCTTTTAACCTTTTAAAGACGAATCTAAAATTTGACTAAGAATTAAAATCCCTCCTAGATGCTTTTAGAGGTCAGAGATTAAATTTCAAGTACTTAGCATCCCATTATTTCTATTGCTCCACATTCTCAATGCCTTGTATTACAACATCTTGCTAAGCAAGATTATACTGTTCATACTAATCTTAAATTGAACTCAGACTTCATCAAATAACTAGTGCTCGAAATATAAGTGCTTGAGATAAAACGCCGAAGATAAAGAAACACTGTCCTTCAAATGATAAGCAATGATACTATAAAAATGCTTTAGAACAACAGTGACACTTAACTACATGCATACATAATCTCAAAAAGAATAAAGAGAACTTAAAAGAACTCAAACTTTTTTATGAAAGGTATGATCAAGAACCAGCCAACAAAGGCAAAAAACACAGGTAACTATTTGTAAGACTGATAGCATATTAATTAAATGGTTCCAACTGTTCTTCAAAACCAAGGGAACATGGTTTAGATACTGGAAATAACATTAAAAATCGTCAAATGAAGAAAAACATGTAAGTCTTTCTTTATATTCACTTGCATTATCAAGGTGCTGTTGATAACAGCAGTAGGAAAAACAGAAAACAAAACCAACATCATCCTGCATTAACTGATGACAGCCCAACAAAGAACAAAAGCCACATGATGGTAATGCAGGCTGTGATTTAAATAACCTTTATGAGTAAATACTATGCTCTGTAGACAAAAGAAACAAGCTGTCCATGAAAATATTTACATATAAGAAAAATACTGATAAATATCTGTGTTGACCTAACAGATACACTGTGCTTTGAAACAGATCTCTAAATAAAATATGCTAAGTTTTACATTTTTCTGCTATGGAATTTTTTTCCATTTTTGAGCAGGATAATGTACATCATTAGTTGAAATCAACAAAGTTCAGCAATGTATATGCAGATATTCACCATCATTACGCTATGTTCTACAATGCATAGCACTTACAACAAATATGTTTAAGTGTATTTTCAACTAAAATATCTGAAGACTGATTTTCAAAATAAAATGCCACTTCTAAAAACTTTTCCATAAAGCAAAATAATATGCAAACTGAGCATGCGACTGGAATTCATAACTTACTTAGGAGTTGAAAGACCTCTTGGCCATGTTCCATCCTCATTCTTCTGTTCTATCACCAAGACCTAGCACAAAAAGTGTAATAAGAAAACTGAAATAAAAATATCAGAGAATGCTTTCTGTTCCATCTTTTTAATGGATTTGCTGACACATGATTGAGAAAAGACTGATATTTAAATTACTATTCACTGAGATTCAAGAATATGCCATTACACTCCATATTACATCCATTACACTGTACCTTCCTCTCTATTTTTTTCACCCCTCATCTTAATTCAGGCAAGACATTTAATATTTCTATTCCTCTACAACCCATGGATAGCAAGCCACTTACCTCTCAAAGAGGTCAGAAGATGATCTGCAGTGTTTAAACAGCACCTGTGAATCTACAGAAATCACATGTCTATACAACACCCCTGTTAAGGAAGGGATAATTCCTGAAAGAATCTTGCCTCACACAGATGGATAAGAAAAAAAAACCCAAATCACCCAAACAAAACTATTTTCTGCCTCGATAGCCTTAAAATCATACCTGTACAGTTACTCCTGTATATTTTATCAAAGCATTTATTATTTTTTTCTCAACAGGACAGTTGGCTAATGAAATTAATTTAATTCAACCTGTTATTGCTATGGAAAGGAGTACAGAACACTCGGTCCCAAACACAGGCATCAGGTGTCATTTGAAACTCCTTTGGCTATTTGAGGTATCTGCCCTATGCTGGCAGATATGACAGAGGACCTATAAACAGCTCATGCCTTTTTCTGGATTGACAGCTGAGATAGCTGGATCCTTTGAAATGGCAACTAGACTCCAATACTTAAACTCCCCATTTCCAATGCAACTAATTCTGCACAACTGCAGACTGATGTTTCAGGACCCTAATAAACTGTCATGCTGTGCCCATATATGTCCACACTGTGACATAAATTCAAGTAAGTACTAATTCTCAAAACGTTGTGTATAAACCACTTAAAGATGTAATCACATTTTCAGTCTGAACACACTTGAGCATAAGATTGAAAACAAGCCTTCTATCATGACCAGCTTTCTCTTAGGAAAAGTAATCTGCTATCCTCAGACATTGATGCTGAAAAGACTGATTCTCATACTTCCCTGACTGGCTCTCAGAGCTAACTACATAAAAAGTCGATTTAGACTGAAGAGTTCAATGGAATCCCTAAAGGCTTTCTTCAGAAATCAACTGATAAATTCAAAGCATTAATTTACTCAATTGCATACACTATTGGAACTATTAGGTTAGACAGACTGTAATACTCAGAATAACTATTATTAGATTAGGAGGCTCAGCAAGAAAAATAACCATGCGTGTCAGCAAGTGCAACTGACCATACATATATGGCCTACCAGGCCATTCAATATTTTCAGAAACAATGGTAGAACTCTGTTTTAAACAGTATTTATTTTGCTCAAAGTACAGATGTCACCTAAAGATCTTGTCATGGCTTTATCAGACCACGCTTGCTTCATGGTTAATGTTTCACTGGGATAGAGGTAATTTGAAAGTTACATCTTTGATGTGAATCTTTCATAAGAGATGTGGGCTCTTCCAGTAGGACTTCTGCATCATTAAAATTACCTGTGTGAGGATTTAAGTGCATGCAGCATGAAGCTAAGGGACACAATAGTTCAAGCAGCAATTTTGGCGCACTGATTACCCACCTTTGGTACCATAAGAGAAAACTGAAACACGGCATAAATACAGCTGGTAAGTAGGTTAGAGTCAAATATTTCTAGGTATGAGGAAAGACTAAAGAACCAGTGTAATAATCTGAAAAGTTATTCTATCAGTGCAATTGCTCAATCTGTTTATATTTATATTTTGTATCTTAACATTCAATGTTTGTTCTTCATATCCATCCAGAAAAGTAATTTTTTACCTTGTGAGAAATTCCCCTATAAAGTGATGACACTGTCTCATATTAAAGCAGGTTTACAAACCTCTGTCTCTGCTGTTCTTATCAAAATGTTTTCATTTTTTGTGATTTTGTTTGTAAAATCTAGACAGTGGAATCTGGGTAGAAGACATTATTCTTTTAGAATACCTATTCTTCAAATTTTGAGTTTCATTATAGAAACATATCCGAGATCCTAGGAATAATTATTTATTTCAGATTTTACCAAATTCATGTCAGCAATTTAATAAAATTTAGTAAACATAAAATTTAAAATTTAGAAGTATATTACAAAATTTTAATTTTCATTCACCAGGAGAGTTATATTCTCTCTTTTTCAGCCTTTAATCCTATAAATACACACAAAGACTACTTTAATTTCAACAAATTTGTTCACAAAATCCTCTATTCCTAACATCATCTATTAGAAAGCAATTTTCCTTTAAAAAGAAGCAAAAATGATTGGGTACAGCTACATTTTCATGAGCAAAAAGATAAATGTATTCAAGAAAAGAAATAATGTTTCACTGTACCTGTCCCTGGTATAAACCAGCATCCTGTATGGTACTGTCTGGTTTATTCAAAGGTTCGAAAGTATTACTCATGTATTTGTTCCACAATCTGGTCTCTTTTTCACCTGGAATACTGAAGATTTTTCTTATCTCCTTTTCAATTGTGTCTGTTTTGTGAAGGAAAGAACACAAGTTTAGCATTTCAATATAGAACAGTGTAAGGTCAAATAAAGCATCAGAATTCATCTCCTCATATTCAAAATATGAATGAAACTGTAGAAATTGCCATGCAACTACATCATTTTGTAGGACAAGCAGGAAGCTGCCACGTAGCTTGCCTGTAAAATGTAAACAGAGGACTGAATCCCTTAGCAAGGCAGACCTAATGAAGAGAAATTAATAAATAACAGGACAGAAGCCATCTACGCATTTCTGAGTGTGTGTGGGGAGGTAGGAAATTATCAGAAGTGAGACTGGTAGCAAAATCAGGTGCAGGAAGTCATTCTGTTCCCTAAATCAAACCTTTTTGGTTTTTATGCTTCTACCCATATCTGAGTGCAATTAGCACTAACCACAATATATAATATATGTGTGAAGTTTAATTCACGTGTCCACAGAAAAACAGCAACTACTCTGTAAAATTGAAGAGCATAAACTTATTCTAAAAGGAAGGTGAAAGATTCGAAGAAAAAAGGTCTACCAGCTCCTGCTCTACCTGACAGAAATGTAACCAGTGTTACATAAACTTAAGGTAGCATAACTTATCTATAACAGAGATTTAAGAAGTTTTTAATTAACACTATTCTCCTTACACAAAAGTAGAGTTTATTAAAGAGTTAGTTTTCTTAAACAAATATGCACAGTGCTGTTTCACAGCAATCCCACTTAGCTGCTTTTTTCTACTGGCAGACTCACAAAGGCCTGTGGAAGCTACGTCTCATAACAGCTAATACAGAATACAAAGCAGGAGTCAAGAAATACACACTTTATCCCTGATGATCACTGAAAGCACAATTATAACAATGGGCCCTGTAAGCTCTTTGAAAGACATTCCTTAAATGTCTAAGGACAAAACACTTGTGTGTCAGCTTCTCTTGCTCCCTTTTACTCAAGATTTTCTCTTCCACTAGGTTAAACAGGAAAAGCCAAATTGAGACCCAAAACTTAAAAGTACCTTGCAAAAGTCCAGACAGTGGCTTGGTGAAACGTATGACAATGGGCTAATATAATATTTGTAGCTATTGTAGGGAACCGAATATAATTTGTTTCTATACTAGTTATCATACATTTTAGTCTGTAAGCAAGTGTTAGACTGGATCATCTGTTTTTGTAAGAGAGATGATATACAGGCAAGGTAGGCGATATCAACAAGGCAACAGACTTATTTGATTTGTTGGCTTTCAAAAAAAAAATCATGTACTGTCTGAATCAATTCTCAACCAATGAATTCAAATAATTATATCTGAATATAAGAACAAATCTAGTCAGCAACAATCTTGTAAAATAAAGTAGAAAATCTAGATTTATCAATGGCTTTCACTGAAAGAATTTACAAAATATAATTTTCCATTCTATTAATACCATGACAATTAATTATCTGAGCACTGCAGGTAGTTTTCTTCACAAGAACTAAGCTAACATTTATTATGTTCATTTTTAACATATTCCAGCTTTGCTAACAGAACTATTACAAGACAGGAAGAATCAATCCTATTAGATGACTACACATTATGTCCAAGACTCTGGGAAGAGCATGTTCCACTTGACTATTATGACAATTTTAACACTGTGAAAATAAGATTTTTTTATGTACTTCATTGAACATATAACCAATGCACACTTTTTAATTCTTCTTCCCATCCCCATCAAGTATTACTGGAGTGCTAGCTTATGAACTAAACAGAAGTGCCTGCTCCGGCATAAATGAAAATGGATCAAATAGGTATTGTCTGAGTCACATTGTGTATGCGTTTGTCTTCTAGAAGAATAACAGATTCATTAAAGTCACAAAAAGCGTCCAAGATCGAGTCCAACCTTCCCCCAAACATCACCATATCAACTAAACCATAGCACTAAGTGTCTGTCCTAGGGTGACATTGTGGTGCTTGTATCCCCAGCCGTGTGTTCTATTTGTGCTTCGTGTTGTGTTCTGTGCTTTCGGGACTGGCTCTGAGGGTGAGGGCTTGTTTTGTCTTGTTTGGCTCACCTCCCCCATGGTCTGTGTTTAGGAAAGGCTGGGCTTTGCTTTGTTTGCTTGCTTTCCTTGCAGGCTTGCTTCTACTTTTTGCTTTTGCCTAAATAAAATCATACCATCTGAACCTGTTCCAGACGGGGACCTGGGAAACCCCACAAAACACCGGGAGTCTGCATTTTGTGATCAGCAGCAGTCATCCCCAGCGCCGGAGACCGACAACTGGGCGACCACTCGTAGGAGAGACTTTCTGAATTTGTCATCCTTTCAGAGCGGTGAAGGAGTTTTTTTTGTCATCTGGTGTTGTTCAGGTTTTTTTGTGTGTGTGCTGGGGAGTGTTTTCCTTGTTAAATAAACAGGTTTTTTCCACTTCTCTCTGAGAAAATTCTTCCCAAACCCAGTGGTGGGGGGAGGAGTCATGGGGGTTTGCTTTCTGGGGGCTCCTTCCGGAGGTTTTCCCCCAAATTTGCCCTAAACCAGGACAGTGTCACACGCAGTCAGTTCTCAAACACATCCAGGGATGGTGACTCCAACACTTCTCTGGGGAATTTTACTTATATACATCCAATGTATGACATGACTAGTACCATTGAAGATGCTTCTCACTCTACCAGCTGTATACCCACAATTTGAGATAGTTCAGTTTGAGAGTTAAAAGCTCCCATATAAATCATACCCTATACTGTTAAAAATCATACACCTTGTTCATAAAAACAATTGCATGGTTTAAATACTATTTTGAAATACTGCCTGGAACAGTCTTGATGAGATGCTGAAGTTCAGTGAATCCTAATACAAATACATGCTGGCTCCTAAAGGCTAGTACTATCACAAATGCTGGCTAAATGAAACTTATGTGTTAATGTTAAGATGTCAGTCTGAACTAGGAAACAGTAGTCCTTCCTTCATAAAGAAGGAAAAGGCTAGTCAACAATTCCAGAATAGACAGTCCTCAAGAGTGGCAAGCATTACATTCTTGTATTCTGCAGCAGATTAAAGGGAGAGATAAATCAGTGCCATTTGCTAAGACAATTTACCAGCAAAAGCCCATTAGATGCAGAGCTACTAGTATTACCTTCTGTGAAGTTTATCAGCTCAGTTTTGGAATTGTTTTATAGCATTGTAGACACAATCTGACTCCTATTTGTCCATTACCGAGGCTCCAGACAGTCTTTCTGACGTTTTGTGTTTTGTAAAACTCTTATATATTAGGCTGATGACTTAGTTCTATCATACTTTCACTTGATTAAAATTCTTGAATAGATCATTAACTCATTTTCACTCTGAAGCCCTGATGCTCTCTGGGATCAGCATCTCAACTGGAAAGCTGCCTTGATTACATCTATTGTCTAACTAATTTTCCTTTTATAATTAATCCCTTCTCCCCCAAGAGAGTTAATCATCCAGCAGTCTCAAAGTCACTATGCACTGTCTCCAAGGCACGGGTCCTCAGTCATAGAAGGTTCCCAAGAAGGTCCAAAGAACATGTCAGATGTGGCTAGTACCACTGCAAGAGAATGACTGGCATTATTATGTCTGCCTTTGACTTTGTACTAATTTATCTATACAGCTTAGCTTCTATTTGAGTGGAAAAGCTAAGGTATTCCAGGAATAACACATATCTGAAGACTGATAGGTGAGTATTATATTATACTAAGGATAGTTCTCTGGTTTTGTGAATTAAGGAAGGTCTTGTACTTATTTTTTGAGTGCAGTAAATAATATAACAAATGATGGTGGATAAAAAAATTAAAATTTCTTGAAAAGACCATAGTACCCTGTGTCTACTCACTTCCATGGGGCTGCTACTGACTCTTTTGTACTACAAGCCTTCTGCAACTATAAACAAAAATGCATCCCTTTCTGCAATATACAAGGAAGAGTGAAAAATAATCACGATTCTGTAAGATCCCACTTGCATATTATTTATTGATATAATAAGCATTTCTTCTGTGTATTTGATGAATTCCAGAACTACCTAAAATATATGGAGGTAAGAAGCAGGGGGGAAAAGATCACAATCTTAGTAATGGGTAAGAGGATTCAGTTATTATTTCACTCTTAAAGTGGGTTGAATTTTTCTAGCTCTAAGATACAAACACTTTTGGATGCCTTGGCTAGGATGGCTTTGCTTTGTACTTTGTAAAAGAAGCTTCAGTTTCAGGAAGGGCATGTTTTTAAAGGCTTCCAGGAACATATAATCCACATTTCAGGAAAGCAAACAAGGCCAGTGTCTGGAAAGGGATTGCTAGTGAACTCTGACTGCTTCTCGTTACCCTTTACAACAATTTATTCATAACTGTAATTCTCTCTTTGCTAAGAAAAAGTGAATATATCTTCAAGTAAAAATCATTCCAAAACGCCCTGCTTCTAATTAAGAAACAAAATTCATCCATTACCCATAATTTCAGTGATACAATCAAATTCAGTATAGCCGCAAAATAGCTTGCATTTGGTCCTAAGGGAAGGACAATGTTAAAGTGCTTTTTCCATGTTTCTGGTTTCCTCGGAAAATAATGAAGTATAACTTCCCAAGTTAAGCCAGATCTCAAAAAGGCAAATTAACATACAACAAACAACTCTGTTTTGGGAAGAATTTTCACAATTTTAAAGTTTTTGTTCTAATACAAGAGGTGATTCTTTTTCTTAAATATTGACATTAAACAAAGCAAAATGACTAGTTCTAAAGCAAGCAATCTGCAAACAATTAAAGGCTGGTATAAGTCTAAGTCACTACTCATAATGTGAAGAGAAGCAAAAGCAAAAAAACATACACTGCTGTCAACAAATGTAAACAAAGTGATGGCTGGGCATACAGTGCCAAGGGCATAAAGTACAATTCCCCATAAAGTACAAAACCGCAGAAATACAGACGACTGAAAGACTCTTATCTCAGATACACATGCACAAATACACCAGAAAATGAGGAGCAATATCTTTAAAAATGTTCTGATTGTTATTTTCAAAGTCAATTATCAAAATACTGTTTCAAACAATGACAGAATGCTCAATGAGCAGTCAAAATAAATAAAAATAAAAGTATGTTAAGAGGTTTAATAGAGGATTCAATTACTGTAAAAGATTGTGCCTGGCTGCCACTTCACAACGTGAAGAATACTGCCTTTGTAGGTCACCTTTAGCCATTAAGAGTTCTTTCTTGTGTTTTTTAATATATCCTTCTTTTCATATATATGACTAGAATGTGTTGGTTAATGAAACACATAAAAATGTATTTCTTACACATCAAAAGCCAAGAAGTACTATGAAATCCAATAAACAACATCACACTACTCACTTCCTTAAAAGCTCAAACCTCTAAAGTTAATACAGATGCTTAAATAACAAAACAGACAATTATATTGTTAAAATTGTATTAAATCCTCTCAATACTCCCATTTGTTAACTTTTAAATTTGACCCAAACAAAACTACTCTCATTGTTTTTAATGGTCAAAATACCCATCTATCGTTTTATCTAGACATTTATTCAGAACTTGCTACCACATACAAGTACCAATCACATATCTTTAGGAAATAGTCGTGCATACCTATTGTATCAGCTTTACTAAATCTTCGTGTGACAACATTGTTCATATTTCCATTTTCACACAGTTTTAATTCTGTTAGATATACTTCTACTTTGCAGTGCTTAACAAACATACCCTGTTCAACGACCTGAAAAACAGAATGGGATCATATATCAGTCTGAATATGTTTTCATATACACACACTTCAAAATATTTTTGAGAACTTTTCAAGAAACTGATGTTCGCATAATATAAGACACTTAATAAATATAAAACATTAGAACTTAAAATTCTCCTATAATTTTTAGAAGTACAGTAAATTAGAAAGTAATTTTTTCCATGATGACGTCTTACCTATGTATAATACAATGACTTACAAAGTATTATGTACAGTAGAAATGACAAATATGTAACCTTAATCCAAAGATCCTTGATTCAAAATTTAAAAACACCCAAAGCTACTTTTATTTCCAAATACATTCATTGTATACTACTTCCTCAGAACATCAAGAACTAGTTTTCACAGTTGAACAGTACTTATCAAAAATACAATACACACTAATAAAATCTGGAAATCACATTTTTAAACAAAACCTACAAATCCTCCACTTACATTTTGATTATGAATACATTCATTTGAAATTTTACCTATTCATTACAGTTGTTTATTATATGTTCATTTTTAAAACACAGATTACAGAATAGTTAAATATACAGGATTTTTTTGTTTTTTAATAAAAGTAAAATGTAGAAAAAAAATATTCAGGGTCACCTCTCAAATGTTTTTCCCTTTGATCTTCCAAAGTGTAACTGCAGTACTCTAAGTCATGTAGACTGCTCCAAAAATAACCATCAGCCTGATATGTGATACATCTGACAAATACGGTTAAAATACAGCCACCAGCTAATTGCTAGGAGAGATTTGCTATCTGCTGTACAAATATAACTTATATGTATGTGCCATAGCAAAAAAAGGAAGAAATTAGTGAATTATTTCATTGCTTGCCTTGGCTTTAATGACTGTCAATCATAGCATTTAAACAAAAATACATCTTATTTTGAGCAGCTTAGTTTTTAGCTACTAGACTCTCAACAAAATAGTGGCAGTAAACAAAACCATGCAGTATGGCTACAACATTTCTAAGAATAAAAACGAACACTCTAGTGGTAGTACAACCTACTACAAGTCTTAGCATTATTTGACATAGATCAAATACAGAATTTTATCAATTCAAACTTTGGATCTACATTTCAAAAATAGCTGATGTAACAAAGGAGATGAAAGAAAAGTATAATACTGTGATTATGAAAAAAAAGCAACCCATAAAGGCAGACAGGAAAAAATAATAATGAATTACAAAAGCATTAGAAACAAAACTGCTGAACTGGAATATGCTTCTCAGAAAATAACAAAGCTATGCCAGTTTACTTGGCAACTCATTATACTCCATGTATTTTTCCAGTTAGCTAATTCCAAGTGGAATGGAAGTAACTCTAATTTCCTGCTCTCTCTTTCCATCTTCCTCCAAAAATTAAAAAAATTACAGACTTTTTACTCAACCAGGATGATGGGAAAGTATCAAGTTTACTGAAATCCATCTTCAGAAAAAACAATAACAAGTTGATCACAGATATATCTTTAAAGAAGGAGAGTTATTTTAACAGATTTCAGCTCTAACAGAACTAGACAAAAAGACAGATATTTCAGGGACGCCTCTTTAAAACAAAACAAAAAACCAAACAACTATTTTATCACATTAGAGAAAATATTATGAAACCCTTAAACAAATTTCTGCTGCTGGCCAAATTAATTTTGAAGACCTGAAATTTCTTCTAAAGCCGTATCTACCATTTATTTGAAGAGTTGACTTCAAGTAAGCAGCCAGCATGCACGCAGTTAGACCATATTTATGTCATAAGAAGAAAACAAAAGTTGCATAACACCAGAAATTATAAAACGAAATTCTAAGCCTAATACTTTTTCAGCAATTTTAGAAGAATTAAAATAAAGATCCATGTAACTGGAAAAACACACCCTAGTGGTCAATACAGAAATGATAAATACACCAAAACATATTTTAAAAACTAAGCAATTCAGTCTAGTGAGGATGCAACAGCAATCACTTGAAAATCTTAAGAAATAACACAAACAAAAAAAGATTGTATGATCAATGAACTGGTGAAGTGTCCTATCACCTTAATAATAAGGGTGTTACGTGGTGGAGCAAACAAGAACAAATTTAAAGATGTTAATTTTTCAGTATCTCATATTGACGGAGGGCCACACTATCCACCATACCATGGACTACTACTTGTGTAGAGGTAAGCTTTTTGCTTAAAGAAATAACTCCCTTAGCAAGTAGCTGAGCAGAGAGTGTTTATCAGAAAGAAACTACCAATTACTCCACCAATGTTAACATTATTAGGGCTAGGCTTTTCACTAACATAGACAATACAGTTTTAGAGTTATTTACCTGCTTACAAAATCACTTGCACTAATAGCCATACTAGCTTCTAAAACAAATTCTTCTTGAGATAGTTATTAAGAGAACTTACTCCCAGAAATAGAAAGTATTATATCCTTTGCATCCCTCTGCCGAAATATTACACATTTAAGCCTCAAAAACTTGAATAAAAGTTAGACACCACTAAGCAACTGAAGCAGGAGTTCTCTATATGGTTATCATAAGTCAGAACTTAAAAGTCTGCTAATAAATTCCGGTGTGATTCCTGCATATTTGCAGGACTACATCTGAATCATATTCATCCCTGCAGGTGCTAAAGAGTACCTTGCGTGCAATTGGCTCTTGACCTTCCATCAGTGTGTACCAGCTCACTAGCCTATTCCAGCCTTCAGTTGGCAAAAGGATGTAGTCCAGTTCATCAATGAGATGTTCCTTGAGAGACTGAGAATCACCATCTACAAGAGAAAGATTATTTTTACTTGAATACTGTAATTCTCTACTGAAGTTTTTAATGTAACATTTTCCACATAAATAGCTGACAAAAAATTTTGAGTCACAATAATGTAACCAGTATATCATTCAAAGCAGGTCTTCTGAAACAATGTAGACAAACTACTCAGTTCATGCTTAGCACACCTATTACAGGTGGTATTCCTTTACTGTGTGAGTGACAACTTTATATCCCCACGCAATTATAAGCACCTAGTTTGTTATCATACACCATCCTAGCTTTCAGAGAAATCAGTTCATTTCTCCCACTCACTTCACACATATTCCCACATCATTATGGATACTTCCACAGCTGAAAATGAGTACTTAACTGTAGATTCAAGACGAAGTCATTCACCGTATGTCAGACTAGGGAAGTGGCATAGTACAACCTTCTATTGAAAGGGTCCTATGTGTTCTGGAAACAGTCACTACAAAATTCCTTGTAGAGAAGGGAAGATGCTGCACTCGAATGAAGCAAAACTTGAAATCTCTTTCAAGGTAAGCAGCATGCTTTTAGCGTTCATTCAATCCTTATTACTAGCAGCTATCTTTTAGGTCTAAGAGGTGATTCCAGATGTGAGCCACTGTGAGCTCCAAACACTCAGGGCAGCTGTCTTTCTGTCTGGAAGCTTCACATTGTAACTGGGAGCACAGTGTGGGGAGAAATCCACACAATAAAAAAAAAGCAAAGAAAAGCACTTCTTCAGGTTTACAGAACTCTTTACAAGATTCAATACAGGATTTCTACACTGATCTTATATTGTGAGAAGGTGTAATTTGGATTCTATTATCTCCTTTTTAAAAATACCAACATTTCTTCCGGTGTAGTTTTTTTCAGAACCACCAAACAGATACCCTGATTCTGACAATTCAGTCCCTCATATACAACAACGTTTTCTATGATGAACAATCAGCTACTCTAAATACCTACTTCTTTGTGCCCGCTTTGACGATGTATCTCTTCTTTTGAACATGACACGTGCATTACATCACATTCGACATTTTTTGCACATGTTGAGATTAACTGAAATCTCTACCTGTTACTTTTCATTGCTCTCACTTCATCCAAATGTTCTGGAAACAAGGGAGAAGCATTCAGGTAATATAAGCACAACATACTGCTTCAGCTTCCTGGAATCAATCTTTGGTGAATTCAATTACAGTTCTCCTTATCACTGCATTACACTGCAGAATATCTGCAAAAGCATGCCCATTTTAGATTATTTTATTCTTGATATCAGATGCACATTTTTAAGGAGAGCAGCATGAGAGCAACTAAATCATACTATGTGCCAAAGACAAGACTAAAATCCAACAATTTTCAGCGTCAGTTTATGCTTCATAGAAAACCCAGTACAGAGGATTATTGCTTTGCAGTGGGTGAAAGAGAAAGCTATTATTTGCTGGGCACTAATGCCCTTAATTTTAAAACTACCTTTACACAGGAACAGTTGATGTCGGAGGGCAACTGGATGCATAGAACCACTGCCAATGTGGAGCCATAGTTTAGAACAATGAATAGCAAAAAGAGAAGTTCACAACACCTGATGCTGTTTATTTTGAAAGGGGCATTGGTAGCGTCAAAACAACAGAACACAGGTTTTCAGAAGCTTTTAGGAAAATGGCTAACATCACCTCAAATTTGGACAGCTATTCCTAAAGCAGGCTTCATAACAGTAACTTTAAATATAATCTGAACGTGTATGTAGTTTAAGTTATAAATGGTACAGATAAACTAAGAGTGTTTGGCTCAACTAGAAATCATCTGTTTTTGAAAGGGAAGACACAAAAGAGAGAACAAGCTGATACTACCTCACTGAGGATAAAAAGATGTTACTACATCTGACATCAGCTGAAATGCATCACCTCAACACCCCTGCCTCACTGCAAGAACATACAAAAGATCTAAATCCTCACATTTCAGAAAACAAAACACAATACTCACATGGAGCAAAAAGACCTTAAAGTTTCTGGATGGATGAGAAAATATAGATGTATATGACAATACAGCACCTTCTGCAAAGGCACTGGTCAGTGGCAGACATACACACTGACAATTAGAACACAGTACAATAAGTTTTTTGAAAGACTTAATCATCTTTAACATTTAATTTATAAAATAATGAGATACTAATTACAGAAGTTTTAAATTAAGAAAGTCAAGAGTTCATCGTAAACCCCGTGAAGTTGGAAAAACTGGTATTACTACATGCCAATAGAATAAGCAGTATTATTACATTACCTGTAACTGCAAAGAAAACCAATTATCTGCTCAATTTTGTATCTGCTAGATTTTGCAGACTAAATATTAACAGCTTTAATCGTATTTTGATACTGGACATTAAATACAGAATTTCATGTGAAGATTAAAATATGTGGGAAAGTATTCTGAGACCTGTGTTCACAAATTTGGCTACAGTTCAGCAAAAGTCAGTCAGACCCGAGTAATTATAGCAGTGACAAGAGTTTAACATCCTTACAAGACCATAAAGAAAACAGGAAATTATCCTCTATCATTTCACACAACTTAAGTGACTGAACTGAGTAATACCACTTCTTCAATTGTTCCAGAGCTAAAGTAAGGGCTTAGGGTTCATTTACAGAAGTAAGTTTTAGAGTTCAACTTAAAAATTTTATTTTAAACCAACCAAGTTGGTTAAACTACCAAAAACCAGGAAATCATAGTGAACTCAAGCTACCTTTTTGTCAACTTGACTAATTTTCAGTTCTCAAGATAACCAAAAAATCTCATTATAACCAGGAATTTGCACACTATTACCTATTTTGTTACCATTACAAAGAAGTTCCAATAATTGTATTTATAAAATCGTGATTTAGTAGGGAAATCTATTCCAGTTCCCTTGTCACAGTCCGAAAAGAATTTAAAAAAATTTAAGAAAATTTTTACCTTTATATATGCTGAGGTTCATATATTTACACTGACAACTTCAAAAGATGAACTACCTGTGACAATTTTGCACTTAATGTACTATTGGCTTATTTCACAGTGAGAGGCAGTTACCTTTGAGAAGTCCAGAGTTATCAATAGGACCTGGGTACACATTCTGATCTCCCATCTGGTATTTGTCCCAGCTGTCAAAACCAACATATTTTTTCCACTGTTTGAACCAGCGACTATCCACTAGATACCTTAAAAGAGAAAAGACATACATATTAGTTATTGGCATGCTACTACTTCCTACCTTATCCATGATAATGCACCAGCATTCATCAACCCTGTGAAATGGCAACGCTTTTCTCGCTCTTCTGCTAACCATTATCAGCATCTCCTACCAGCAAGGACTAACTGTGGTCAATTAAAGATCTCACTAACAGCGCCAGGTACA
Source organism: Rhabdornis inornatus (assembly GCA_013397075.1). Classification (NCBI taxonomy): domain Eukaryota; kingdom Metazoa; phylum Chordata; class Aves; order Passeriformes; family Rhabdornithidae; genus Rhabdornis; species Rhabdornis inornatus. Next base: position 16,956 of record VWZS01005699.1, on the reverse strand, counting down.
GTTTTGCAAGACTGCCAACACAATGTAGCAGAGGCTGAAAAATGGTAAGCTGAAAAAAAAAAATTCCCTTTTTAGCACAAATGATTGTCACCTTCGATTCCTGTTCTTGATTTTTGAATTCAGGAGATTCAAGTTAAATCTCTGTTATTAGACAGCCATTCAAAAAAGTGAGAGAGAACTTTCAGCAAAGAATTGTCTACTTATGGAATTTTATTTATAATACGTGCAACTTGAACTTCAGAACTCTGATGCCTTGTCAAGAACCAGAGAGCATGCTTTCTTCCTCTGAGTAAACATCAACACAAACAGTAAATACTCTGCTTTTGATAGAAAACCAGATGTTCCTCCTACAAATAATTATCAACATCACACTTCCATATAAAGCGATTATATCTCTAATCTCAGCTCTACAGTTTTTTTACCTAGATTAAACTCTTGTCACAGTCTGTCTTTTATTAAGTCCAGTGATACCAACATTTTACACCTTTTTGTCCAGAATTTCTTTAACATCAAGATACCAAATTTGCTCAGTGATGCTCAGATTTTTATTACTTTTTAAAAAATACTATATTATTTCTCCTTTCTAAAAGTATTCATCTTCTTCTGCCTGGTCTGTCCCAAATCTTTTGCTACTGTATTAGGATGAAACTGAATTTGATTAATCTGACATGCCTTGCCTTCTGCTTTACACTAAATTTTCATTCTTATGAACATACTTAAGGCCAACAGCATTCTCCCCTTTCTCTTGTGCTGTGGCCATCCTACTCCATGTCTCTATTCCATAAGAGCTGTAATTGTGCGTGGTTATGAATGCAGTCACCACCAAACCTTCTAGCCTTGTTCCACTGGCCTCCACTTTCCTGACCTAAATTTGAATGAATTATGAATCTTAAGAAGGAAAGATATAATTTTACACAGAAAAGAAACTAACTTTATTTTAATTAATGCTTAAAAAATTACTACTCCGGAAGAATCATTTTACTTTTCAAGTGCTTTGTGTCAAACGTCTTATCACACCCCAGTAACAGAGTGATTAATACAAATTTTTGATAATAAAATTTAACAGTGTGAGAAAGCTTGGGGTCCACTGTTCTAGTTTTAAATATTCAACACCATCTATTTCAACACTTCATCAGCTTTCTTCTTCCACATCTGATTAATTTTGCCATCAACCAAAATTTGCTATGCAGTCTCTTCAGGGTCCTCCCTAACAGAAATGTTGTAATATTGCTGTTTCCTAACATGAAGTGCAAAAAATCTTTCATCACTTCCCTTCACATTTAAGTATTTTGAATTTAGAAACTTTTTCAGGCTCAAATGAGAGCTTAATATTTCTTGTATAAAGAAAGCTGAAAAGCCACTTAGAAATCATGCAAGTATGTAAGTATGATAAGAACTAAACAGCACAGTCAAGTTCCTTTACCACAAAGTAGAGGTAACATGCATTACATGGAAAAGAATGGTCTATTGAATTTGTTTAGCCAAGAAAATAAATTTGCACGCAGAGATTTTGAAAAATGCTAGCAGACACCATAGATGTGAATTCTTACAGCAAATTACTGGCTATAGGCATGTATGTGCATGTACACGTATATGTATGTTTTATACATATTAGGCGTTTTAATGAACATTCTGCTACTTTTGCTTCAATAGAAATCTACAGGTGAGAAAAGCTGTTTAGAGTTTTTATTGAACACAGCCAAAGTAGCTGTAATCTCTCTTATCCTGATTTAAGAATGGTATTCCCCAATCTAGTACTCTGAATAAAAAAAACCCATAAACTGCTCCCATTCCCCCACCCCACAGAAATCAGAGCTTACACGCTGAGACAACAACGATTTACTGGAAACAGACACGAGATAAAAAAAGAAACAGTAACAATATTTAGGGTAATTTACATGCAAAATGCTCATCCTGGGTGACAATGAACTCCCACCACGCCTTTTCTCATCCTGAAGACACATGGCTCTTTTCCCAAGCAAGGAGTCTTTGACTCCCACCCCTGGGGGTGGTAGTGCACGGTAACCTAGACATGCCCAGGGCTGGGCTCCAGGCTCCATTCCCTCACCGTGGAAAAATTAACTCTATCCTGGCCAAAACCAGAACACCCCATTACAAGAAGTTGCTCTTAATCAAGACATGAAATACTACTCTTCCAGTAATATTAGGGAAACCAGAAATTTGCATTCAAATGACATACACTACCCTCATTTTATGCAAGAAGGATATACCACATTAAAGATTATCCAGGGGGAAAAAAAAAGGGAGCATAGTTACGTGCTCAGTTTAAGGCAAATCAATCAACCTGCTAAAGCACTCCTGTAGCTAAAGTCCAGACTTAGCATTAATGGAAAAAATAATAATCAGAGATTTATAACTTAAAGCTTTTGACTCTAAAAACACATTCAATATAGATTCTCACCAAGATCAACAAGACTATTCATCTGCACAAGAGAATGCAAACCATTGGAAGACAACTTAATTTATCTTTTCATTAGTGTTATAATATCCATGATACAATCAACCACCTGAAAACTAAGTATTACCTATGAGGGACGTCCAGTAATTTAAGAGGAAGCTCAAGTAAACAGAACTACATCTGCTAAACTCTCATTTCTTAAATGAGATTTGATCCCTTTTTAAGGAAAAAACATTAAAAACTTGGGGTATGCACTTGGACCAGACACACCTCCCTGTAATGCGTGTTGTCCCAGATACAAAAATAGCATACCATGCATTAGTAAAACAGAGACCAAAATACACGTATATTAAGCTTGTACAATGTTTTGCCTTTATTTTTGTTACTATTACCTAATACAGGAAGGAGTTCTAAATGAGTCTAATGCTACAGAAGTTTTTTGAACTGTGGACCTGACCAAGAAGGCTATCCCAGAGCTCCCCATCAAAGTTAAAATGTATGGCCTATCCATTTTTTAGAATTATGATTAAGAAATGTTTGTTATCTGATGGAATAAAGATTTCCTTCAACCAGGAAACACAAATTTTGCTCTCTGGCATGTCATCAGTTTAGCTAGTGAGCAGTATAACCAACCCATCTTCTGAGGTAAAACAAATCTGTCGGATTTGAATAAAGATTAAAGTCAAGAACAGTCTTAAATTTCTAAATATTCTGCTTTGAGGGGCAAACGTTAAAACTACGACAACTGCAGAGCCAAATGAACTGGTTAACCCTAAAAGGGCAGATACCTGACATTTATAGATATTTCAAATAAATCAGTAACCTCAAGTTGTTTGAAGAAAATAGTACAACCAAGTCATTAGAGCCAACTGGTCGATAACATAGAACACTGAAATAGTCCAAACCTTTACCTAAAAGTAAGCAAACACATGCACGTACCATTTGCTGAAAATTACACTCAAATATGGAATTTTCAGTATTAACACTGGAAGTATTTGTACAGTTTAATTAGCTTTAGGAACTTTATCTTGGTTATATTATGTATACTTAAAATTTTCTTTGTGCAAGTAGAATCAAAAACTACAGAATATTTGAATATATTCTCAGTTCAAGTCTGGCCTACTTCATTACCCAGTATTTACTTCTGAGTAGAGCTTCAGATTGCTTCATGAGATATATCTGCCCCCTTCTGTAAAATGTTTCTTGCCTGTCTGAAGTGGATTATCATTTACAAGGGACAATTTATACTTTAGAGTCCTCTGGAATGCCAGATAAATGAGTAAAACATGAGAAAATGGAATGAAGCTGTAACAGGAGAAGTTCATACTCGACATCATGAGAAGCCTGAGAGGGTGGATGGTCACTGGAACAGGCTCCCTAGGGAAGTGGTCACAGCAACAAGCCAGTCAGTTCAAGGATCTTCTGCAAGATACTCTTAACCATATGGTTTAGCTTTAGGTAGTCCTGCAAAGAGCAGGAAGTTGGATTCAATGTCCCTTACGGGTCAGTTTCAATTTGGGATATTCGGCCTTGGCCAGTGGTCAGTCCATCCGGAGCCAGCTGGCATTGGCTCTGTAAGACATAGGAGAAGCTTCTGGCAGCTTCTCCTAAAAGCCAGCCCTGTAGCAACCCCGCTACCAACACCCTGCCATGCAAACTCAATAAAACTGGATCACCCAATTAAATTTACCAGAAAAGACTATATCTGGTATGACCAAATGATCAACTGCAGAGATTCAAGGCAGCCCAAAACAGGATTACTTACAGCCTTTGCACATTAACTTAGAAGTACAAAAACTTGAAGCTATTACAACACTTGTAAATACACCTTCATTTTTTAAATAAAAACTCAACAAATAATAAAAATTAATTTTAAGTTTAAGGAACTCTTAAAAGTTTTGCAGCTGCATGACTACATGGACATTGTTCACCGAACAAAAGAAAGTACTACCAGGAAACTTACTGATTTCTAAAATTCTCCCATGGTTTATGACTTTTCAATGTAATTCAAGTTCACCTGTGATTTATTGCTTATTTTGTCTTAATATACCTAATTAACATAATAGAAACATTACACAAGTACAACAGCATTTACTCCTTACCTCAACATCTGAGTTGACAGAAAAATATCTGAATAGTATGACTAAATCTTGGTATTTCTTACTGCTGTCAAAAGCATTCTGAATTCTTGTGACCGTTATATATAAACAGAATTAAACAACATGTAACCTAGATTTATTTATTTTGACTGATACATTAGGTCTTTGAATTCAAAATCAAACCAGAAAACTTTAATATGCTATAAAGACACTTCACAGAGAGACACTTATTCTGCACTGTGTACTGCTGGGATATCTTCTGAACAGAAACTACTTCACTTTTAACAAAAACTGTGCAAATTGTCCAGAGACATAGGTGAGGATTTTTTTTTTACTCTCCTCACTGTGCATGAGAACAGATGAAGCAATACAGAGGACAAAGTAGAAAAACTGTTTTGCAGAAAGCTAATCAGGACTCCTGCTTAAAGGTACAGCATCTGATTTTTGTTCTTGCACAACTGCAACTATAAAAATAAGAATGTAAGAATGTGTTTGTATCTGTATTTCTGCTTTAAGGTGATGAAAACTGCTTGACCAAATACACTCATAATTAATAGATGCCTTCAAATTCAATTTTCTTTCAGAATTAAAAAGTTCTTCAAGTTCAAAATGGTGATAATTATTCTACTCTATCACACAAACCATACCATCTTTTTATTCAAAATATAGGTAAATTCACAAGAAAAATATGCAGGGGTCAAAGACCAAAAAAAAAGTAGTCTACCTCCCATTTTTAAGAAATCCATCTAAGTATTTCAGATTCTCTACAGAAATAAGTGTTTAGTTCAACAAAATGCACCAAGATTTCAAATCAGCTAATCAAATTCTCACTACAGCTTGCAATATGCTCCACTCCCATAATGTGCTGAAGTAGCCTAAGTAGCACATTCTTCATCCATACTACCAAGAGGCCAACCGAAAAGTACGATTCAGCCAAAATTAGTGGAGCGCAACTTTACGTTAAAATTTCAGGGTGAACATTATATTAACAACCATGTATGTGTTTCGTATAACCTTAAAAATGTTCCATTTAAGTAAAGATTTTTTATTAAAACATAATCTAACAAATAAATTTTCAGGCAAAAGCTTGGAACAAATATGATTTTAACATGCTTTCACCTCACCAAATCAATTAACAGAAGAAAAATGCATCTACTCATTTCTACTGTAAGTATTGTTCAGAAGAATTTAAATCTTTGTAAACCATTGGTCACATGCAGCACCATTCTTTATGCAGTGAGAGAAACCTAAAACCAAACTTCAACCACAAGGTTTATAAATCAAAATCAGCAACATAAACCTCATTTGAAAAAAAAAACCAAAACAAACCCATCCAACTCTTAATCTATCCTGGGAACACTGACATAGTGTTCCTTGTTTCTCACTTTATGAAGTTATCAAAATAATTTAGAATATCATACCAAATATTATTGAAGTGCAGGCCCGTAACACCTCATCATGCCCCCAGTGTAATCAAGTAAAACCTTTCATTAACATTCAATCTAGGTTCTGTTCATGTACAACACAATGATGGATGATGTAATGTGGAAAACGCTGAGACGAAAGTACTGAGAAAAAGGTACATGGCTTGACTCTTGCGGATGTCCTGTGTAAGGCTGAGTTGGACTTGATCTCTGTAGGCCCCTTCCAACTCAGCATGTTCTTTGAAGACCACACTGTAAAATGCCATAAAAGCTAAGCACTTCAGCATCAAGGCTGTCATCAATGACGGGCACTGCAGGGTTTTTAAGCAAGGCTACAGATGTCTGTTCATGAGTTTTCATGTCAAGATTAATGAGTTTTCACTGCAGCCAGAATTAAAATGCTTATATGTTCAGTGGGGAAATTCACTTCTGGAGAAAAATCCTTTAAGTTTGAACTTACCAGATCTATTGATCACTCACTCAGAAGGATTTTCACCCCACTTCAGTTTTACTTACTCTCTTCAGTGACCAAGTATTACAATTAAAAAGGCAATGAAATTCCCACAGGTTAAGAAAATAATACTTTTTTCACTGTCCATGAAAGGTACTGTATAGATAACAACAGTACTCTACCCAGACTCAGCAGAACTTCAGAAGTGGTATGTATCAGATATTTCTGAAAACTAAAAATACTATACTCCTGTTTTACTAATTTGCAAGCCTTAAAAACCAAGAAGAGATTAAGAATCTCTCTCATCGCTCTTTTGAAATGATGACTGGCACTGAAATTCATCGGCTAACAGGGCTTAAAATCAACATCTTCCTTCTGGCCTAAACCTGACTAGCTTCAGTTTACATAGTCTCTTAAATCTTTATCTGCTGATCTAAAAATCCTTATCCTAGAAGACATCTTCCTCTTACGTAACTATTTCAGCACATGACTAAAAAAATTCAGCAAAACAGACTAAGGTTCTCCAAGCTCTTCTCTGGAAGACAAGGCTTTTGCTTTCCCTATTAGATTTTGAGATGCCTGAACTCATTCTAAATGAACACCACCTGTGTGGACACCAGAACTGGACAGTAGAATGGCTTCAATAATATATTCTGTAACCAGTACATATTTGTACTGCTACTTGGTATTCCTTATTCAAACATCTAACGATTGCATTTGTTCCCTCAGCCACTGAATAAACTGCGATAGTTTTTGTACACTGTAACTGCCTAGTTCTTATCCGAGTAACTTCTATATTCTCATCAGCTCACGAATTGTTATGGCAAGCAATAGATGAAAAAAGCACAGTGGGGAAACTCTGGGAGGAAGAGAGAGAAAAAGTGGTAAAACTGATTGCTGAGCTGTTATTTTTAAGTCACTATCACGCACTTTAAGTAAAACATTTATTGGCAGGTGATACCTAAAGGTGAGAAATGTGGTTACATATCTAGACCAAGGAGTGACAATATGTGCAAGAGGTAGTCAAGAGTACAAAAGCATTTGTAAAGTCTTATCTGCGCTACTGAGACAACATCTGACTAAGATAGCCACAAAAGAACAGGAACTACCGGGAAGTCAGGGCAGAAGGTGGTTTTAAAGGTAAAATCAAGAAATCACACTTTAATATGCGGAAGAAATTACAGAGAAATCGCCCAAGAAGTGACATAGAAAAACTGATGGTCTTCCCTTCTACAACAAAATTGCTCCAAGATCAGTAACTGCCAGTATTGAAAACTGTACTTCTGTGATAGTGTAAAAACAGAAAAATCTGGCAAGGTTCTCAAGAGTATCACTGCAGCTACAAGGGCATTAAATGACATCGTCAAGACCAGTTGGTCACACAAACTATACTGTGCCTAAAAATCTGATGAACATCAATAACTCTTTGATTTCTGAGAGTAGAAGACATTGCGTGAGTTCAGATTTGCCTGCAGCTGTAATAACCAATAATTTCTGTCATGAGAGGGTAAAATCTCATCAGACAATAAATTCTTCTCACTTGTCTAGCACCAGTAGAAAGAATATCAAAATACTGAGATGTAATCATATGGGATGCTAAAACTGTGAGACATACAACGAAATGCAGCATATATTTTTTCCTAAGCAGAAGTCTAGGTCTTTCAACCACAGAAACTGAAGATGCTTTGGACAATACTTCAAGAAGTAAAACTTATATTAATTCAGGTTCTGTGGAACAAAAGTGTAGTTTTTATACTGACTTTACTAAAGAAAGTAGACAACATTATTCAAAAGAACAGACAAAGGAAGTTCTTCTTGGAAAAATCGGATGTTTATTTAATGTATGTTTGGAAAAATAAGATAAATGGAGAGATGGAAGAATCCTCAATCTCTCAGAGTTTAATCATTTATTAACTGGCCATAAAGAATGCAAAAAAGACCACTGGGACAAAGTAGCCCAAAATCTTGTCCCTGCAGCTGAAGCAGTTAAAAGACACTAACCTTGCCTGTCCATTGGAGCAATAGAGCTTAATGCATACTATTCCCAAGCTACTCTTAAAAACATCTAATAGAACAAACTCTACAGCTTACAAAATCACCTATTCAACTGGTTTCTAATTCTAGCAATTCTTCTTCCAATACCTAACTCTAAAAACGTTGTATTTCAAGTCAATTTTATTTCTTTCTCTCTGCAGTGTACATGAAGAACTAATGAAGAAATTTATCAACCACTTCATAGATGCTTCTAAGATTTGCCTCTCTTTGCCTTACTCTTTAGTTGCTTTTTTCTTAGAGAAAACCTCCAAGGCTTTATACTTTCCATATATAGCTTGTTCTCTCCACTCTAAATTTTGAAGAGCATGGGAAAGACTTTCCATGTATAAGCCAGCATTTTTAAAAGGACTGCATTTGAGTGTTTTAAAGCTCAAACAGAACAAGCTGGTATGGCTCTGCTGAAACTTTTTTCAACAGTATTCACTACTGAATCAATGCAATTCTGAATCATGGCTTACAGCACTTCAACTGTTGCTTCCTCACTGATGTCCCAAAAGATCAAAAAGCCATTGACAATATACCTTTAAAAACCCATTTGGACTAAATGTACCTTTTAATTTGTGAAGATAGCTGCACAGTCGAAGTATAAATCCTACAAATGCACAAGCATATACCTTTATGTAGCTCGATTTAACAGTTCACAAGTAAAACTTAATGAGACTTTGCTGTAACTTATTCAGTTTTAAAACACTTGACTTATATCAGTGCCAATCACAGCTGCTCATATTTTCACAGAACATTTAGAAGCTTTTCCCACATAACTGATTCTTCTGCATTAAAATACTGAATGTACTAAAAAGCACAGTAAACTTACTGTTTCGGTCATGCTGTCAACTAGTCATAAAACTACTATCACTTTGAACAATATTAACTGCCTGAAACATTGTTTTAGTAACTGGGAACTACCCAACAGAACCATTAAAAAATAGTCTTGAAAGACATCAAGCCTGAGCACACTTTTACTACTGCTGGTCATTTTTAACACTACCATGTGAATTAATTTCCTTTTTCTAGTTTCTTACACTTTTCCAGTTTCAAGAGCAGTCTGTTCATATGACAAAACTGAACACATACTCAGCAGTATTTGAATAATGCATCAGAATGTATGCTTCTGACACATGCTGCAGTATCAACACAGTTAAATATAGTCTTCTATAGAACTGGAACAGTGAGTGATGACAGCTGAAATGAGGTGGGCTAGTTCTACTTCTGTGAATTCATAGTTAATTTTCTGTAAGTTAATGCTTCAGTCTTTGTCTTTTTCAAACTGGAAACTGTCCAGGAACACACAGGAAGAGATGAAGATGTTGAGTCGTGGAAGAAGTGTCAGTTCTTTATTTTTTCCCCTCCTAAAAAAAAGTCCCATTTCCTAGCCTCACAGAACTACAACTACAGAAGTTCAGTTACCAAATACACGCCAAAAAGAGGTGTTTATTTAACCTAATTCTTTTCAACCGTGGCTTATTCTGTTGACACACTAAGAAATATTTTACGACTGACCAGAAAAACCTATTTTTCAAACGTTCATTGTCGAAAAGGTATCATAAGGGTCCGTTCGCACCTTCAGGGACTCTTTCTTAGGAAGCTAACGCGCTTACAGTCGCAATAAAATTTAAACTCAAGGCTTGTCACAGCCACGGACGGGCACCAGGGCAAGCTAGGTCAGGGTATAGATACCATTTCTGATAACGTGAAGGTGAAGCCGGGGCCATTTCCGCCCGGATGATGGAAGAAACGCCTAGTAGCACGGCCCTTCTCCCCCACCTCAATACTCCTCGCGCAGCCAAAATAAGCCCCCTGTGGCTTCCGGGCCCGCCATCCAGGGCTCCCACCCGGCAGCGCGCCCCGGCAGCCGCGCCGCTCCCTCCCTGCCCTTCCCCGCATAACGCTGACCTCGGTGCCTCCCCGCCGCCGGCCCGCAGCCAGGGCCAGGCCGAGGTCCCGCCGCACCCAGGCGGCCGCTCCCTGCCTGGCAGGAGCTGCGGAAACCTAGCGGTGGGAAGCGCGGGAAACAGCACTACCTCCCTGCCCCTGTCACCCGCCTCCACCTTCCCGGCAGCGAGAGGGACGCCGAGCCGCCCCCGGGAGTGGGCGGGGGGGGCGAGGGAAAGGAGGCCGGTCCCTCCGGCCGCCAAGCAGCCCCGGGGACGGGGTCGCCGACCAGGCCGGTTCGCCCGACTACCCCCCGCTCCTCCCTCACCAGGTGTCGCCCTTGCGGAGGGCGGTTTTGAGCAGCGCCGCGACGTCCGTGCGCTGGGTCTCCAGATCCGCTGCACCTCCCTCCGCCATCTTCTCCGCCCGGCAGCGGCGGCAGGAGCGCGCCGCACTGCATGCTGGGAGTTACGCCTACCGGGGGGCGGCCGGGGCCCCGCCCTTCCCAGAGGCCGACGTGCAGGGCCCCCTCACGGCCGGGAGGTCTTTCGGGGAGGGAGGGGCAGGCAACATTTTCCTCAGTACCTTGATTGAAGCGTGTGCCGTAATTAGGTCTGTTATGCCTCGCCGCCGGATGGGGTTTTGGATCGCGATAACTTATGTGTTGTGCAAATACTGTGGCGGGTTCAGATAGTGTCTATGACTCGCATTAGCTTTTCCAGACCTTTGCAGAAACCAACGGATAATTTGTTGTGTTTGCTTCAGTCGCTCTTGCCTGAACCTTGTACAAACAGTCCAGCCTGTTGCTTGGCATTTCACATGCACACAAACAAACAAACAAACAAACAAACAAACAAAAAAAAGAGGGGCCACATACTACGTTACATAACCAGGTTCTCTGTCTTCACGCTTGTGTAGAGATTTCAAAGAATCCAATTGGTGTGGGCATTTAGGGTTCAGGTGCTGGTTACAAACATTTGAAAACGAGTTTGTTCTGGTAGATCTGGCTGGTGTATGTGTAATGCCTGCAATGGTATACCTAGCCCCCTTCCTCTGCCCGAGTCATTACACCCAGTCGCATTGTGTGACTAACACTAGCAATGTATCTTAGGCTGCCAGATAAGTATTTTAAGCTATTAGGCATTATTAACTAATTAGCCCATAGAATTCGGTAGGGTGTAGCTGTTAGAAACAGCACTAAAAGTGCTATTTAGATATGTGCCCTGGAAAAAAAACGGAAGCAAGGCTGTTATGCAGACATGGTAGTACAAAGCTAACTAAGTATTTTGTCAGGAGGATGATGATATTTAAGTAAAGGCAAAATTATAATACGAAAATCATATCAAATATATAAGAACTTCCAGGAGCTCAGAGCGACTGGTGATGACGTTCACAGCTTCTCTAAGAGCTGGAATGTGAAATTCCGGGGGGGAGGGGGGGGCAAGGAAGTAAAGGAAGTAAAAGATAGATGTTAGAGAGGGCTGTGGATGTAATGGCTACATTTAATAAGAGAAAACTTAACTGTGCAACAAGAGGAAGGTTTCTAGCCACTTCAGGAATAAATTTCTGGGTTAGAATCTCCAAGTTTAGAAAGACCTTTGACAAGTTCCCACCCCACACAAACTAGAGCTTGACAGATAAGAACAGTGTTTTACACTCTGAAAGTTAGCTCTGTGCCAAAATTGAATTTATGCAGAAATTACAATTTCATGGAAATTTTTTGGGAAAATATTTCTCAATCCATGGTGCTGGAAAGCAGCTTCATTGTTCTTCAGCCTGTGGCAGGACCATCAAGAGCTTACTTTGCCAGAAGGATCACCTGGAGCCACTCATGCCTCTATGCTTTGTGTTGCATAACTGCAGTTACTCAGTGAAAGATCTGTTCCTGAGCTCAGTCTATTTGTGGTACAGAAACGGACACTAGAGAGCATACAATCTGCCATTTGAAGCAGAGCTTTAAGAATTGCCAAGGAGAGACAAGAGTAAGACTCTTTCTGGGGCTACCAGTGCTTCACATGAAACAATTGTTTTTCATAATGGAACAGTATCCTAAACTTAACTCTCATTCATGGAAAATGCGTGTTAGTGTTAAATCTGGGGGTTTTTTTAAGCTTTATCAGTGGGCAAGGAATTATTTCCTAGACAGTGCCTGAGGATGTTTATATTTTAAATCACCTGGTAAACAGAAACAGCACTGGAGATAGAGATGAATGACCTGCCTTATCTAATAAAATCCAGGCATTTGTATACAGATTTATATCTTATTGCTTGTGATATAAGTTAATGCAGGATATTGTAAAGCTAGCTGAGGTGGCAGGACTTCCAGCTATCACTGGACCTTCATCCTTGCCTGACTTCATTGCTAATGGATGAATTTTTGTAAACATGTTTTTTGTGGTTCTAAACCTTGATCTTGAAAAAGGATGCAATTAATACAGTGTATAGCAGCACAGACATTCAGCAAGTGGGCTGCAGATAAACTGTGTAAACTGATGATTCTACTGATTCCCAATACAACATAAAGTTTAAGCTCTAAGTTCTTGTTTTCAAGTCAATTAGTGGACTTGGATAACAAAGCTTAAAGTATTACTTGCTTTTTGGGGATATGAGAAACTCTGCATCTCAGTAAACTTCTGTGCACAGTAAATTCTGTAAAAATTACTGACAACTGCAAGTCTCACAGGTAATACAGAATAATTAACTTCACTGATTTTTGTTTTCTTTCAAGACCACTGACATGCTTTAAGAGTGGTACTTCTAAATTTAGTGCTCTCACTGAGACTCCAAACCACATTCTGCTCGCTTGCTCTCTCTTCCACTCTCCCATCTCTCCTGCAGCATGGCTGGAGAGAAGAATCAGAAGCCCAAAAGGTGAAGATCATGGTTGATATAAGAACAATTTTTTGGAAACAGCAATTGAGCTAAGAGAATGGACAGTAACAGCAACAATGTTAATAACAAAAGTGTTCAAAAGAGAAAGAGTGATTCACATGCAAAACTTCTCACCGAAGAGCTGGACCTGACCACAGCCACACCACCCTAACCACTCCCTCCAGCCCAGAACCAGCAGCACACCACTGCTCGTTCTGCCTCCCTTAGCTGGCCAGAAGGTACACCTTGTCCCCGGAAGAGGCTCCCTTTCCCTCGCCACTGGCAAGGATGTGAGGTGGCACAGGGTAAGCCCTGGGTCTTGGCCAGCTACTGTAACATGAACCCAATCCTGGTCGGAACCGGGACAACCACCCACACTACATTTGTGAATTTGTGGAGGGGGAAAAGAGGGCTTCAGATTCCCCTCCCCAGTGGTCTATGGTGAGCTTACAGCCACTGGTGGCTGCGTGAATTTCCTTTTCAGTTTGAAGCTGCATCCGACACAGAGTTTGACATATTAGAATAGATACGATGAGTGTATTTTCTATGTAGTGTTCACACATACAGTGAGGAAAACAGATAATTTCACGTTTGGTTGAGGAAGCTGATGGAAACCCTTGTAGAACTAATTTTATTAGCTGAATATGTTTTTGTGGATTCAAATTGGAGCAAAAAATCAATTACAAGTGCCACCACTGCTGGTTTTGTTCCCTATCCTTTTTTTTACTGTATGGAAGTTGGTAATTTTTAAATAGTTATGGAATTGCAAGTCTCTTTTAAACAGTTCACTAAAAAACCCAAGAAAGCAGAAATAACTGTAGACTAAAGTTAAACAAGACAAAGCAGTGCTTCTGTAAGGTAAACATGAAGGGAAGATATAGGAACAGAAATTCAGTATGTAACAAAATTGGGGGAACGCAAGAGAGCAGGAGTTGAATGATATACAGAAACAGATAAGAATATACATTTTTTTTAAAGAGAGAAAATAAATGCAGGTTAAATTTGACAGGCTGAGAGACGGAGAAATAGTCTGTAATTAAAATACTAATTTCTGCTCCAGACATAAAAGTATGACTGCACTGTAGGTTTGAATCCTATTCCTAATCCGGTCTGTGCATCATTTACATCATTCACTGAGGCTGAACATAGCCATGTTAAACTCTTGTTTCAGCTAGATGGAATTGAAATAACTAGCTATTATTGCAATAACACACTTTTGCTGGGATAAGAAAAAAGAAATTTTAAAATGTGTTGGTTTTCTATTTAGTTGATTTAATCAGACTGTTACATTTTTTCTACATTTTTAGTATTACCAAAATTATCTTTCATATGAGAGAAAAAGACTCTTGAAAAAAGAATGGATAATTTTTAAATGTGTATAAAGCTACATGCATGGTTTTTCTTTAACCTTCTCACCTTCATGTACCAAGTCTAGGATCAGGCATCCTGGACAGATTAAGTCAGAAAGATCGTAGATGTAAATATAGAGGAATGATGATAGAAAAAGTTCAGTGAGATTAACAAAGGTTGTCCTAAGAATATTTCTAATTTAATGACAATGGAAGAAAAGCCAGTGTCTTCCATTTTCTCCAATTTTGAATTTTTTAGAGACCATTCCTTTTTAGTTTTCTGAGGAATGACTTCTCATAACACTATGAAGAGAATGAAAAGAAATATATTTTAAATATGGTATCTAGAAATATTAAAATATTAATGTTTTGCATTAATAAATGTAGTTAATAAATTGTATTCCTATTGATTAATCATGTGTTTAACATACACTTAAATATATGTTAAATTCTAATGGCCTAGGGCTTGAAATAAGAATGTCTGAAAAGTAAACTTTTAATGATCTGATCAGATATTAATGTTAACAATAATTACCCATTTTCCACAAGATAAAATTACTTTCCATTTCCTTAATTCAATGTTTTTTTCTACACAAAAACCCATCTTATTTTAGATTGCTATGAATTAGTTAGCATTTGTATATGTCTTCAAAAATGTTTTTCCTTTAGGAATTTTAAGCACAGAAACTAATTCCAAAGGTATGATGGTTTTAGCTGTGGTTGTCTATATGTCAAAACTGTTATCAATTCCTGTATTTGATTTGCACATCAGAATGAATCCAAATTTTCTCCTATGTGGTTGCTAAATGAACTGTTTGGTTTTGAGGGCAAGAGATAAAATTAAATGCATTAATTGTGCCCAAAGCTTGTCGACAATATAATTCAAGAGCCATGGTTTTAAAAAGATGATTCATAATATAGGCTTTAAGCACTAGGTGTTGGAAATACATGAAATCTAAATACAATGTAGAAGTTAGGTTTTGTAAGATTTGTGCAGTGCATGCTAAAAATAGACTGCTATTCAAGAAAAATAATTGGTGCTTAAGTGGAAGGAGATAATGAGATTTATAGCAGGACCTAATGCAGCCAACAGAGAAGTTACAGAATTAAATTTTGTTGGCACAAGTAAAATTGTTTCAGCATATTTTTGCTGTTTGGCTATCTAAAGTATGAATAAATTCACATTCAATTAATTAACTAAGTATCACTGAAATCCAGCAGAAAATGCAGCAATATGCCAAATGCATAAGAACAACTTCACATTTTAGATGCACAAACATGTATGTGTATGAATGACAAACATTAGGGAAATATCTCATTGAAGGCGTATTTTTTTTATACATGGCACATAAAATTACATAAATATGTATTTTAATATTGTACATTTTAAATATGTGGTTTCTGCTTTCCTTTTCTAAACCTCTTTTAAAATAAAACATTACTGTTACTGTGGAATTTGGCTAGACTTATTGTTGTGGTTTCGGACCTAGAGAGAGGGAAAAAAAGCAACAACACACATGGACCTTTTTAGGGAAAAAAGGCCAATTTTATTGAGCGGAGAGCTTGTATTTAAAGCATGTTACGAGAGACTAGAACAGGACAGTAGCTTATTGGCTAATTGGGATAAACAACCAAGAGACCAGGCCTCAGGATGTATCCCATGGGAAAACAACAGGTGTTAATCTTTATTATGACTAGCACTCTGTTTTTCACCAGATTCTAAGTTGTTTTTGACCATTTATCACCTTGGGAAATTTCCTTTCTGTCTGCAGCTAACATCAGCTTCTCAGCCTGGGAAGCAAGAAGGATTCAGACTTGAGAGAAAAGATTCTCGAGCTGTAATTTTGCAGCTCCCTAGGTGTCTCTGTCCACATATTGTAACCTGAAATTATATGAACACGATCTTGTAAAGCAAAGAACTTTCAAATAGAGTGTCAGCGCATTTGTAAAAGGAAAAAAATAAAACATTTTGACTGAGAAATAAATATTTTGATAAAAATATCTCAGACACAGAGAAGTTTTAGAAGTTGAAAAATTCTAGAGTTGCTGCTCTGGCATTCCAGAAGAAACTGCAGGAGCTTTTGGTGATTGGAGAATTCTTCACAGAGTAAGTGAAAAAGTACATTTGTTTTTATGAATGTCAGTGTTGTCCCTTGCTATGTGCATACAGGAGTATAATGAGGGGAAACAATGGCAAATTGTGGTACCTACATACAGTCCAGTCATCCTGGAACCTGTTGCACAAAAGGCTTCTTTCACCTTCTGCAGTGGGATCAAACTGCCTCTGGTAATACTACATGGGAACGTGATTTCCACTTAAGTACTACAGGAGATGGTCAGTCAGTATAGCTCAGACTCATGCCTTGTTCAGATATTGACAAAATTATTTTACTGTTGTGTCTTGGTTTGAAAGACA
>VWZS01005696.1:427656-503210 GCA_013397075.1 Rhabdornis inornatus | reverse complement strand
GTCTCTCACTGCAACCAGGAGCAACGTGCCCAGGGATCATTCTGCCTTCACCCCTTCAATTCCTGCATGGGTGGTACCAGAGCTGCTTCATAGATATATGCGGGGTTTTGGGATATGATCAGTAGAAATGAGAATATGATCATTTGCAGTGGAGGACATTGGGTCTCCTACGGATTTCTTGGCCCTCTGTGCTTGGCCTACCATTTCTGCTTCCTTGCCTCCCTGTGGTCCCCATATTAACACTCTGTGCCTCAAGGCAGGGCCACGCTCAAGCCTTTCAACCTTTCTCATGACCTGCCCTTCTCACCTGTGTCTCTTCTTCCTTCACACCCACAGCTCCAGTGGCCACCTCAGCACCTCCTCCAGGTAATGCTCTTCTGTGCTACTTCTCACCTTGCTAATTTGTGGTCTGTCTGTCACCCTATTTTACATTTCTGTAAATTTGTCTTTTGTCTCTATGACAATATTGCTGCAAGTGTGAATGATCTTTTTCAAGAAGAATATAAAATGGATTTTCATCTTTAAATGTCACATCTTGTAGGATTTATGTTCAGAGCTTGTGCTCACCTTCCTATAAAGACACTTTTAGGATTACCTGTGTTTAACAAGAATTATGTTATTTATGCTGGCAGAAACACTAGAGCTTTTTGCAGCTATGTTTTTACTTAAGGCTTTTCTCAGCAGCTGAATCACTTATTTCAGTCTAAGACCAGAAAATTACAGTTTTCTAGAAAACTTGCAACTTATTTACCCTTCAAAGACCTTAGGGGAATAAAGAGAAGCAGCAGAGTAACTGATGAGAAGCTGTCTGTTGAGGAAGGTACTTCCCTTTCAACAGTCGTGGCACCTCCCAGAATTGACCTCAATTCTACAAAGGGGCAGAAAGCATCCAGGTGTTACCAGCCCAGCCTGAAGAGGGTAGTCTGACACCATGGATGGAAATCCACTGGTGAGGGAATTCCAAATCCAACAAGAAAGCAAACCTAAAGCAAAAACAAATATTAGTTTTGATTCAGCTCCTATAGACCTGCAGTCAGCAGGGAACCTTCTTTTCGACAGCTGTGGATGAGGTACATACAGCTCAAGCACACTTTTACAGGGGTTACTGTAAGTATATTCTTTCCCATTTCTTTCTGCAGCACCTTATTTTTGTGGTGGCTCAGTCTCAGATTCCTCTGGGGTACTGCAGAGTCCCAACTATCCTGGAAGTTATCCAAACAACATTGACTGTGTGTGGGAAATACAAGTAGAGAACAATTTCCGTGTAACACTTACATTTAGAGATATTGCGTAAGTAAAACATTGATTTCCTGGGCAAATATCAAAGTCAAAACTTACCGAGAAGTTTGAAATCTTATCTGAAACAGGCAACCTTCCTAATTTTAAATATACTTCCAATAACATCCGCAGTTGGAAGACCAGATCAAAATCTGGGTTGCTGTTGCATTTTTTACTTGCCATTTTCTGCTAAAGCCGCATAAAAGCCAAATTAAATTTGTGCTGAGAAAATTTGAAATGCTGAAAGACTTTATCACATGTTAGGCAGTGAAATCAGAGTTTCTGATAGGGATTTGACAAGGTGCTGATGTTTTTCTACCAGGATGCAAAGCGGGACATGCCAGCATGACTACATTGAAGTCTATGATGGACCTCTCCACTCTTCCCCTCTTCTTGGGAGATTCTGTTCTGGTTCCTTTCCCACATACGTGTCCTCTTCAAACATGATGAGTGTTCGCTTCCACAGCGATTCCAGATACTCCTTCAGAGGGTTTCAGGCTCACTACTCCTCCATTCCAGCTGGTCACAACACCAGTAAGTTCCTGACCAGTGTTTCTCAACAGACAACCCTATTTATTGCTTTTGTTTGCAAAATAAATACCCGTGTAAATTTAAAGATATTTGTGGAAATGTGCGTGAAATACAGTGGGTTGGGGTGAGAACTGCCTGACTTCTAAATTAAGAAAAAAGCTGCCTCTAATCATTACCAAATTCCTAAAGTCACAAATATATTGTACCTTCCTCTTCTGCCAGGCATCCAGTGCTTGCCAGACTACATGCACGTAGTGGTCAGCAGACGCTACCTGCAGTCTCAGGGCTACTCAGCACAGAGGGTCACCCTGAACAACAACCGCTGCAGACCGACAGTTACACCACGGGAGGTTGTATTCAACATTCCCTATGACGGCTGTGGGACAGTACAAGAGGTACACTCCCCATTTTGGGCACTCAATTGCATACCTTAGCTTAGCAAAACTTAGAACTGAGATAGGACGTGCCAAAAGCGTAATTCCAAATTTTAAATTGTGTTGCTAAACAGGAGAACAACGACACAATCAACTACTCCAACACGATCAGGGTTGCATCTTCTGGGTATGTAATCAAGAGGAAAAAGAACATCAACTTGCATGTCAGCTGCAAGATGCTGAGGAAGAGCTGGCAGCAGGTGATGTACGCTGCTGAGGACACTGTGGATGTGAACGAGTACCAGTTTGGAAGATACGACATGAACATCACCTTCTACGATTCCCCGGCGTTCCGGCGGCAAGTGCGCAGCTCTCCCTACTACATCGACCTCAACCAAAACCTGTACCTCCAAGCTTGTCTTCACAGCTCAGACCCAAACCTGAAGGTGGTTGTGGACACATGTGTGGCATCACCTGACCCTCATGATTTTAACACGCTGGCCTATTACTTAGTCAGGAATGGGTAAGAGCTTTCCTCATGTTGTCAGAAGTGCACCCATCATCCATGTTTATTTTAAATAATACAGCCAGTCTTGATGGGGTTAGAACTCACCATCAACAGACTGTAAAAAATTATTTTTGGTTTTTTTACTTTTACAGTGTGAGCCTGGAAATAAGGAATTATATTTAGACCTTATTATCATTTCATTTTGCTTGCTCCATCTTTGTCCTGTGAACAAAATTCAAAGTAGTGGGAGAAAAGTAGATGAGACAGTGAAAATTGGCAGTAGGAATTGCCATCCTAGGAGTTAAATATTTTAGTAAAACCAGGTCAAGCATTAGACTAATTTTTTATGCCTTGTATAACACTGACATTACTAACAGTTTGTTGTTCCCTCTTCACCACTTAAAGTGTCCTTCCCTTGGAAAAAGAAGGGCTGCCAATACTCCAACTGCTTCATAATACTTTAAATAGTCTGTATTTTTAAAGTCCATACTGTGCTATGAAAGTTAAAATTTTATCCCACTGCTTTCCTAGTACCCAACTATTATATAATTCAGTTTTATTTTGCAGGAATTTATAATAATAAATTGAATAATATGAATTTAATTTTGCAGGAATGTGCATGTGTGCCTCCATGAAGACTAATTCCCTTTTTCTCTCCTCTCTAGGTGTCCTAGAGACTCTTCCTATGCCACGTACTACTCCCCTTCCAGCCACTTTGCTCGGTTCAAATTTAACGCCTTTGAGTTCATGAGCCGGCACCCGTCAGTGTACCTGAAGTGCCAGATGCTGGTCTGCAGGCTCGGGGACTACTCCTCCCACTGCTACCGGGGCTGCAGCTCCAGGGCCAAGAGAGACACCAGCTCTGCTGAGCAAGAAGTGGATGTGGTGGTTGGGCCCCTTCAGCTCCGAGGAGGGGGTGGTCCGAGCGGAACCACGGGGAAAGCAGAATAAATTTCTCTCACATTTGCTCTAGGATGACCAATGGGCTTCAAGAAAAGCCACAGCTCTGTCACTGAAATCTGCTTTTGCCAACTTTGCCATTAAAAGGAAGGGATCAGCACCTTGCGAGCTTCTGCTTTCACCCCCGTTTTTAAAAAGTGTAACTGCTCTGGCTGTCCCAAAGGAGAGTTGCCTGTAATCCATTTCAGTGCTGTAACTCCTTGAATTGTGCTAACTAGCTCCAGTCTGATTGTGAATGTGATGGCACCTGGGTATATGGTTTATTGGTGGACTTATCTGTGCTAGTTTAATGATACGACTCGATAACCTCAAAGGTCTTTTCTAACCTAAATGATTCCATGATTCCATGACAGCCAGCTAGGAGCAAATTCTCAGCTTTCTTTAGAAATACTTCATTCCCTCAGTTGTTTTCTGCTTATGAAGTTTACTTTGTTGAGTTGTCATCTCTGCTAATATGAAGCTTGTCCAAATAGTTGAAAGCAATGAATCTGTGAGTTTGCTTATTTCTGACTTTGATCTGGGAGCCATCCCTTTAACACTGGAGCTCTTTGTGCTTTGGTCTTTTAAATGCTGAGATCAAACCCAATAACTTTCACTCATAGGGCTGGGCTCTTCTAGCAACCAGAATGGTGGCGGTACAATATTCTAATTATTTTGAGTATTGCTTTTAGTGCTATATTTCTCATTGAAACAATGATGGGTCTGTGCTTATTTATAAAATGCAGAGATTTCCAAAACTAAAATTAATCTGTTCTGTGAGCAGAATTTTAATCGAAGGAAGGAATGTTTACAAACCAGTAAATCTATTCTGTCTCTCAAATTAATGTCTCTGTCCTTAAAATACAAATGTTTTACTGTGTTGAAGAGTGTGGTCTGCTTGATTAAAAATTCCAAGTGATGGTCTGAGCCCCTGCTTCTGAAACACTACTATATGTTAATATAGAATTTATCTCAATATAAATATTTACATATCTTCCCCCTGCTGTTGAAAATTCCCTCACACCAGTGGTTGATGCTGTCACCCTCCTGGCAGTTGTTTCTCTTCTTGATGGTTTTCCTGCAAGACTGGCACTGAAGAAGCTGCTTTCACATGGGATAATGTCAGAGCAAAGGTCAGCATCACTCTCTGCATGAATGCAGGGCAAACCTTACATATTATGAGCCACCAAAATGCTTCACTGATGACACAGTCTCACATGTGCCATTTGTGGGAAGCTGTGTCTTTATCTACAGTAAATTCTGCTACAATGCCTTAGAACAGCTCTGTAATCCCATCACCTCTTAAAGGATTAAGAAATAATTTCAACTTTCATGCCACAAGTTGTTTGGCACAATTATTTTATAATTTTTCTCCTCTTTAATTCTCTTCTCACACCATTCTAAAACCATTTATCTAATGCCTCAAAATTTTGTGAGCTGGACTTAAAAAGTGAATGAGGCATCAAGAAATATTTCAAGGTTTATTGAAAGAAAGGAAGATTTAATTTGGTGAGAATGTATCATCTCTGGAAAGAAAGTGTAAAAATTGATCTTACCACAGCAACTGGATTTGTGGCTATACAATATTGTAATTATTTTAAGCATTGATTAATATTTTTTCCATTAAGTTTTAACTTCTCTAGATTGAATAAATCCAAATTCAAAATATGCTGGGCTGTTAAAGACATTTTGTTTGCAGTCTTTAAGGCTGAAACACACAATCTATTCTAAAGGCTTGTTATATCAATCTCATTAACATACATCCTAAACCAGGCAAACCCACAAATATCATCCAAGAGACTGAACCTCAGCCAGGAGACTTCTCAGTTCTCACCCAAATGTCAGTCAAGAGATGAAAGACATTTCATATCTGCTTTCCAGAAGGAAGAGTTTTGTTCAATTTTTATTACTTTTGATTGCTGTTCACAAAGCTATTTAATTGTTTTTCCCCTCCATGGTTGTACGCTTTGTGGTTGTAAGGAGTTTGGTTTCTCAGGACTTACCCAGGCTTTCAGAATGTCTTGTGCACATTCATAAACCAGACTGAAATATGCTGGAAATGCAAACAGCCAAATACCACATAAACATTTATCACTGGTGCATGAAAACATGAAAAGCAAGACCTGTGATTTTTTGCCTTTCATGTCTTAGTTTAAAAAATACAAAGAATTAAAGCCAAAATGTAAGCTAAAATTGTTTATTTGGCCTTTTGTTTTGGTTTTTTGTTTGGTTTGTAGGGGATCAGTGTTATGCCAATCTCACAGTGAAGGCTGGTGCCTGCAAACACAAGGGTCTCAAGAACCAGGAGCACGTGAAGGACACTTCCTTTGCTCTTTTTAAATTAGATTTCTGGGGGCTGCTTATTTTTGTCACCTTCTCTGCCCTCAGATAAAACACACCAACCATCCCTTGGCATCTTTTTCCTTTGAATAACTGTCTGACTTTGGTTTTAGGTTATTTCATTTCCTCCTGGTGTGTCTGTCATGACTCAACCATGTAGCATGTGCTTGTTCACTCAGTAGTGTGCACTCAGCTGATCATCTCAGCACCAATAATTAANCCCCAATTCTCTCCCCCATCCCATGAGCAAACAGCTGAAAGTACTCAGAACTCTGACAAAACTCCACATCCCTGAGAAACTCTCCTGAAGGTTTCTTTAATGACAATAGAAGGGATCAAAAGCAATTTGATATAAAATTTTGGTTTTTTGTTTGGTTTGTAGGGGATCAGTGCTATGCCAATCTCACAGTGAAGGCTGGTGCCTGCAAACACAAGGGTCTCAAGAACCAGGAGCACGTGAAGGACACTTCCTTTGCTCTTTTTAAATTAGATTTCTGGGGGCTGCTTATTTTTGTCACCTTCTCTGCCCTCAGATAAAACACACCAACCATCCCTTGGCATCTTTTTCCTTTGAATAACTGTCTGACTTTGGTTTTAGGTTATTTCATTTCCTCCTGGTGTGTCTGTCATGACTCAACCATGTAGCATGTGCTTGTTCACTCAGTAGTGTGCACTCAGCTGATCACCTCAGCACCAATAATTAATATTTTGTTTGCAGCACCATGAGAAAATCTCTTAGAAATGTCAACCCAGTGACTGAATTACACCCTGCACTGGTTCTGGCTGGGGTAGGTAATTTTCTTCCTAGCACTGGTAGGATTCCTGTTTGGATTTAGGATGAGAGTAATGTTGAGAACACACTGATGGTTCCGAGCAACTCTCACACTTGGTTAAGGATTTGTCAGCTCCTTGTGCTGCTGTGCCAGTGAGGAGGCTGGGGGGCTCAAGACATTTTATTTTATTTTATTTTATTTTATTTTATTTTATTTTATTTTATTTTATTTTATTATTTTTCCCCAATTCTCTCCCCCATCCCATGAGCAAACAGCTGAAAGTACTCAGAACTCTGACAAAACTCCACATCCCTGAGAAACTCTCCTGAAGGTTTCTTTAATGACAATAGAAGGGATCAAAAGCAATTTGATATAAAATACATATATATATTTTAGTAAATTATTCCATGGGGTCTGTGGGTTCCTGACTTCATGCAGTTCCCAGTGGCTATCAAGTCAGCTATTTGGCCAGAGCTAGGATTCAAGCAAAGCTCAGAAACAAAGCCCTTGTTTGTTTGTTTGTATGCTGGATTTCCTGTTCTGTTTATCCTTGTATTCTAATTTTGGAGTATGAAGCAGATAACTCAACTCTGTAGTCCTCCTTCCCAGGAACATGCCACAAAAATATTTATAACTGGATATAAATAATCATTGTTTAGTTTCTGCATCTGATAGCCAGCAAGTAGATTCATTTTCCAGCTGTTAATAACAAATCCTCATGTAGATTGTGATTTCAAAAAGCTAATTAGGGTTAGCAGGGTATGGGTAAGAAACACAACTTTTCTTGTTTTCATTACTTTCTCCCTGTGCTTTCCCATGGAATCCCACAGCTATCCATTGACACCAAGCTGAATCCAGCAGCTGAGCACAACCTTCTGCTCCCAATTCTGGCTTAGGGGTCCTTTAATGCCCAAGCCCCACTGCTTGCACCAAATTCCAATCATATAACTAGAGGAATATACTCTGGAGATCATTTCACTCAACTGATTCTTTTATTTTCTCAGTTAACTCCATCAGACTCACCAAGTCATAACCAAGCTTTTTTGACAGGATTGCACCAGAATCTCCCTATTGTGTTTTTAGGTTTTTTAGCCGTTTTTATCTAGATGGCAAAAACTAAGGAGACACTAAAATTCACACAGCAGCTTGTGAATATCAGGAGCTCCTCTCTCTCAGACTCATGACACAAGAAGTCTATTTTAATGAAACCTCTCCTGGCTGAGGAAGCTCTCAGTGACCCGGCTGTGTCACTGGAGGGAGAGCTGTTTCCATTTCCTAGAATAACACTTGGAGCACCTCTTTTGCCCTGAATCACCTGGTACTCATCCAACCAAATATTCCCTTTTTTTTTTTCTGAAATAAGTGCATTAGTCACAGGGTGTAATGTAGACATTAATTGTACTGCTGCTGTTCTAAAGCCTGCCAAGTCTGAATGACTGTCACTTCTTTTTTCCTGTCTTTTCCTCAGTTTTCAGGAACCATCATCTCAGAGAAGTGGGTTCTCTATTTCCTCTGAGTGACTGATGTTGAGATGTTTAGGAAGCATTTGGGATTAGTTACCATCTTCCATCGCCAAGCCTGGATTCAAGCAGGGCTTTGTTGCATGAGATATGATGAAAATTGAGTTGTGTTCATGTGAGGGCTCTGTGCTTCTATTCAAAGGTGTGTCTTTTCCAATCTCACCGATTCCATGGTTCTGTTTGGCAAAGCCAGGCCTTCTGTCCCTAGTGCTGGATCTTGATATCCCTAATTCAGGCTCAGAAATCCAGAGGTCATCCCCAGCTGCAGAAGCGTGGCCAGAACCTGCTGCTTCAGTTTCCCTTCGATGTCCTGGGCAGCGTGGGCAGGTTTGGGAGCAGCACTCTGAGCACACAGAGCAAACACTTGATCTGAGCCTTGCCAGCATGAGACAAGCCCTCTTTGTTTCACAAGTGCACTGGATTTTGCTAAGGAATGCATTGTTGGGGAAGACAAGAGGGCTGCTCCCTGCCAGCACCGGATGTCACATGAGGTGCTGCCCAAAGGCAGCAGTGTCACAGCTGGGGGGACAAAAATCAAGCTGGAAATTAACTGTTTGAAACACAGGCTAGAATTTGGACAGTCTTGAGGGGTTCCTGTCACTGCATTTTGGAAAAAAAATAGCATTTTGTTTACTGCAGAGAAGGCAGTCCATCGCCCTGGTAATGTTTTCTCCCTGGTTCCTCTGGGCCAGTGGCCACCACAGGATACCCAAGGGAAGGGGTTCACCACCGGTCCCACAAAAGAGAAGGGCTTCAAACAATTATTAAGGTTCTCAAAAAATTAAGCTCTTAGAAAGGAACTCATGCAAAAAAATTTACTAGAACGTTTTAGAAGTTAAAAATATCTCTACTCCATGAAATTGCATTGGCTATTGCTGCTCTTTCAGTTTCTTGCCTTCCAGCAACATTGCCTCTGTAGTATCAAACCCAATCAAATAAAATCCTTTGGTTTTACTTTACTTTGCCTTGGATTTTCATTTTAGTGATCACATTGTTTAATTTATGCAACCTTTTTGTTACTAACACTTTAAAAATTCATATTTTTCCCTATAGTCATAAATAAATGCATTTCAAGACTGGTCTGACTTCTGTTGTAGACCTGTGTAATAGTCCTGAAACAAGGTTTACTAATCTGCTTCTTATTGTTTCAACAGTACCCTCAGCACCATGTGCAATACCCCAGTCTTTGCTAGATGTAGTTATTACTGCAGTAACTCAAACTCCACCTAAAAGTGACTGATTTTTTCATTCACAGATGGAACAGGATCTGAAGGAAGAGACAAACTTCGTACATTTGTGAAATTGCATTTAGTATCATGCTCTGATGTTTCAGAACTGAATTTGTACAGAGCAAAAAACTGGAGGTGTTCAATGCTCTTATAGACACAACTCAGAACAACCTGCTTCAAGCAGCATAAACCAACTTGCATAAATCTCAGATTCTGTCTTTCCATTAAATGCCCCGGTTCAGGGAAATTATCTTTTTTCTTTCAAATAAATGTCAGTGAGGGTGGTGAATGGCTGGGACCAGTGCTAAGGGCAGGCTGAAATATTTTGCAAAAGAGCCTGGGGAACATTTGTGATGTTTTCTGGGATAAAAGTGATACAGCAGCTGTCTGCAACCAGCAGGTTTGTGGACATGCTGCATCGCCTTCAGGAGATGGGAGTTTTGCTCACAGCCCAAGAAAAATTGTCATGGATGTAGTGCAGTGCAGGAGGAATGAGAAATACCTGTGGGAGTGTTCTCACAAGGTGTGGTATGGAGAGAAGTGTGACAATCACTGTGATGCCAGTGCCATTTGCTTGTGAATACCTTTGCTTGCTCAAAAGGAGCCACAGTGAAATTTGAATTTTGTCAAATTGAAAAGTGCTCCCCTGAACTATAAAACACATTTTTCAACAGCATTATGCCTCTCTTAATACCCACATTGTAACCAGATCTCTGTCCTATGCAGTGTTTCCCTCCTTTTTCATATTTTTAATCCATATTTGACATGGCAAACTTCCATCCAACTAAGATTCAAAATCTTTCAGAGCATTTTAAGCAGTGTCACTCAGAGTCCATCCTGTTATATTACTATTACACTTCTTTAGGCACCTGTAACCTCTTTTAACCAACTCTATTTGCTCATTACCAAGGCTTGGGAGGAGCAGCAAAATCAATCCCCAGGTACCTTCTGCCCTCACAGAACCAACAAACTTTCACACAGAAAACTTTTCCTGAACTCATGGTCCTAATCCCACATATCTTGCCGTGACAAAGCTTTTATTGAACACCTGAGGATCATTTATTTGAGTGAGATAACCAGGATAAACCAAATGCAAAGATTTAGAGCCGTGACTCCTTTGCAGCTTAGGGACAGAAAGCAAGAGAGAGGAGCCAGAACTGTGTCAGATCCCTCTGAAGGAAATGCCATGACCTCCTGGCCCTTCTAGGTCCTTACCCAAATTTAACCTCGACAACTTTTTTTAATGTCTGCCTTATGGTAAAAAAAAAGTTCAAGGTCTTGTTCTCCATTTATTTTTCAAGTTGTTAGCAAGGACAGCCAGCTCATAATTAATTATCCAGTTGCTGGACGCTTTGTGAAACAAAACAGGTTTTACAAAAAAAGGTGAAGTGTTATCACAGAATCATAGAATATCTTGATTTGGAAACAATCCATGATGTTTGAGTCCAGCTCCCTGCTCCTCACAGGACCACCTACAATTAAACCACCTGACTTATTATTTTATCCAGGCACTTCTTGGCCTCTGGTAGGTTTGGTGCTGTTCCAGTGTCCAACCACCCTCTGGGTGAAGAACATCTTCTAAAAATACAGTTAATTTTAAAGAAACTGCAATTGCTAAAATGTATATTTTTGTCTATTTCCTCCTCTGACAGCTTCTATGAGAACTGAGATACGTGGAATTTTCAATTCCACATTTATTCAACCATTTCTACCTTGAAAATAATTCCCTACTATAAAAAAACCTTCCTCTTTAAATAATTACTGATTTTCTCCTTATTTGGTTTCTTCAGTAGTTTATGCATGAGGAAAAACTTTAAATACAGTGTATTTTGACCACAATGAAAGCAATAATTCTGATTTACATGAATTTTCATGAGGCTAACCATAGATTTTTAATATTTAAGGAGATTTAATATATGAAACTTAAATATAAATCTGATTTGCTGCAGGACTGGAAGGATGTGACCTTTTGTGTGTGAAAAACCTTTTTACTGGATCAGATTGTTAAAAATTTCAAGTCTTAAAAAAGGAAAGGTGTTGCATAAAACAGCATTTTTAATATTATCTCTTATCTGGATTTACCTCACACAAAAAAAATCCTAAGAGAATTTTTGCACTCCCTAATGAAACTCAAAGGCCCTTAGGTGATATTAAAATGCAAGGAGAAAAGAAAATGCAGTTATAAGGAAGTCATGGTGACACTGTGTTGCTTTGGCTTCATTAACCTCACGTCTTGGTCACCCTTGGCTCAATGAGTTCAACCTTGATTTTGCTCTATTAATTTAAATACTTAATTGTAAAAATATCAATAAATACCCACTATCATTTGTCTAACATGGGTAATTTATTTCATTATGACTAATTTCATTACCACTCTTCAGCTGGGAATAAATCACTTTAACTTTGGCAGCCTACAGAGTCTTATCTGCTTCTCTGCTCTGGGAGTGAGTTACACTGCACTCTTCTTGTGTCTCACTGCACTGACTTTACCACCAAAAATTTAAATTAAATTTAAAGGCAACAGTGGTGCCAGCACCCCAAGGCCACTCCCGTGTTTGTGATGACAAATGTTCAAAGGGTGCTGGAGAGTGTCACCACCGCTGGTGGCACTCTGTGTGACCCTGCTCATGGCACTGCTGAGGTCAAAGGGATTTGCTGGAAGCTGGGAAAAGCTCTCCATTAAAACCATTGTCCACATGAGAGTGGAGAGCAGGAAAGCTGCAGGAATGCAGCAGATGCCAAGACAAGCAAGGTGTGTTGACAGGAAGCCTTAGCTGGGTGACAGTATGGGATGACCTCTCCTGCCATGTGTGGGACCAAGGTCACTGACACCCCTTGATTTTGGCACAGCCTTCACCTCTGACAAAGATTTCCCCTCACTGGGGCTTCCAGAGGCTGGATGTGACATCCTTATGCCAAGGGAATTTTCCTCTGGGACTGGGAAGCTGGGCCAGCGCTCAATACTCAGTTTTGTCCAAAGACAGTGGCTTCATACAGAAAGTTTTCACTTTACAATAAATTCACCATAAATACAGGCAATCACTTTGTAGGTTATGTTATTGAGGATATGATTTACTTCAGCTGGGATTTGCCTTTTCTCTATTTATTCCTCAAAAACACCTTTCACTTCAGAACTCACTGGCCTTTAGTGGAAAGGCTGCCAGAGAGCAAACCTGGCTTGTTCCAGCAGTGGTGTGGCCAGCAGGACCAGGGCAGTGAGCATCCTCTGGGCTAGCACTGCTGAGACACCCCCGATTTTGGGATCAGCTTTGGGTCCCTCGGGATAACAGAGACATTGAGGGGCTGGAGTGAGTCCAGGGAGGGGAACAGAATTGGGGAAGGGGCTGGTACAGAACTGAGTTTGGTGTTTGGGAACACCTCCACTGTGGCAAGGCACTGGACATGGTCCACCTCAGATTGTTGGGAATACAATGGATTCAAAAAAACTCAGGATTTACTGCATAAGAAAACTTTTCAGGAGTGCAGTATGATGTTGAAATAAGTAACAAATACATTGCTACATCATGGGAAGAAGTTGTGAATTCACACACATCAGTGATTCTTCTTTTCCCCCAGGGAATGAGAAATACAAATAAATACACATATAAGAGAAAGGCAGTCAGCCCTAATTTATTCCTTCAAAAACACTTGAGTGAAATTCTTTACAAATATGCGTTCTTTTAATGGGATTTGCTCAGGTGGAGTGTTTTTATGGGCACCACAGCAGCTCTGTGGTGTTGGAGCATCTTTCCCCAGCCCCGTGCTCGATTCCCAAGGACGTGGCCCCGCTGCCCTCCAGTGGCAGCAGCCACCAGAAGAACTCCACGTTTTCCCTCTGTTTTTAGCCCCTTTAAGACCAGATACTTACAGAAATTATAACACTAAATAAAACAGCTAAATAATAAACACTATATAAAATAAATAAACACTAAATAATAACTAACTAAATAATAATAATAATAATAATAAATAACTAAATAAAGTTATTTCCAGGGAGGGGGAGCTCTGCCAGTGCAGCAAAACTTCACTGTGTGAAGAAAAATTAACACTGAACTTCCAGCCCAAAGCTATTTCACTGCAAACTCTGTTTGTTTCCTAGGAACAGATTTTAATAGATTTCTTTAAGAAGATGTTCTGGGGAACAGCTTTGCTCTTCCAAGACCACAAAGGTCAGTGCTGCTGTCATCCCTGCAGCACACAGGATTTACCCTCTGCATAACTTCCCTGGGACTTGTTTCGTAAGGGAGACTGAGGAAGCTGAAAAAGCAAATCTTGATGCTTCTCAATAACTAAAGATTTTGGCATTCAGCCATGTTCCTTCCATGTCACCTTCTATCCCTATATCAGGGCTCCAAATAGAGCTGTACTGTGCCATGAAAATAAGAAAAGCATTCATGAAAAGAAATAATTTATGTTCATTTTTAATTCAGCTAAGAAAATTCAGCTTTGTTCTTTTACTCTCTATAGCTGAGTCCCTTCTCCCCGACAGGACAAAATGAGGCAGAGCTGGAGGCATCCTTTAGGATATCAGAGGCCATGGTGACACCATCACCTCATGCCAAGCAGAAGACTGGAAGCCCTTTTATTGCTCTGGGGGCTAAAAGTCAGACAGAGAGAACTGCAGATCTGAAACATGCTGGAGAGATTTTCTCCCGGGTTAAAGAGATGTCAGGAAAATAAGAAAACCTGCTTCTCACAGAAGTAATTTTGGCAAACAAAGAGAATTTGTTTGAGGCTTGCCTGACATTTCTAGGATGCTAATCTTTTGGCACAATCCTCACACCAATTTAATCTGGTTAATGTGGTTGTAAATTGGAAACTGTCTTAATGGGTGGCATGAGAATCCTTACCAAACAGCCTAATCTCCAAAAGTAAATCAGAGCTTCCTGGAACAGCCACACCATCAACACAGGGCCACAAAGGTGCCCAGGGAGTGTTTGGGAAGAACTCAGTGTCCAGTCCGGAACAGCTCCTGAGCGGGATCTGCTCATCCGGATGTCTGGATGTACCCTGTGAAAGGAAAATCCTCCCTAAATCACTTCCTTGGCATCGATCTGGAAGTGCAGGAGGAGGGATCAGGTTGCACAGCACCTGCCTTTGATGCAGACCAGAACCCTTTTGGTATAAATTCTGCAGCTGGGCTGGAACAGATCACCCCCAACAACCATGGACCTTCACGTGCGTCTCACCTGGCTGCTTCTGCTGAGCACCACTCTCCTGGCTGAACCAGGTACTGCCTTGGAAACTTTTTCATGCTTGCAGGGAAATGTTAGAGTGTAGAATTATTTACTAATACAGGCTGGCTTGCTGGGAAGTGGTGGCAAAGATTCTTCTCAAATATTGCTGATCAGTTTTGCATTGTAGATCTGGCGGTTTGTCTTCTACTTCAAAGATTCAGTCCAAATCCATAGGTTGTATTTCAAAATGTATGCATTTCAAAACATATGTATTTCAAAATACATAATACAACATATATAATACATGTAATGTGACATTAAGAAACTATATTTCAAAATATAACCTATGAAGATTACAGACTGGAGAAGGCTGAAGAATATTCCTTTGTTTCTTTTCCGTGAGGGAAACAGATTGTGGAAGTTGTTTTCTAAATGTTCTTCTTCTAGTATTCTAGTTTTAATTAAAATTATTCTATATTATACATTTTAAAATGTAGAGAAAGAGGGGGAAAGAAACACAGAGCAGTCTGCCAGACCCAGGTGGAAATACACTCTGCATGACATGTTCCTTCAAACTTATAATCTTGCTAGTTTGAATGAGATAATTTGAGCTTTATTTATCACCATAGGCACCATGAAAAAAGCCTTGCCAATCCCTTAAAAAAGAGGTGATTTTACAGAATGTAGATTAAGGACGGTCTGTATCGACTTATTTCCAAAACAAGAGTATGATGTATTACTTCAGGGCTAATATGTTTCCTTCTCTGCCACAGCAAGTGGAGCCTGGTGGAACAAGCCAGATAAAGACCCAAACTCACTATGGAACAAATTTACTGAATGGATTAAGGACAAATTTCAGCACAATGGTAAGAGATGTGCTCCTGAGTGTGAACGTACCTGGCAGATGTGCAGAGTCCCCTGAGCCAGCTGTGGGTGAGCTGTGCCTCAGCAGCACAGCCAGCCTTACCCTGCCAGGGTAGATCAGGTCCTACACACAGCACAGCCTTGAGGATTCAAATTTAGACATCAGAATTTCAGCTACAAGCAAACAAATTGGGATTTACCTGTCAATTTTTGCTTTAGCTCCACCACAGCCCCAGCTGAGACTGGAATCTGGAGAGGACCGATGTGCCGGGAGGGTTGAAGTTTTTCATGATGGAAAATGGGGCACGGTCTGTGATGATTATTTCAATATGAACAGTGCCAACGTTGTGTGCAGACAACTTAACTGTGGCCGAGCTGTCTCTGTCCTGGGACTGTCTTACTTTGGCCTCAGTGGAAAAATTATCCAGTTGGATGATGTGCAGTGTAGAGGAACTGAATCTCACCTTTGGGACTGCCGGCACGCCGGCTGGGGCAAGCACAACTGTGGACTCAATGAGGATGTTGGTGTCATCTGCTCAGGTAAAAGTTAAAATGATAAGAGGAAAAATTGTACTCTTATTCACCATAAATGCAAGAAACATCAGGGTAGAGCTTGGAAATCAGACCAGGGCTGAAAATTGGACGTGGGGGGGCTTCTTATGTTTAAGCGTGAGTGACTGAGGAGCAGAAGGATGTCTTGCACAAAATAACAAAATTGGACAGCAAGCCCTGAGTATGAAAATAGTGAAAAGCAGGTAGTTCAGGACCATTTTAATCAACATCTAATTACAGCCAACCCCCAAGATAAGAAAGGCAAAGAGTAAGGAGAAAGTAGAGGCCCATCCAGTTGTGAACTAGGCATGTGTGAGTGGAAACAAGAATCATTCTTACCATAAATATATAATATAAATAACTGCCCAATAAAGCAAACTTTTGCTTTTTTTGCTGTTTACAGATGCAGTGCACTCCACGGTTGCACCAAGAGGTAAGGCTGAGCTTTTGGGACAGGAGTCTTTACAGTCTCTTTACAGTCTCCCCAATGCTCAGAGTCTAATTTTTAACTCAAAAAATTATGTGATTATATCCCGTTGCAGGCAGTTTTCTGCAAAGGCACATGCTCTGAATTACGAGTTATTGCTCCAAATTACTATTTGTTCATCCACTGCAACATTATTTCTTTGCATTGCTAATACAAATTGTATTTGCACATGCCTACTAATAATTAGTGAAAACATGAGTCAAGTCTTTACAGTCCAGGTCTAAGTTTCTGATTCCATTTTTTTGCTGAAATAATCACAACACCCTGGAAACCTTAAACTATAGACTCTACTAATGTTTCTTAGTAGATTACTAGGTGTTAATTATGCTCTTCATAATACACAGTCACAGAAGAGCAGGTGTTAAAATGCAGTTTTCTACCATATAGATTCATAGAATCATGAGTATATGTTTTATTATACATAACACAGAAATGAAAAGCTGCTTCCCAAAACCATTTATTCTTAAGGTTTTAACACAGTAGCAACTGTGACAACTACCACAGAACCTCTGATTTCTGCTGGGCAAAGGCAAGGGTAAAAAACAAGCTGCAAATGTCACGTGTGACAATTCTGAGCAACAGATGTGATTTGTTTAAAGCAGACAGGAGGAACACAAATCTCCCCAGTTCACTCACAGTGACTGCTGGAAGATGTTGTTCTGAGCCACGTGACCAAAAATTAAAGTGCAGGGACCTTTCTTTGCCATGAAACGCAAAGTGTGAATGATGTCACAGATCCCTGCGATGTCTCTGCAGGTTCCTCCCCTGCTCCCAGCCCAACCCCAGCACCGACTGAGACATCTCCTGCTCCTGAGACCCTGGCAACCCTCAAGGAAGGTGAGGCACATTTATGGGCTGGAAGTCACTCCCAAAGCAAAAGACAAATCTCATGCTTTATTCTCCCTTACAACTCCTTTGCACCTTTCCAAATGACTATTGCACCTCTAGGAGTGAAACAATGCAGTCAGGAACAACACAAAGACCACTGCCTTTGTTAATAAATATTAAATGAGGTGAAAGTAATTTTTTAATAATAAAAAATAAAAGGCTGCGCAATGACTCATTGTCCCACAAAGTCCAAATGTATCTACCTTCATCAAGACTTTCATTCACATGTTAACTTCTAATTGCTGCCAATCTCTCTGCTTTGTATTTCCTCAACTGGCCCCAGATGTGTCATCTGCACCCACTACTGTCACAGAGGAAATTAGCACATCAGCTCCTGAAATCCCAACCACAGCTGATGAAGGTAAGAACAGCCATTTCACATGTGCTTTTTAAAACAAATACTGTTAGTTTGGGGTTTTCAGCTAAATTAAGATGTGACCATGTAAATCTGTAAGTACTCATAGCAGACAATATAGTTGTCCTTAGTTCCTCTCTTGTGAACAATCCCCTTACAACACCTTCACCTGAAAAATATCAGCCTGTCAGGACACAGGGATACATCCACTTACTGATTAATACCTCTGAGTGTAGCTATAAAGAATACACTTAAAACTTTGCAAAGAAAAACCATCCAGATCATTGTAATTCTCTGCGTCCAAAATCCATAAAAGCTCTGGAAACATTAAGGATCACAGACAGGCATTTGCACTCATTTCCCTCAGCTGGGGGATGATCCTCTCCAGTTATTCAGCAGACTGATAATCATGGAATGGTTGGGGTTGGAAGGGACCCTAAAGATCACCTGGATCCAACCCTCTCCCATGGGCAGCGACACTCACTAGATAGATCAGTTGTTTTTTTTGTTAAACCTGAGACCTAAATCAAGTTGCAAGCTCTCAAAATCACTCTTAAGATTTAATTGCTGCTTGCAGCCATTTAATTTCTCACCTTTCAGCCTCCCCTGGCATAACTGCCTCCCTCCCTTTCACCACTACCACAGAGGAAAGCAGGACATCAGAAATCCCAGTTACACCACAGACAGGTAAAGGGCATTTGCACAACATGCAGCATGTCAGAAAAACGTGGTTAGGAAGGGACTTCAGTGGAGAAGCCCAAAATATGCTGCAAAATCAGCATCTCTCAGTGCAGCTCGTTTTTCTACGAATTTGGCCACCCTGCCACTGACCTGCTGCCATCGAGCCTGCTGTGAGGGGACCTGGATGGGGCACATTTGTAATCCACACCACGGAATCTGAAGGCATTTAAGTTCATCAATTCAGCCTTACCTGAGTGCTCTTTCCCTCTCATTTCCATATTTCCTCCTTTTTCTCACAGCCTCTGGAAATATTTCAGAACCAAACTTGCCACCTGCTGAGATTGTAGATGTGACAACCCCAGCTGCAGAAATCCTTTCCGCACTGGCTGAAGGTAAGGTACAGACACAATGCCATAGAATCCAATAATAGTGCTTGAGTTTGTTCAAAATAGATTACATTGATAGGATAAAAGTAAATGAATAAACCTCAGGATCAGACAACTGCTAGCTCATTGTCTCAGTGAAGAAAAGTTCAGCTTTAATTCAATATTAACAAAATATGACCTCACCTGAGTGTCTTGACTCAAATGACCAGATTTTAGAGGCTACAATCCAAGTCTCTTCTTTTAAGGACATAATCAAAAGCATATCAGCAATCATCAGCCCCATTTTCTATCACTGATTGAAGTTTTTCTCGAGTAAGGTATTTTCTCAACACTTTCACAGTCCCTTCAAAACCCTGTATTCCTCCTTTGCATCCACTTCTGTGAATGAAGAGCCTGAGGCAGTGACCACACCAGGAATTCTAAGCACAGCTTACATAGGCAAAGTTTGAGTTGCAAATTCAGTTTGGAGCCTAAGTGAGCTAAGGGACAGCCAGACTCTATGCCAAAATTATGCAAACAAGTTTAGTAAGGAGGGCTACGAACATACTGCTTCATTCTCCAGTAGATAAGAAGCTTAAAAATCCAACTAATAAATATTTATTTATTGTGGTGTTATGTGGTGATAAAGACTTCACGCTTTTCTAGCAACATTACAAACCCAAACAGTTTAATCAAAATTTAATTCTAGTTCCTGTTCATGTTGGGCAATACTGTTCATTGTTCCTCCTGCTTTTTTTCCCTCAAAGCTTCAACAGACTATTCTGTCACAGAAGCAGAAAATTTGAGCACATCTGCCCCGGCCACAGGCAGCACTGAGCCATCAACTCCAGCACCACTGCCCACAGTGAGGGAAGGTGAGAAAGAGCCAGGTGCAGCTGATGGTGCTGTAGTGTGTGTGCCCACCTCCCACCTTACCCCATGCCCTTTTCTGGGGAAACTCTCCCTCTGGCATCTATTTTGTGGTACACTTTGCAACCTTTTAATGAATGAGCTGCTTTAATGAATGTATGAAATAATTTTTAGGTATCAAAAAAAATATTCAAACCAGAATTTCACCAGACAGTGAAGAATATCAGTCACTCTTTTTCTGCCTTTTTTCTGGCAGTCAGTTCACTTTCAAAAGCATAGAAACAAAAATTTTCCTTCTTAGAAGACTCTTCTACAGAGCTTTGATCCAATTTTGCTGCTTGCCTTCCTTGTTCAGACAATTTCATCTTACTTATAGACACTGTGTGTAACACGGATGCTGTTCAATGATTAAAGGGAAAAAAATGCTCCTTTCCAGTTCTACTAACTTTATTACTTAAATTTGTACATAATGGAGGTAAACTGTGTTAAAGTCTCAGGTAAATTCCATGCTCACTGATTCATTTCCTTAACAAAGAATTTTATTTGAGAAGAGATACAGATACTAATTATTTTCTTTTATTGATTTACTGAAAGTGAAAAATGGCTGTTCAGCCATTCCATAGGCACCCCACAAGAAGACGTTAAAGATTCTTAAGACTATTACTTAATCAGTCTTTTATTTGCTGAAAAAGTGCCCCTAAAAACTCTATATTGCTGATTGTATTTCAGATTAATGAAATAATTAATTTATTCAGAAACTTTTACGGGAGAGGTGCCTCCCTCCCATAAAGCCATTTTTAATATCAGCTGAATAACAACAAATTCATTTCTTCCTGCAATTCAAGACCTGGATCTGAATAGAGAATTTTCAGTCTGCCTCTTTCTCACTATTCCTACCTGGATTTAAGACAGCTAATGCAGCCTTAAAATAGTCCTGAACTTTCTATTTTACACCTTTCACCATCTCTGATGAATACTCAGCACCTGGATCAACAGGTTAATTAGCATTTCTCTCAATTATCTCGTATTTGGCAGTCTTGTTTAGAACTAGATCTTGGGGAAGGAGCCAGGCACGTTGCTGCTGCCAGTTCTTGCCAGGCACGTTGCTGCTGCCAGTTCTTGCCAGCCAGTTTCTGCAGAAATAAATGCTTGGCATGGTGCTGGGGTGGAAGGAGCTTTGATCATGGCCAGCAAAAAGGAATTAAGGACAAAGAGTCCCAGGAAACACAGCTCTCATCTGGGATGGATGTGCCTTAGTTGGTCACAAACAGCTGCCAGGTGACAGCAAAAGATTCCAAAATGAAAACCCCATAACTCTCAGGGGGTGGGACAGGTGTGAGCACATGGTGCAGTTTGACATGGCCACAAACCAGGAGAGGCGCAAATTATGTTGTTGGCAGCGCCTCTGATTTCTCTCTCTGAAAGAAAAATACACTCCAGGCCCACAGAACTAATTTGGGACTTCAGATCTCTGAAAGGCTTTCCCTGTGAAAGGGAGATAAATGTGAGGAGTGTTCTGTAAGCACCCAGCTCTCAGAAATGAGCGTGGGTTGAGGAAATAGCTCTGCCACTGTCGTGGGGAAATGGTGCTGTGCCAACCCCCTGCAGTGCAGTGAGGATGGGGAGAGAGGCTGAACCAGGCAGGATTTAAAGGATGAGGAAAAACAAACCCAAGCCATATCCCTTAAATTAGCAAGGTATCCCAGAAAAATTAGGCTCTATCACTGTTATATCTCAGCCCTGATTCCCTATAAACAGGAGATGCTGTAGGTCTCAGAGGTAAAGTATATAGTTAAAATGCAGAACAATATTTAATTTCACCTTTTTGTTCTATATTAAGTAATACAGCATTACTCTGGCTTAAATGTTACGGGTGTTGGTTGAAAAAAATATATATTTAACATGCACACAATACTTAATCTTTTCTCTCTCATAGCAACAGTCTCTCCTAGTGTTGCACCTGCAGATGTAACCATTTGTAAGTAAAACAGCATTACTATGGCATACATGCTATCAGTCTTGGGGGGGGAAATTTACATTTAACATGCATATAAAATTTAATTTCACCTTTTCTTTCTCACAGCAACAATCTCTCCTACTGCTGAACCTTCAGATGTAACCATTGGTAAGACAGTAATACAGTAATACAGTGTTACTGTGGTTTACATGCTACAAGTTTCAGAGCAAAAGTATATACTTAATATTTAATTTCATCTTTTCTTTCTCACAGCAACAGTCACTCCTAGTCCTGCAGTATCAGACATTTCCCCTGGTAAGTAATAAAGAGTAACCATGGTCTACATGCTATGGGTGTCAGGGGGGGAAATATACATTTAACATGCAGACAATATTTAAATTAATCTTTTCTTTCTCACAGCAGCAGCGTCCACTGCTGCACCAGCAGACACTACCACTGGTGAGTAATACAGTGTTCTTCTGGCTTACATGTTTAGTTGTCTACCATGCTCTGAGCATGTATTGACTGCCTCTCTGTCTCCATAATAATAAAATCTCAGGGATTAGAATTGGAGATAATCCCAACTGCCTTTCCTTTGGCTTCCAGACACAATAAAGGAGCAGGAGGAAAAGGAGAAACACTGGCCCCGATGAAAGCACTCAGGAAGGGGCAGACACACGACATCAATATAAACTCAGATTTGCACTTGATCATCCCATTCCCAGAAAATCAGCCTTCCTGCACTCCCCAGAGCTGCATCCCAATCACTGCACACATTGGGATGTGTTTGGACAGGTTCAGTGCCCACCCACAGCCTCACCAGCACACAGCACTGTGCAGGCACTGCCTGTTAGAAATTTTATCCCAGCAGCCCCAAACTGGTGTTCAGCAAACACCCCCTGGTCCCCAGAGCTGCCACATGGCCAGAGCCCTGCAGAGGCAGCACAGGGATGTGTTTTCCTCCCACTGAGGCTGCTCCCACTCTGTAACTTCACCCTGGGCAGCAGCAGCACCACGAGACCTGCAAGTCTCCTGAGGTTTGGGTACCTGGGAAAACAGTTTTTGACCTGTTTAAAACAGTTTTGTTTTCTCTTATGTCTCTGATCAGCCCCTGCAGAAGACACAACACCTGGAGGAGCAGGTGTGTATGACTTTAGTATAATGGTCAGAATTTCAGGATTAAGCATCAGCTTGAGTAAAATCCTGCTCCACTGCCCCTTGGCAGCCCTGGCTTTGCTCACACAATAATGGAACAGATCCTGAACTGTGGTTTTGTTTTCTCTTTGACAGTCACAACTGAGCCCACAAGAGCTGAAAGCCCAGGTATTTATTTCTGGTCATTTCTTCAGCTGTGGTGAACAGTGTATTATATTTCTTGTGAGTCATCCATGCATTTAAAACATGGACAGTGTTTAACTTCATATTTTCTCTTCTCACAGTGACAAGCTCACCTGCTCCATCAGCCCCTCCAACTTCTGAAACAACAGCAGCCATTGCCACTAGTAAGTGATGCAGATTTACCCTGGTTTATACCCTTAATTCTCTACCAAAGCTGGGATCTGATGATGTGCTGGCAAGGATCCCTGTTTCCACTGCATGCATGAAATCTTGTGAAATTAATATTGAACTTTGGGGATAAATTTTTGGGTTCCATACAAATCGAGGGACCTGAATTGCTGGTATTGATATGGGAGGAATACCTGTTCTGCTGAAAGTTCTAAGGAATTGGAACTCACTGGGGCAGACACACTACACCAGTATAAATACAGATTTCCTCTAGATCACCTCACTCCTACAAAGTCAGCCCCCCTTCACTTTCAAAGTTGCATCCCCATGGAAGTTGAGTCACTGGGAATCCTTTTGGCATATTCAGTGGTATTTGCTTTGAATCTTAGTTTTCCACAGTGGGCTTTATCTTTTGAAAAAATTGAATTGCGAATTCCGCTCACAATTTATAACATTCTGCCTCAGTTTCTCATAGAGCAGACTAAGGGATTCTCTTAGAGTCTGGCCATATCAGCTACACTTTGATAAAAGGCACTTGGCTGCTTTGAAAAGAAAGCTGCAAGAAAGCGAACTTCAGGTGAAAGCAGACATTTGAGCATGGGATTACGTCCCCACATGGAGGGATTAACAGAATTAAATCTTGTTCCCATTAATGCCAGTAATATGTCACTTGTAGTACTCAAGCCCCCACACTTTCCTTAGTATGAAACCTTTGTCCATGACAATTCTATTCCTCAGAACTGTTCCTAATAATATTTCCTAGTCCTAATGTGTTCTGCTCATTATAATGTTTATTAACTGAGGGCATAAAAGCACATATTTTTGTCAATCAGCTCACTTTTTAACCTCTTTTTTTTTTTTTTTTTTTTTTCATTTAAAGCCCATCCAAAGACAAATGCAGCAACTACTGGCTCAGGTAAGGTATTTAATTCTTTCTTCTTTTCAATGACTTCTCTTCCTAAGGGTAGGATACTCTGGATAAGAGATGTGAGCTGGGAAGGGCTGGCAGTTCATTGGCAGAGGGGATCTGAGTGCAGGGGAAGTGGGAGAGGCTGGATGCAGGCAGAGAGATTGGGAATGCCAAGGCTCAGCCAGGGATCACACACTGCTCATATAGGGCTGGCAGCAGAACCATCCTCAGTGATGAGTGCCAAGGGGATGAGCTGGCCTAGATCTGCATCATTTATGGTTAAAAACATTTGAAATGTCCTCCCACAGCCTGCCAGCTGCTGCCCACCCAGCGCCCTGTCTCACAGGCAGAGACATCTCGTGATCCTGGCAAATTCACCCTCTTCCAGGAGAGAACAACACCAAGGAGTAACCTTGGGGTTAGTTGCTAGTTGTATGAGGGAGAAATGAGCTTTTAATGGAATATCATGAAAGAGAGAAATTAATTTCCTCTCCACTCAGCTGCTATTCCAGGCCCACACTTAAATTTGCAAAGCAGGCCAGTATTTAATATGTGCTGCATTTTGCTCTATGTTTACCTCTGGTTTATCGACATTCAATTCCTTCCTCTGCAGCAAACTTTATTCCACTGCCCAACTACGTGAAGCAGTTGTTGCTGATATTCCTAAATAGCGTGTGCCAGCCAAGGAGACCTGGGATGCCAAAAGTAACAGTGGAAGGGTAAATATTTATTCATGCATGTGAGATGCCCCAGCCAAGCTGGGATACCCCAAACATGATTTCACACCATTTTCTTACACCCCTCAAATGCTCAGGTACAACTTGATTTGACTACTCAGTCATACCCACACTACCAATACTAATCACTCTAAAATTTTGCAAAACATCATTTCTGCAGCATTCTCAGTGCATGTCTGTTGATCCAAATGTTCCTGGAGCCATTCTTGCTGGAGTCACTGGTTTATGGCACCAGATGATGCTGGCAGGGTTTCTAGGACATGGCAGAGGGGCTGGGATGCTGATGTTGTTTTGGCTGTCCAGGGGAATCCTTCATGGACAGCTCTAAGCTTCCAAAATGCAAAATCCTTCTTTCCAGGGCTAGATTGTCCTTTAGCTTCTTTTAATTAAGCATGAACCAAAGCAGAGTGTGCAGGAAAATTCCACTACCTCATTACTGTGCAGTTTAAAATATGATTTAGTATATATTATGAAAATTCCACTGGGTACTTTACATGTGTGATATTTGCATGTGTTGTGACGCACATTACACCAACAGACAATCAAATTCCATGTTGTGGCATCCATGCTCAGGAGTTCAGTGCTGTGAGCTGGGATTAACATCACAGCTGGACACTTCTGGAAGAAAGTTTCTTACAACTGAGGAAACAAACGGGCTGAGTGAGCATGTCACAATCATGGCATGACAGTTTATAGTGGGGTTGGTTTTTTTTTTCCTTTTTCAGGTGTGTAAAGGACCCAACCTGTGGGAATCACGCTTCACCAGGCCAGAGGCTTGTCCAGTTCCGTTACAGACCTCCTGTACAGCCCGGAGTTTGCCTACGGTGCAAAGTGTCAGGGTGCAATCTTCCACCTCCTCCTCCCGGACCCTTCCCAGGGAACAGACCGCCTTTTCCCCCCCGACCCCTCCCAGGGAACAGACCGCCTTTTCCCCCCCGACCCCTCCCAGGGAACAGACCGCCTTTTCCCCCCCGACCCCTCCCAGGGAACAGACCGCCTTTTCCCCCCCGACCCCTCCCAGGGAACAGACCGCCTTTTCCCCCCAGACCCCTCCCAGGGAACAGAGGCCGTGGCTTCCCAGGCTCTGGAAGAGCCAAGAGAAGCGCAGACGATGGCATTGTTATTGTCGTTGTCCCCGAGCAATGAACCTTCTGACCATGGCACTGTGTTGACCACCTCTAGACCTGTTCATTGTGTTCCAAGATCTGCTGCTGATTTCTAAAAATATATTGTAGTGGGTGTAAATCTAAAGGTGTTTAATCTTAACTGAGCTTGGGTTCCTTAATTTCAGATCTTTTGGATCTATACAGCGGATCTGTAAAAGCCTAAACTTCAGTAAATACTCTCAGTGACAAAATAATTGGATCAACTGCCTGTTTTTTCTCATCAAGACTTTGTTTCCCTCTCAATGTTCCTTCAGTTCTTGTTGTGCTCAGTTCATACAAAACTCTCTCCACTACACTCATAACCCTGTGCTCTGCTTCTCACAGGTAATGATTTAAAGGGCATTTGGTTCTCATGGACACAGCACTGATTGGCAGGGATCCACATGCCAGCTCACACATTCACTGCAGATTCACATCCAGTCACAAAAGGGATGTTAACATCTGAAAATTTCTTGCAAGTACATGTGTGGGTTTAAGAAATAAAACACTACACAGAGTAAATGCAAATTTAGCATTTCCAGAAGCCAAAGGGAATTCAAATGCTCTGCAACATCTTTAAACATGTATTCAATGCCTCCACACTCAAAGACAGTGTAAGTACATTTCAGGATGAAGAGACTGTTGCATTCAAAACCCTTAAAGTGAGTTAAAAATCAGAGAGAGTTGTTTTACAGAAAG
Organism: Rhabdornis inornatus; assembly: GCA_013397075.1. Taxonomy (NCBI): domain Eukaryota; kingdom Metazoa; phylum Chordata; class Aves; order Passeriformes; family Rhabdornithidae; genus Rhabdornis; species Rhabdornis inornatus. The sequence goes on along the minus strand of VWZS01005696.1, from coordinate 476,525 downwards.
CATAAGTCTGATATTAGAAATATAGTATCATTATACACATTATATATCAGTTTGCTTATAAAAGAAAATGGTTTTGTCAAAAAAACCCCAAAAAACAATACTATAAAAGAAAAGCACCAGGCTCTGTTTCAAGAAGGTCTTGACTTTTCTAGAAAAGTTGGAAGAAGCCCTGTTTGCACAGCTGTGGGGTTTGTGCTGCCCGTGCTGGAACAAAGCACAGGCAGCTCCTGAGGGAGCCCTGGCTGCTCCCACACCCCACAGGTCAAACCCTGACCCAAGGCCAGGTAACAGCACACCTGGGGCACTGGCACAACCTCAGGAGCTTTAAAGACTGAGAACTCACTGCTGCACTGAGAAATACCCTGGAGTTCAGAGCTTTGGTCCTTATGAGACAAAATAGGGTGAATATATTGGAACACGTATTTTGTTTAAGTTGTGCTAAAAGGAATTCAGGCTTTCAGGGCTGTGCTTGTTTCCTTGCCTCAGGAAGGAACGGCTGACTCCTTTTTTCTTCTATAGCTCACAGTGTGGAGAAAAGAAAGTTCTGTCTGCAAAGTGGTTGCAGCGCAAACTTCTTTAAATCTGTGACAAACATGAACCTGCCCTTGCTCGTCCCTGGGTGTTTCAGCAATATACTCATGACAACTCTTTTAAAATATTTGTGCTTAACAACCTGAGGAATCCTCAGCAAGGACAGGGAATGATGTGCCCAGTGTAACCTAAAGAGACAGATGTCTAAATGAAGGTGGGAGAAACCAAACTCCTGCTGAGCAGTGCTAAGAGAAAACTGCAGATGTGTCTCCCAAGGGAATCTGTCAACCCCTTCCACAACACTCCTGCTCATGTCGACACCCCCAAACAGCCTTTCAATGAAATCTTCTGAAAAAAGTGCTTTGAACCATGAGAGCTGACAAAAGCACTTTAAACTTACTCCACACAATGCCTGTTTAAAAAATGGGCCCACCTGTTACTTTCTCATTTATATCTGTTAGAAAGAAACAGTGACTGACAGATTAAGCCCTCCCTCCAGGATAGCTTGTACTGCAGGATGATTGTGAAATAGCAGGAGGTATAAAAGTCAGAAAAGCCAAAGCCTGCCCTCCCCAGCTGCCCTCAAAATGCAGCTGCTCAGGCAGTTCCTCCTTCTGCCTCTCTTTTCTGCTCTGGCTCTCAGTGAAGGCAACTCAATAGAATTCACAGGTATGGAAATCTGTTTATCTGTGAGACTGATTTCTGCACAATAGGTCTTATATAGGCAACTGAAGGGCAAAATGTTAAACACCTCTAAAATCTTATTTTAATGTGCTGATGGCATGATAGTGACACCTAAATGTGACTGCAAGCATTTAAAACGAAAAATAATAAAAAATAATTCTATACATTCCACCCTATGGCAGTTACTTTAATTTAAGTACTTGATTTTGAAGCAGTTTTACTCTGGAATGTAAATTTGCTTTTATAAATTAATACTATATTGGAATAACAGCAATCAGGAGACTAACTGGGAAATGTTTGCTTTTTGAAAGAGGTTTTCTCATTTTTCCTTTGTTCAATCAGAAGCAATAAAGAGCTGTTTGTTGCTCAGTCTGGGATCACCATTCTGTGCTCAGATCTGCCACGTAGCTGATCTGGAGGTAGGAGGTAGGATAATGGAGGGTAGGTATGGTAGGATAATGAAGTATTGCAGCAGAGCTGCTCCAGTGGTGTCTGATCCCAGACCTCCCCAGAGTGCAGGAGGGTAGGACTGACCTGTAATGCTCTTACAGTGAGGAGGTTTCATTTGTGATGGTAAAAATCTCTCCTAAACCTTTCAATTCCCTCTGGAGTCCATCAGAAAACCTGAACTTATTTTCTGGGTCTGCATGCACTCTATAGAAAATTATTCTGACTGCTTTAGGCCATTATTTTTACTTTAATATTAAAGTAGAAATGAGATCTTATGCTCAGAGTGGATTATAAACTTTCTCTAAAGTTTCCTATCCAATGGCCACGACTTCAACTACTTCACAACTTATTAAGTAGCATCAGTGATGTTAGACATAGTTAAGTTGTGGGTTTTTTCCATAAGAGAACTCACAAGTCCCAAGGCTTGAATTGCTTGTGGTGACAAACCTTTCTGAAGAGGGTTGCTGACGTGTTCTTCATCACTTGGTATTTCCAGTTTTGCTATTGGCTTGATCCTTTTCTCTGCTACTAGGAAAACCAGGATAAACCATGTTTTTAAATATTCTTTCACCATCTGATTAATCAGATTTCATAAAATGAAGGCATATAAATAAATTTTTTATAATTAGTGCATTTTTCATATCTGTTTCACGGACTCTCCCAGTCATTGCATAATGGAGGATGAAACATTTACTGCAAGAGAAAACTTACCCTTGCAAGCTGTTTTTGTGGTTGCTGTTGTTCAACAGGGGTGCCTCGCTGTGGGGCTTCACTTCACGAGCCCAACAAAGCATTAAGGATTGAACTAAATGCAAATGCAAGCTGCATCTGGCAAATCCAGAGGAATGCAAATCAAACAATTAGGCTAATTTTCTCCCATTTTAAGTAAGTATTTCCTACTTTTGTATGCTTTTGTACTGTTTCATTTCACTAGAATATAGCATAGAAATGCATTGGCTCTCTCTATTGAATCTGTGTTGTGCACTCCAGTGAATCCCAGAATGGTTTGGCTTGGATGTGAGTTAAAGCCCATTCTACTGTCCCAGGCTGCTCCAAGCCCCAATGTCCAACCTGGCCTTGGACATTTCCAGGGGTCCAGGAGCAGCCACAGCTTCTCTGGGCACCCTGTGCCAGGGCCCCACCACCCTCACAGAGAATTCCTTCCCCATCCTGCCTTCTGGCAACAGCAAGCCATCCCCCTTTTCCTGTCCCTCCATCCCTTGTCCCCAGTCCCTCTCCAGCTCTCCTGGACCCCCTTTAGTCCCTGGAAGGGGCTCTGAGCTCTCCCTGGATCTTTCTCTTCTCCAGATGAACACCCCCAGCTCTGCCAGCCTGTCCCAGAGCAGAGGGGCTCCAGCCCTGGGAGCATCTCCATGGCTGCTCTGGACTCACTCCAGCACATCCTTCTTGTGTTGGGCCCCCAGAGCTAGATGCAGCATTCCAGGTGGGGTCCCATGAGAGCAGAGGGGAAGAATCACCTTCCTCAATCTTCTTTTGAGGCAGCCCAAACCCATTCATCTTCAGGGTTGCACATGCACACTTTTGGGTCATGTTGAGTTTCTCAACTACCAGCATCCCCAAATCCACGTCCTCAGGGCTGCTCCCAACCCATTCTCCACCCAGCCTGTATTTGTGGGAATGCCCCAACCCATGTGCACATTTATCAGGTGATTCTCATTGTGTTTTTTTCCAATAGATTTGCTCCTTCTTCAAACTGTGAATCAGAAAGCATTAAAGTGTTTGATGGTCCCTCCACTGATTCACCTCTTCTTGGACGAGTGTGTGATGACACAGATGCAGTCCCAGTGCTTGAATCATCCTCAGACAGTTTAACTTTTCTCATAACTACCAACCCTGAGGCTTTCACACGAAACTTCTTTGTCTACTACTACTTCTTTTCACCAGGGTCAAGTAAGTAATTAAATAACGTTTGAACTGCAGCAATAAAATATAATAAAATAAACTTTAATTAGTCTCACTCAGGCCTTCAGGCCTCAGAGAATGGAGTGGGCAAAAATCAGTCAAAGAGGCACAAACAAAGCATTTGCAGAGATCCTAAAAAGTTAAATTTTAGTTAGAAAAGTGATGGCAAAGGTGACATTATGGGACTTTTATTTCCAGACTTCTATGAAATGTACTCAGCTTGCAAATATTACAGCATTTACCCAGAAGAATTTGACCACCTTGTCAGAACTCCTGCCAAGTACAGATCGCAGAAGTCAGTAAGGGTATTAATTCAAGAAGCTCCTTAATTTTTTTCTTTTAAAAGATAAGAATAGCTCAGACAAAATCAATCATAGCTTGTGACCAGTCCCTTTGCTTCTACTGGCCTGGTGGCATGGTATCAAGCTCTTAAAAGGTTCAACTTTACAGAGTAGTTACCAAATCTCAGTTCATGCTGCTCCAGTCTAATTTTGCTGCTGAAAAATTCTGTCCTATTTCTAGTCTACATTTGTCTGAGGTTCCAGTGGTTGGATTTTTTTTTGCCTTTGTCTATCAAGTAAAATCTCTCTCATACTTGCAGATTTTGCACTTCCATACAGACCATGTATGGTTAGTGTAGCATGTTCATTATCATTTTGAGAGGGCACCAAATTTAACCAAAATATGGCTCTCACTAAGTTGCTCCCAGTACCAAAGTTAACTCATCTACTGAGTTAACACACTGAGCCTCACAGAAATAGTGACCACTGGCTCCATTTTGTAATTCCACCTGACCTCAAATTCCCTATAGAATTTACATCTTTAGTACCTTTAATAATTTCCAAAGGACTGGAGTCCTAAAGAATCAATCCTGGTAATTACATAAGGATTTGGGGTTTTTTATATATATATATATATATATGACTCATTATATGGCTTATTCTGTTACCAATATATCTTCTTTCCAGAAACTGAAAATTGTGGGGGACAATTAACTGGTCCCAATGGGACATTCAGCAGCCCCAACTACCCAGCACCTTACCCTCAGTTCAGATACTGTGTCTGGCACATACAAGCACCAAAAAACTCGAAGATAAACTTACAGTTCCAGGATTTTTTGTGAGTAAATTCCCTAATGCTCTTTATTCATTCTGTTTAAAGGCATTACTTTATTAAACGCAGGAAGAAGTGCTTTTTAACTTTTAGAACAACCACACACTTTTAAAATAAAAGGTTTTGTTGACTGTTATGATAAAATGATTGCAAAGTATTTCACATTCCTGTACATTACCCTAAAGCTGCTGCAGTGACAGTCAGGGAAATGCAGAAAACATGTCAGGTGACCAACCATAAGGTGTAGGTCCATTTCTTGAGATATTCAGACTGCAGAATGCCCTGCAAGAATTCAGTATGAAATGTACAGCATTCCACAGGATATCATCATCTTGACCACTGTGCTCTGAGATGATAAACTCTGCACAGGGTGGAATATGCTCTGAGCATTCCTGGCCAGGGTCCATCTGCTAATGCTCTTCTGGGAGAATCCACCTTCCACTGGTGAAAAATTGTAAGAATCTTCCTCTGTGATACACACAAGAGGTTCCAGAGGCCCACAGAAGCCAAACCTATACTTGAAAAATTATTTTGCTAATTTTTTTAATAACATTTTTTTTTTAAATAAGGTGTATTTGTGGTGTTCTGTTCTCCATTCTTTTACTTCAGTTGAACTCTCAGACACTTTACCTGCACTGGATCCTCTATCCAGTACGACCAAAGCTGTCTGCATTCAGATTTCCCTGTAATGATTTTTTCTGTGTCTGCAGCCTGGAATTGGACAGGAACTGCCAACTTGACTTCACAGCAGTCTATGATGGCCCTACCACAAACTCTGGATTATTGGGGAAAGTATGTGGCCTTGCCCAGCCCGCATTTGAGTCTTCTTCAAACGCAATGACAGTTGTGCTGTCCACAGATGACACCAACTCCTACAGAGGATTTTCAGCTCAGTATTCCAGTGATCCCCTGCCAGGTCCCATGGAGCCCAACAGTGAGTGCCCTTGCTACATGCTGATTCCTTTTTACGACATGATTCTTCTCTTATAAACATCCAAAAGATCCGATGGTTGATACTGAGGAGTTAAGCCTTTTAATTGGTGGTCTTTCAACCCTCTTTACACACAAAAATCCCACATTATCTCACTTATAGAGCATAAGTTACTTCCTGACCCATCTGCAAAAGAAAAACAGTTCTTTCACTATTGGGTCCTTTTTTTCTGGCTGGCACCATTTAAAATCGGAGGTTTTCCCTTTTTTGTACAAAGCAGGCATTGTTATCATGCTAAGATGCAAAGATAAACTCTTACTGTCTGGTTAATTTAAATGGTTTTGTTGCCTAAGGTACTCAGGAATTTTCCTGGTCTGTACTGGTTAGTCAGAGTTTATGTGGGTTGCAATTTCCTTTCCCCCTAAGCTGGACCTCATTTTCCTTATTGGTCCTACATCCTTGCATGCCCATCTTCCCATTAACTGAGTTGGAAAGGAGTTTCTAAAGCTTCAATGTCTGAGATAAATCAATTTCGTTACCCACCATTCTGCAACAGCACTTTGATTCCTTTTCCCTTTTAAAAAGGCAGAGGCCCATTCTGTGTTACTGGGTTTTAAATTAAACTTTCAGTGTGAGTTTTATGGGTTTCTGAAGTTGAGCAAGAAATTTTGGTGCAACTTCTGCATGACTTTAAGTGGGCATAAGCTTTTTCAGTGACAAATCCAGAATCATTGACAGGTTCAAGGATTTAGACAAAGTGAGAAATTACCACTGCAGTTTGTCCTAATGTGTTTTTGGTTTTGTTTTATTCTTTTTCAATGGCAGCAACCTTTACATGCTCTTCAGACAGCATGAGAATTGTTCTGAGCAAGTCTTACCTGGCCTCCCTCGGCTTTAGGGAAGCTGACCTGCAGCTGAATGATCCATCTTGCAGACCAGTTGTAACAGATTCAGTGATCTTCTCCTTCTCATTGGCCAGCTGTGGAACAATTAAAAAGGTAAAGGTGATAAAAATACGAATAAGCTAATAAGAGCATAGGAAAGATAAGAGCTGGTAAAAGCAGTGTATGAATAGCATGTGAGTAAATTGATTTTATTTTCACTTAGCTCATCCCATTCCATGTTTCCTGTCTTGAAGTACAAAGCACACCTTTTCCTCTTTAAGAATCTGATGATCAGCAAACCTTTCACAAGAAGTATGGGAGAATCCACACAAATTTAGCCCCAAAAGATTCCCAAGATCTAGTTCATAGCACTGTATTGATAAGGGTGACTGGAGCATAGCTTTGGTACTTCCCACACTCCATGCACTATTCCTCAACCTTTTTGCTGCCTGGATTGGTTCAGTGTTTTGAAAAAAACAGGCAGAGGGTTGATAAGATTTTTTGGTTGCAGCCTGTTTCACATTTCCAAGGTATCTTGAGCCTTTGATAAGCACAGCTGGGCAGGTTTGTAACTTCAGTCACAACTCCTTTCAACTGCTCTGCTGTGCAATCCCAGCTGAGCCCTTCCCACGGTTCCTTTCCCAGGATGAAGGCCACAGCATCACTTACACCAACACCATCTCCCTGGCTCCAGCTGGCAACACCATCATCACCCGCCAGAGGAACACTGAGATCATTGCACAATGCAGAATGAAGAACAATGAAACCCTGGGAGTCATTTACACCACAACAAACAATGCCATCCAGAACTTGGCTGCTAGGGGGAGGTACAATGTCAGCATGGCCTTCTACGAGTCAGATTTGTTCTCCAAGCCCATACAATACTCCCCATACTATGTAGACTTGAACCAAACTCTCTTTGCTGAAGTGACTCTTCATTCCACGGACCCAAATCTCCAAGTGTTCATTGATACCTGCACAGCATCTCCCCAGCCTGATTTTGGATCGCTGACATATGACTTGATCAGGAGTGGGTAAGGCTGATTTTATTACAGTCTCTTAAGGTGTGAGGAAATGGAATCTAAATGCCAACTGCACTTCTTTATTTTTGTCTCTTCCATTTACCTTCTTTAGTAGGCTGTGATTGGAAGTGATTTGCAGAAAAATTTTAAGATGTTCCACTAACAGATCTATGAAAAACATGCACCACATCATGCTGGGTATAAGAAAAAAAGCAATCATTGTATGCCCACGTGTAAAAACAGTGCCCTGGTTAAATGCTGTAGTTACAGTTCACAGAATTTAGCAAGAGATTATTCGAAGTGGACTGTTTTAACACATCTGTACATTCTTTTACAGCTGCAATAAAGATGACACTGTGGTAACCTACCCAGCATTTGGAAACCATGGAAGATTCAAATTTAGGGCCTTCAGGTTCCTGCGGAGCTTCCCATCAGTTTATCTCCAGTGTGACATTGTGATCTGTGACAGCAACACCACCAACTCTCGCTGTGCCAGAGGCTGCATCTCCAGGCAGAGAAGAGCCATCTCCCCATACACATGGAAAACTAACACTGTAGTGGGGCCCATCCGCCTGAAAAGAGATCTCAGGGCTGCTGAGCACTCAGGTAAGAAAGAAAAAAATAAAAATATTCGTATGTATGCACTTCACTCAGGTTTATTGTTGGTACTGCAGATTAATAAAGACAGCTGACCTATTCCAGGCAAGGTTAATCCTCCCATTTCATGCACTGGCCAGAACAGGAATAAAAAGAAGTCTTGAGAGCAGAAACCAAAAGCACCATGCCTTTAGAGCTGCAGAGGTGTTTGTAAGACAAGCTGTAAGCTTGGGTGCCCTTTGCAGTCTGATCTACAGTGGTCAGGTACTGAGAGCAAATAGAAACTAGAAAATATGCTAAAGCTATTTTTAAAAGCTTGTATTGCTACTCCCACTGTGCTCGTTGTTCTCACTTTAATGGAGCCCAAAGCTCCACCTGAGAAAAGCACATTGGGCCACTTGCTTTCAGCTATCAGATCTAGAAAATATTCAGAATTAATCTTGCTCTTAATAGTAATTAGAATTATTTTTTTTGTAATTATTAACCTTTCTAAACTCTTAGCAACATTTTAGATATGTTCTCATTTATGTCAGTAGTGACAGATTTTGCATCCATATGTGTGGAAGTGGTCATATCTATAATGTGAAAAGGATTCAAGTGCAAATAGATCACACCAGCTTTTATTAAAAAAAAAAAGTTTTACTGAGGAGCAGATAGGAAACCACAGGGACCACAAGTTGCTTTTTTTTTTGCCCAGCCTTGCTTCAGCAAACATCTCAAATCTCTCTCATGGTGACAATACTGCTTGGCAGAAACTTGGCTGCAGCAGTACCAAAGAATTGAACATCATGATGTTCTGCAGGATTGTTTTATTACCAATTTTTACAACTCTTCAGTACCACATATTCAGGATTTGCACTCTGTGTGGGTCATGTCAAATGAAAATACCTCAAAAATGCTTATTTAATTCCCAGTTAAATCATATAGTATTCTAAACTTTAAACACTTTATTTTTCTCTCTACACAGAATCCCTCACTGAAGTGGAAGCTCAAAAAACACCAAACCTGCAACAATACAACTTCTACACTCTGGCATTTGTGGTTTTAATTTCAAACATTCTCATTGTGGTAGCTGTGACACTAAAACATCACAAACACCAGGTAGGATAGAGCTATCAAAATGTCCAGAGCCCATTTTAACTACTTCTGGAGATTTCTGTTTAGTGTCAACTGCTATTCATATTTGTCACCCAGAGAGGGAAGAGGGAAAAAATAAAAAATCATTACATTAACAGCATTGGAACTCAACACTCAGAAATCCATTTCAGCTTCTTTTGTTATCAAATAAAAAATCCAAACCCAAAAACCTCTAAACTTAGTACTCTATCTCAAGTCACTGAGTTGAAGAAGAGTGTGTCTGCCTCAGGATAGACTTTATACCTTTACAGGCATGAAGTGTAAGATAATGAAGGTTCTTTTGTCTTAAAAACAAACAAAAAAACTTGTATTTTTGAATTAGTTTGAAACTGCACCTGGCAGGAGTTAAGATCAGGGACAACTGCAAGATGTCTTCAAAGTGCATTATCCTGTCTTCCAAATTTACTTCTGTGGGTTTATACCATCAGGATCTGACAGTCTTCAAAAGACATCAATTTTCCCAGAGAAGAAAGTATCAGGCAGAGTAAATAAAGATACTGGCTTGTACATGCTTAGCTGCTTTTGAGTCAACACTTGCTTCCCCATCAACAGCTTTTGCCAAAAATGTTTGTGCACATACTGAGGGGTTTAGCATAAAGTCCCGACACCTCCAATCTAAATGGTGCACCCCAGAATCCAAGAGCAACAAACAGAATGAAGTTTGAAACTCAACCTTCCACAGAAGAGGGATTTGGAGTCACACTCCTACCTCCCCAAATGACAGCAAAACCAATCCCAACAGGTTAAAGGAAGTGTAATGCAGTAAGGAAAAATCCTCTGGTCTTCTGGAGCTACCCCAGCACATCCTGTCTGGGAACAACATCCACTTGAGAGGAACCATGAACGAAGTACTTGCACTTCTTAGGATAATGAAACCTGGATAAAGTCTGCTGAGCACACATTCATTTCACTTGTTCCTGCACACTCAGGTAGTTTAGAAGGGAAAAAAGTATCACAGTCTTGTAGGTATGTCTTAAGGAGCCTGGATTCCTAGTTTAGGTGCCTGTACAGCCAACAAGGCTTCCAAAGAACACAGGCTGGGTTCACACCTCCCCAGCTCTCTAAAGGCAGCTCCATAAACTGCCCAAATTAGGCAATGACAATCCAACCTTCCTTTCAGAGATGGAACAATAAATGTCTTCAACAGGAGTGGGAAAAAAGCAAAAGCACAAACAAACTACATTCTGTTCTACTGATAACACATTTCACATCAAAAATTAATACAACCAAGAAAAGTGAACTGATTACATGTAGATAAAATGATGAGCACTAACTCAGTTTATTTAGAGTATTCCATTGTTCAAACTGGAATTGGGGGACTGTTCATCCAGCTTCTAGCAATATTCTTTAAATAAATAAACCACAAAGGGCATACAAAACTCTCATATTCAGGAAAAAACACATATTCTTAAGATCTTTCACAAAACTAACAAGTGTGTACAAGAGTGGATAGAATTACAGTAACAAAATGCAAGTTAACACTGAGGTTCTTTATAGTTTTAACTGCATAAATACTAAGCTTTGTAAAGTGTAATTACTCAAAGTATTCATATTGAAACCCTACCTCCGAATCTCTCTATCTCTCTCCATTAGAAAACCCCTCATTAGAATCATAGTGTGTTTGGGAAATTTTGTTTGGCTTTGAGTTCTGAACCAAGTCCATCAAGAGAAACATTTTATTGTCTATGTGAGTCTGAAGAGCCTGGATTTGGCAGTCAATATAGTCCATCAGTTTCTTCTCCATTAGATCCAGATTTTTTGAAATTATCTTTTCCAAATAGGAGCAAATAGGCTGTTGTTCCACTCTGTAAGAAGAGCAAATATAAGAATAAGTATAACCTATTTCTTAATGACAAGGGGCAATATAGAGATCTGGGCACCTGAACATCTTTTAAATGTAACATTTCATTTATTAGGCAGTGAACTTTGGAAGGCATTAGGTTTTTAGCACAAGTAAAATACCCTGCCTGCCACGCTTTAAATCTCAATTTCTTTTCATAAACATGCTATTGCATATAGTCATCTTCTTGTTTTTCCAAAGGCTCAATTATGCATTAGAGACCTTAAGTACATAAAACAAAATCCACACGAGTCAACAATATACACAGAGTTTGTATTCTGTCAGCGTGGCAGACTGTCCTTGTCAGCAAAAGTGCTTCAAGAGTTATCCAAACTATGCAACCCTCTGGGTTTGCATCTGCATTCTTTAAAAATACAGGAGCTGAGATATTCAGTCTCCATTAAATCCCGATTCCTACACAACATTCCCACATCTCACAAGTTCCACTATTGTTCCTGAGGTATCAAACTGGGTAACTGTGACACCTGCACTGTACATGCCAACAACTGAGGAGGAACAGGAAGATCAGTGAGATGATACACACCAAGTACAGCAGAAAGATTGAGGCACATTGTGTGAACAAGGGAATATATAAGAATTTAGGGGTAAAAGTATTTAAAATGAAAACACAGTAAATGAGAAAGACATGCTAAATGTGTATGAAGAAACATCCTTTTAAAATTAGATTAAATGGAGATAGAAGACAAAAGAGTTTAGTAACAACAAATGATGTGATTTCTTCTGAAAAATTCCTACATTCAAGCAGCTCGTCTGAAAAATTGTAATGCTCAGCACCACACAGCCTTCAAAACCATGTATTCTAAGATTCACTATTGCTGCTAATGAGAAGAAAATACTTACATTATGCATTTTGCTTAAACTTGTCAAGAAATAGTCAATACTACTTGGAGAGATTCACCAAACTCACCCAGCACTCTGAACACCTTCATCTTTAGCCACTGCACTCTTCCTGAGGTGCCTCTCTCCATCCTTGAGCCGAAGGTGATTCACCTGAGTGCACAAATTTTGAAGAAAAGGAAGAAGCACCTGTGGGTTGGCCACGTTTGGAGTGTCACCTCCTTGCTGCTGCACTTGCAAAGATCCCATGACTTTCAAACCATCCTTGAGCTCAACTGCATTTTGCTGGGTAGGAAGTCTTTCAGAATCCAAAGTATTCCCTCTTTCAGGTACCTCTGAGTTCAGATCACGAGTTATTTTTAAACCTTTATGCACTGCTTCACTTGTTAAATGATTTTTAACAGGCAAAGGTTCACTGGCTGATGGACTCAGCGGTGACTGAAGGGCTGCACTGCGCAATCCATCCAACACACGGTCACCTCCAAAGTCTGGATGCTTCCCCAAGATCCAACTGAGTTTGTCTCCAAGAGGGAAACTGTTCTGATGGGGAGAAAAGCCCATTTGAGTATTCAAATATACTGGAAATTATACAACAACAATAGACACTTTATAACCCAGCATTCTACTAGTAAAGATTTTAAAAGTAGTTTAGAACTACATTCCTTGTAAATAGGAAGTGTTAATTATCTTGTCAGTGTCTAAGTAAGAAAAGAGCTTTACTGACTTCATTTTTACCATGCTGTGCCCTCAAAACTGAGTTATTAACATCAGATGGATTCAGAATTCTGTTGATACAGCCCACTTTGCAGGATTAGGATCTAAAGTAAATGTTCTGTGAGAGCACATTCCTTTTAATTGAAGGTGACATGGTTATAAAGGACCATTAGAGACAAACCACCCCAGCTACACCCCAAATATTCCAGGGAAAATGCCCACCATCCTTGACCAGCAGTTACAATGGAAACAGGCAGAAGGAGAGCAGGGTGGCAGCGAAGCTTAAAATTACAACCATGCACATATAATAATAACAATCCTGGAGTACACATCTTAACTCATTGCACTCAACTGAGTGGCAACAGAGAAATCAGGATGAAAATGGCAGTAAGTGCAGATTTAAAAACCCCAAAACCTTTTCAGAACATTCCTAAGTGGTAAAGTGCCAGTCTGTGCTTGTGGAAAAGTGACTTACATTCTGCTGACACCGGACCATGTCCATGAGCTGCTGAGCACCTGGGGACAACTTAGATCCCATGGATTCCATTATAGTTTGCACTCTGTCTAGATCTATGCTTGAGCCTAGTGAAGGAAAATCAGTTGCTAGTTTTGTAGACACTGCTTTCACTTCTAGAATTATTTTACTGATGAGTACTCTGTGTTTCTCACCAAAAGAGAGCAGCTATTGCAAGAAGGAAAAAAAATACTTTGGTTAGGGAAAAAACATTTCATGTTTTCTTTGTACATAGGGGACAATGCATTGTTCTTTAGAGTCTTGGAAAAAACTATGCTGAACTCTTTTCCAGGGAAATTAAGCCAATTTCTCTTTGCTATTATTCCCCATAAAATTCTGACTGGAACAGTGGTGCCTGAGTGCCCCAAAGATAATTAAAGATTTTCTAAGCATTTCAGAGTAGTGGCCACACGATTTTCACAAGGTTATTTAACCCCAGAGCTAACAGTTCTAATCACAGATCTGCCGTTTATCACTGGTTTATGTTTTTTTTCTCTAAGACTAAATTATATGTATCATATAGTCTTCAAGAAAAGAAAACTGAGATACCAGTTTCAAAGCTGCACTCTGCCATCAAGACAAAGTACCAGCCAAGAGATTTTTTAAGTGATTATGTGAAGAGATGAAGTGTATAGAACCAATAATTTTACCAAGTCTAAGCAATGCAATTTGGCCGATTAAGTGATTAAAAAGATAAAAGATAAATAAAACAATGCTGTTCAACTCCCTACCTTAATTCTACAGGAGGCTGCAGGGCATTCAAACTTAAAGTACTTGTGGTATAAAGTAATCTCTTCAGTTTCACTAGAAAAATAAAATAAGCAAGCTGTGACATCAATATACAAGGTACTTTTTTTTGCAGAAATATCTAAATATTTACCAATATAGTGTAAGAAACAAGACTGACTGGAACACATTTCTAATGCAAATTTATGGTTTTCAACAGCAGCTTTAGTTTCTAGTTTTTAGCAAATTTTTACTTGCTAATAGCAGCTTTAATGCTTATATGCAACTTGTAATGAATCTTATCAAGTATTTATGTAAAAAATTACTTGTATGTGAGCATGCACTGTGCACTAGAGAAGCTTCTGAGGTTCAGTACATTACTCACATATCCTCCCTGAGGCTCTGAGTCGACTGGTTTCTATTTAGCTAATTAAGCAGCAGATGTGCCATGTAATGACTTAAAAACAAAACTGAAACATTGCTTTATTTCCCCCGGCAAAGCACGGAAGGAAGGAAGTATTGAAGGGGAAAACAAAACCTTCTTTCTTTTTTCAATCTTCTGTCTTGTTCTTTGAAGTGTGAGATAACTACTTATCAAAGAGACAAGAGGTCTTTCATAGAACCCAAGAATGGGTTGGAAGGAACCTTGAAAGCCACCCAGTTCCACCCCTGCCATGGGCAGGGACACGTTCCACTATCCCAGGGTGCTCCAATCCCCATCCAACCTGGCCTTGGACACTGCCAGGGATCCAGAGGCAGCCACAGCTTCTCTGGGCACCCTGTGCCAGGGCCTGCCCACCCTCACAAGGAGGAATTTCTTCCTAACATCCCACCTCACCCTGCCCTCTGTCAGTGTGAAGCCATTCCCTATCTCTCCAAGCCCTTGTCCAAAGTCCTTCTCCAGCTCTTTCACAGCCCTTTCAGGCAGTGGAAATGGCTCTATAGCCTCCTCANCCGCCCGCCGCCCTCACCCGGGCTCGCCGTCCCCCGCACCCCGACGCAGGCACAGCGCCCGGGCCAGGCCGCCCGGCGGCGCGCAGGGCCAGGAGCACCACGCCGACACACAGCGCGGCTCCCGGCCTCCCTCTTCCTCCGCCTCCTCCTCCGCCACCGCTGCCGCGCAGCCGCTGGACATGGCGGACCCGCGGGCAGCGCCCGGCGGGGACACCGGCCCGGGGGAGCGGCACCGACCGAGCCGCAGCGGNGAGATAACTACTTATCAAAGAGACAAGAGGTCTTTCATAGAACCCAAGAATGGGTTGGAAGGAACCTTGAAAGCCACCCAGTTCCACCCCTGCCATGGGCAGGGACACGTTCCACTATCCCAGGGTGCTCCAATCCCCATCCAACCTGGCCTTGGACACTGCCAGGGATCCAGAGGCAGCCACAGCTTCTCTGGGCACCCTGTGCCAGGGCCTGCCCACCCTCACAAGGAGGAATTTCTTCCTAACATCCCACCTCACCCTGCCCTCTGTCAGTGTGAAGCCATTCCCTATCTCTCCAAGCCCTTGTCCAAAGTCCTTCTCCAGCTCTTTCACAGCCCTTTCAGGCAGTGGAAATGGCTCTATAGCCTCCTCAAGCGCCTTCTCTTCTCCAGGCTGAACAACCTCAATTCTCTCAGCCTTGCTGAAGACATCAGGTCTCTAAGAGCAGGAGCACCTCACAGAGACACACACAGAGCACCAGGCTCTGGAGCGTGTACGGGACCCAACCCCAGCCGTGCCCACCACTCACCCCGGGGCCGGGCGGCTTCCGCGGCTCTGTCCCCGGCCGGTGCCGCAGTACTCCTCACCCACGTACACCTCCATGTTCCGGGCCTGGCTCACGATCCCCACCGACACCATCTCGGCGCCGGGCCGGCACTGCAGCCGCAGCTCGCAGGGCTCCTTTCCGCCCGTCCGCCGCTCCGCCAGCACGGCCTCGCTGCTGCGGNGGGGGCGCCGGGGGCTGGGGCGGGAGCGGAGCCCTCAGCCCGGGGGTGGCGGAGGGGGAGCTCAGAGCCGGGGTTAATTCGCGTGGAAAACACCTCTGAGATTACTGAGTGCAATACGTGACCCAGCATCACCGTGCCAACCATAGTTTGGCGCCGAGTGCTACGTCCAGGTTTTCCTAAAACACCTCTGACTCCCCCACCTCCCACCATTCCAATTCTCATCGCTCCTTCTGAGAAGAAATTCCTCGTAATGTCCACCCTAAACCTTAATGTCCACCTTAAACCGTGGTGGAGCTTAAGACAATGTCCTCTTGCCCTGGCACGGGTTGCTCGGGAGAAGAGACTGACCCTGAAGTTGTGCCTGGAGAGATCCAGAATGAATATTAGGAAAAGGTTCTTCCCCTGCAGTGTGATCCCCTGTTGGACTCAGTATCTCAAAGGTCTTTTCCAGATGAAATGATTCTTGGATTCTGTGAAACTTGCTAATATGTCGAAATTTGGAGCGGCGGGTTTCTCCCGAGTTGTGTCTTGATAGCGCATGCCACAGGAGAGAGGCTATGAATAAAAGAGGCCATAAATAAAAGATGGGGTTCATTTAATTTTCAGTAGGATCTCACCTTCGGGAGTTGGGGAATGCTGCTCTGTGGCACACACAGACGCAGGGAACGAGGGTATCGAGTTCTGCTTCCACCCAGGGCTCAGTGCAGGAATGTTCAGGGTGTTCTCAGTCTGTGACTCGGGAAATGGACCTGAACGGGCTTTCACAAACCAATGCAGCAAATACAGCCAGCATTCTCCTTTTTGTCACTTACGGCATTGTTTTATAGGATTTGCCAGCAATGGAAGACTGGATTTTCTCTGCTTTAATCAAAGAATTAATTAAAATTAATTAATGTAAATGTTTGAGTGTGTTGTCTCAGTCTCATTTTTGTGTTCCTAAATGCGCTTGATACTTCTCAAATGCATTGCAAACTCATCCGGTTTTAGAAGCGCTTATTTTCTGCTTCTGGTGACAATGTGGTTGCGTGGAAGATTACTCCGATCCTGGAAGAGCAATGATCTGCACAAAATTACGGACTTTTGGTGAGGAGAATTGTGTTTAACAGAAGGGACTGGGTAGAACCTCTGTTTTGGGGATTTTCCTGTGTTCATATGCATTATATTTTTAAGTAAAGATGAAAAAATGGAAGACAAGAAGCTGAAATTTCAGAGTAAATTGATTCTAAAAACGCTAGTTTTTTTATTGAGCTGGCAGTAGCCAGGATAAACATCCTAAACGTTGTATTTGTCAGTAGCAACATTTTGCATTTCTAATCTCATATGATCTCACCGTGGGATTAAAGTCCTTTAGAATAAACCAGTTTGATCCCGACACAGGACATGCTCTTTCTCCAATCAGCATTTAAGAATGTGCTGCTTTTTATTTGCATCAGGCTGTCTGACCAGTTTTCTCACCAGCCTAGTGGATTAAATTTTACTTCCCATTTCCTCAGCAGACATGCAGTATCAGAGAGCTTTTTCTGTTGTTTACCTCTGGAACAGACGGTTCTCGTTCTTCTGGTTCCCTGCAGAGCAGCCAGAGCCAGCTCGGATGCTGGAGTAATTTCTCCAGGAAGTCATGTTAATGCACAGCCTATTTTTGCTCACTTTTGGACTAATTTCTACTGGAAACCCTTTTTGGATAAAAGGTAAGCTTTCTTTTTTTACATATTCAGGAAGTTTCTCCAAGTCTGTTTGGACCCTGGTTGTAATGATGCACACCTTTGACATTGAGGCATGGCTCTCCCTGTGCAGCCCTGCTCATTGAGAGAATCTTGGAAAATATTACAGGTTGCAACTTTTTATAGTTGAGCTCTTTGTGGGATTTTTTACCTGCTGGATGTCGTAGGTATGCAAATACATAATTTTCTGTGCAGGACACTGATTGTGACAACTGCAGTTGCTTCACTCTTATCAATAGTAGAGATTGTAGAAAAACATTTCTTTGCTAATGTGAGGGAAATTCCTACAATTTCATTGTCATTTTTCCTTAACTCATCTCCATTTATGATTTGGCTTCACATTTTAGATTTAAATGTAACACCTGAAATGTTTAATGGAAAGTGGTATTTTTATGACATGCATCAAAGATGGTTTCCTGCTTTCAGGTGTCAAAATTTGGATTGTTAAAAGAGCATCTCCATGGTTAGTTTGACATACGCTTGACTCATGTAGCAGAATGGATTTTGTGATTTAGATAATAAAATTATTGAAGATTGAGAGCAAAATCACAATATCAAGCCCTGATATTCTTTTCAGACCAGTTTGCTAATATCAGCTTCCACATTTTGATTGCAATTGCAGCCTGTACTGTTAAACATATGCTGCCTGCACCTAGCTTTTAAAAATCCCGATGCTATCTAACAGGTAGAGATCATCATTACACTGGAGAACCCTCCTCACTTTGAATGGCTGGTTGTGTGACTTTTTTGCAATTATGAATTCCTTTCACAGGAATGTGGGAGGCTGAGGGTGACTTTGTACAACTCTAAGTGTGAAGAAATCTCTTTGTTTCCTTATAGAAGAACAATTTAATAAGGAAGAAACCACTTCCATTGTTAAAACTCATGTTATTGTTGATTCTCTTTAAAAGCAATTGTTGTGTCTCTGTGGATCAAACCGGTTGATGAGCAGACAAGAAAAGGGAAGATTAATTCAACTCCACACAGTTTCTTAAAAAGTAAATGGAGATTGTTTTTGGCTTTATAAAACCATTTACCTGAAACCAGATACTTGGCAGGCTTCTTATCTTTAGCTTCCTGCATTAGCATGTTGTTGTGGAGATAATTCTGACATCATGTAAAAGGCTACAAACCTTTTGCAAAGATCTGACTGTTGCTAGAACAAACAAAATGCAAGATTAGGCAATGGCAGGAGGCAGTGTGGTGAGCCACGTTTTCTCCCACACTGGAGGTGGACAAACTGTATCCAGAGGACGACTAAAAGTATTCTTTATTCAGGACAATGGAGAAAGGAGAAGGCCAGCTGCACCAATTTTCTGTAGTACATCAGGATAAAAGTGTCAGTCATGGAAAAAAAAATTACAAAGTCACAAAGTTAATAATCCAGAATATGAGAGAATTAAGATTTTGTTTAAATGCTTTGAGAGTTTTTCTTTGTGTGCTCCAGAAGACCCCAGCTTTAATCTGCAGTAACTTTTTTTAAAGTCAGTTTGATCATTCCTGAACTATTTCACTCTTTCTTCATTTCTGGCTGGATCAGAGTGGGCTTTTATCTAACACCACTGTGCAGGTGCCAACATAATGCCTTATCATTTCTGATTCTTTACCAGTTTCAAATTTTATTTTCAGGTGTATCCTCTGAACACACATCCAAACTTTCTACATTAGAAATAATCATTCCTCGAAGTCTGACAGGCAGAGAGAAACATCCCCCATTTTCTCATGAGGTTTGTTATTCTATCTGATTTTCTTTTTCTCTGACAGTGTTTTTCAAAACACTGTCCTACATTACATACACACAATGGATGGTATATAGAGGCTTTTGTAATGAGATGTGCCCCACTCTCTCTTCTGGTTCTTAGTGTTTTCAACTAGTTTTAAGTAAATTTGTTTCCACAAAATTTGTTCCCACAAAAGCCTGTGATTGTACTCTGAGTGCCTTCTAAACTTCTAATCCTGATAATGACCTTGTAAGAAAGAAGTGAGAAGGGACATAAAGAATAATTTTATTTCTTCTGAGTCAGATTAGATGTTGAACTTGAGCTAACATCCATGCTGTCCGTATTCTGGTCTTTGAATAATAACCAGAGTATTTCAGCCATGTAGCACCCAAAGAATAAAAATGGTCCCACAGAGTGGCACAGGTTAAAAGATGAGTTAAAAGAGAAACTTGAGCCTTAGTTCTTCAGTTCTGAGGTAATTTACCTTTGTGCCAGATACTGAGTTCATTTACTGAAGTAACTGTTAGTGAAACAGCATTAGTCATCTTTGAGCAAACGAATTAGGGGATAAAAAAGACTGGGAGTCGTTTATCTGATTTACATAAGGAGTGTCACAGAGCATGATGTGGTACTTAGCAAAGAGTGCATTCATGGAGTGTGCCCTCCTCTCTAAATGAAAATATAGATTCATAGAATTTAAACTTTACACAGGAAAGAATGTTCACTTTGCTGCTGAGAGTTTGAAATACTAAAGCCTGAGGGTGAGGAATCTGTGTTTTTTTACTTAAAACATACACAGTAGTTGGGCCTCTCTTGTCAAGCAAAAGATGGAATTAACAAAACTGAACAGAAAAATCACCTAATTAAGTGATATCTTTTGTTCTGTTTTCAGGAGCATTCAGATGACAATCTTTCTTACTCAGTTAAAACCAGAAATGGAACATACCTCCTGAAGCTGAAGAAAAATAAGTATGTGATGGAGTGTTCTAAGGAATTGTCTTGTTTCAGGGTTAGTTGCATACAGACAAGCATTTTTATACTCAAAAAATTCAGAAGAAACAGTTTAAATGACAGATTGTAGCAACAACAAAACAACTCTATTAAATAGTGTGAAATACAGTGTCTCTTTTATGGTAATATCTTGCAAATAGAAGGGAATAATTGCTTTTCTAGCTGTGAAAAAAATTATTTTGATTTTTTTTATTAGCACTCCAAATAGTATTAGAACATTTCAGAAAATCCTTAGGGAAAATCGGAATATAGTTCAATATTCGTTTTATCAGCAGGGCAGAGGGGTTTTGGGTTTGTATTTGAAGAATTTTTTCTGTTTCTCTTGTTCCTCATTCCTGAGCCTGCAATAGGCCAGGTCTTTATGCAACTGAGTCTGTTTAGATTCCTCTCTATGGATATTTTAGTTAAAATAAAGAATAATGAGTTCCAAAATAACTTATTTTCCAAAAACTCCAGCTTATTTTGTTTCATGTGCTTGGATTTTAATAACAATTTAGCATTGAGTGTGCTACTAACAGAATGTAGCGCTTGCCAGGACTCTTGACTTGTTTCTTGTTTGTAGACCATTAAAAGAACAGTAGTTTATTTTTGTTTCCAGAAAACTTCTTAGTGATGACTTTAAGCTGTACACATATGGGGAAAATGGGAAACTGCAGGCAACACCATCCAAAAATGAGGTATTGTACATAATAAAACTTCCCCTTTGTGTCAGAATTTTCTCTGAAAAAAACAGGAAAGCCAAGAAAAAATATATTTGCTGGGAATGAGACTTTGTGAGTCTTCACAGTGGAGCATTTCTGTTTAACAGTTCCCAGTGATCTAAACATGGGGTTCATGAGGGACTGGGCTGTTTGTGGGATGCAGCACCCCTGTTCCACAGGGTGTGAAAGGATTTGCCAGGAGATTGTGCCAAGCCTGAATTTGAGCCATATTTGCATAATATGCAATTTAAAGTACAATAGCAGCATCAAAGTTCTATTGTTTTTAAATACTGTATCAAGCAAACCTTATAAATACTTCTAAATTTAATTTCAACTTCAAACTGCATATGAGCTCAGTGAGACTTAATTGTGTGGTTTGTGCATGAAAGATCTTCTCAGAGCAGCCTTTGAGAGGACTCTAAGAACAGGATGAGCAATGGAGCTTAAAATATTTTTATAAAAGATGGTGATGGGTTAAACTAAAAAGCTGGCTGTGTTCTAGAACCAAGGGACCAAGGGCTACTTTAGGTACTCATGGCAAGGAATATTCTCCTCCACCATGGTCAGGATTACTTTCTGAGTAGGGAGCTCTGTAAATTTCAAACAGCTAACCCTGATGTCATGCAAATAATATGGCTTGCTAGAAAATAAGTTTGCAGTTGAAGGCAAGCACCTTGTTGTGTCACTAATTATGTGGGTTTGTTCATTTCAGACACACTGTTATTATCATGGCACTGTTGAAGGAATTGCTGACTCCGCACTTGCTCTTAGCACATGTGATGGCCTTAGGTATTTCCTCTTCCTACTTTTTTTAATATTTCACCTTTTGATGATGTTGAAACTCGTTTATAGTCTCCCTCAACTCCCACTTTTCCCCTTTTCCAAAATTCCTTCACATAAAAAAAGATAATATGAGAGAAACCATAATAAATATAGGCAGAACCTGAGCAAGAACTGAGGCTTCTAGTACTTGATGTGAATGTCATGACCAGAGATACCTTTGTAGAAAAAAAAAATCTTACCTTAATGAAGCTATTGTTGACTTAAAACACTCCTGCAAACAACTTTGTCTTATGAATGGGCACATTTGAAAAGACAAACCATTTCCATGAAAAAATTTTGTCCGAATTTGAACTGATTTTTTGTGTTTCAAATACAATAAAATCACAAATGGGATAAAATTCACCCATGTACCTGTCAGGTGAAGTTTCACAGAGAGATGTCGCTCACAATAAATCAGGACATATCCTGGGAGTCCTTTAAATGAACAGAGATAAGGGCTGAAAGGGACTCTGCATCAGCTCTGTACCCACAATCGAGATCCATTTATTAACAATTTGGCTTAATTCTGTTTTTTTTTCCTTCCTTTTCTAATTCTGTTTTTTTTTCTTCCTTTTCTAATTGGTTCAAGAAGCCCACACTTGTTGAGTATTTTAAATAAGTTCTGTTTTGTCTTTTATTGGGCATTTGAACTTACCCCCATATTAATATAATTTAAAATAATAATTTATTTCAACATAGTGTCTAAGTATCCAGCTGCTATTCATTCATCTAGTCATCACCATGAGGGAAAAATGATGAAATAATGTTTCATTCTATTATGATTGTTAGGGGAGTTCTCTACATTGGAGGCAAGTGGTACGGAATGGAGCCCCTCAACACATCCAGCACATTTGAACATGTGCTTTATGAACTGGAAGATGTTCAGGGTATCCCCTTCCACTGTGGGGTGCTGAATGGCAGCCTGGAGCATGAGATGTTTGTGAAGCAGTCTGTGAAACACACATTTTCATCAAACAGTACCTCCAGCAGGGACAGGCTCCTCAGGGTAAATATATTTCTGTTTCTCCCTTGAGCTGCAGTGCAAGGCATCTCCAGGGCTCTTGCTCTGGCACAGCATCACTGCAGGTGAGATTGACCTGGCAGGACATTTCCTTGTGGCCTTCATTTTCATGGACACTAAGCTGGTGGGAGCCCTGCTGAGGAAATCCTGGAAAGCAGAAGATGGGGATCTCACATATCTTGAAGCAGCCCTGTAATGGAAGAGCAGAGTCTGGCCAGGACAGCTGTGGGTAGGAGTGAAATGCACAAGCTGCCATTCAGCTCATGCATCCCAGTGTCTGACCTGGTGTGAATTACTGACACAGAGATATTTATGTGGTAATCTAACACAAATTGAGGCCACATTAAAAAATTGCAAACTCATTCCGTTAACCTGCCATGCTTTCTCCTTTGCAGGAAAAGCGAGCTGTCCTACCCCAGAAGAGCTATGTAGAATTATTCGTGGTTGTGGATCACAACAGGGTAATTTTATCATCCAACACTAAATACATTTTATTGTTTTGCTAATTTTTCTCCTCTAACATTGTTATGGTATTTTACAGTTTTTGCTGAAGAATTCTGATCCTGCTGCAGTGCAAAAGGAAACAGTGGAGCTGATTAATTATGTTGATGGGGTAGGTCAGATAAGTTGCCTGGATTCAGTAGCTCCTATTTTATCATAGTGTTCAGAAGAGCTGCTTTCTTTCTTAAAGATATGTTTAGGTACTTTCATAAAGTAGATTGTTTTCAGTTTTACTTTGTTTTATATTCTAAATATTTTTATTTAATTTACAATTTACAAATATTTTATATTTCTCTTATAATTACATCATATATTGAGTTTCAAAGAAACTGAAGTTATGTCTTGGTCACTATGTTCAGCTTATTGTATACTCAGAGTAATGAAGTCATCTTTCAGAATTCCATCAGAACAGCTGAGGGACATTAATTATAATTTTTTTTTCCCAGATGTATGCAGCATTAAACATTCAGATTGTTTTGGTTGGATTAGAGGTTTGGACAGATGCCAACCACATATCTGTAATGGATGGTTCAGCTGGAGATGTGCTGAGTAGATTTGTTTCTTGGCGACAGAAAGATCTTCTGAAGCGCTCAAGAAATGATGTTGGTCACCTCATAATGTAAGTTTGCATTCAGTGGGAAAACCAGCCATGCTGCCAGTGTTAATGTATATGATTTGGGGCTTGTATATTAATTAAAATATACCTGGAGTAAAATTCTCAGTGCTTCCAAAATGGTTTAACCTGGAAAAATGACAAGAAACGATAATGGGTTCTTAAGAGTTAATCAACTCCAGGGACAGGGTGACCTTCAGAGGTCCTGTCCCACCTTAGCCATTTGTAGTTGAGTGCACTGACACAGCAGACTTAGGTGATTGATCGTTATTTTCAAGCTCTTATACAGATATTCATTATTAATTAGAATTAAACCCTGCTGTGGTGATAAATTCCTTCTTGACTTCAGGAAGACCAAATTTTGCCTTGCAATATTTCTTTCCAACTCGTCAGTGTCTTTTAGCAGAAATAATGAACTTTCCACCCACCTTTAACACCACCTCCAAACTGCTTTTGTTGCAGTGGCAGAAGCTCTTTCAGTGGATCCATTGGAATGGCTTTTGTGGGTACTGTGTGCTCACATGTCCAGGGAGGGTCAATCAGCACTGTAAGTACATCATCATTTGGGAATGGAAGAAACTGCTCCTTGACCTACTTGGTCAAATCACCCTGGTCTTGGAGTTGTCTGATTTCTTTCATGGGGTTTCTTATGTAAAGACTTGTGCATATTTTACACCTTTTCTTTTTTTAAGTACTTCCCAATTTCTTTGTCAAATTCCAGCCCACTTAGCTTACTTAATCTTCAACGAATTCTTTTGGTCATTTTTTTGTGATTCATCAAACTCAGTGTTGTGTAATCTCATCCTTATACCATTAAAGTTCATAACTACAGAGGTTTTGGGATGGGAATGCAGCTACAAAATAATGGCAGGGTTTTTTACTCTTTAAACGAATAGAAAGTGCACATAATACACTGTAGTCTGAAGTGTCTGGAATTCCTCACAATAGGTCTGTAAGCAAGCAAAATTTTTTTAAAAATTAGTATAAAACTATTTTTTTTCTCCACCCTTGGAGCAGCACCAGTAACTCCAGAGGTTCCTGTCCTTAAAGTATGGATGCCACAACACTGTGGACAATCTCAGCAGCAGATTCTGTTCTTTAACAGTATTTATTTGTTATAACAGTATTTGTATAACTGTATTTATTTGTATATATATTGTTATTTGTATAACAGTATTTATTTGTTGTTGAAGACTTATTTGAAATCAGTGTCTAACAGTGTTAGAATAGAATAGAATCACATAGAATAAAACCTGCAATGATGATCCAGACCAGCTACCAACTTTTTGCCTACCTGAAAATAAAGTGAAAAATTGTCAGTCCTTGCTGCTTTCCCCTTACAATACAGTTTGGTATTCTGCCTAGTCCCTGAGAGCTTTTGGTAAGAGTAAATCACTGGGTACAAACAGTACATACAATTACAAACAGTATTTTCCTTAGTTTCACTTTTTTAAACTTGATTCTCTTTATTAGCTGAATCATAACAAAATGTTACGTCATGCCACAGTAGTTGCACATGAACTGGGGCACAATCTGGGAATGAAACATGATGATAAGAGGTGTCCTGCATCCTATATCATGCACAGCACAGATAAGTAAGATTTCCAGTTATTTTATTTAAGAATTTATTTTGTTTGCAGTGACTGTGCCTTACAAGCTGTGAAACTCCTATGAATCTGGAAGAACTTTAGTGGATGGGGAATTGTTTGAAAAATTTAATCACAGAGGTGGATTAATTGACTTAGGATTTTACATAATTTTAATTTATATGAAATTTTATCTGTTTCGTGACCCAATCATTCTTTATTTGTAAAAACATATTAGGACTTAATTTTTTTTTAATAATAGTGTGTTGTTGGGGTTTTTTCACCCTGTTAAGAATGCTTTACATGT
The DNA here is from genome assembly GCA_013397075.1 of Rhabdornis inornatus. Taxonomy (NCBI): domain Eukaryota; kingdom Metazoa; phylum Chordata; class Aves; order Passeriformes; family Rhabdornithidae; genus Rhabdornis; species Rhabdornis inornatus. The sequence continues at coordinate 450,664 of VWZS01005696.1, read as the reverse complement.
ACTCACTGGGTTTGTGCAAATATGCAACAAATTATTTAAGAGTTAATTTAAAAAAAAAGACTTCTTGGCTTATGTTTCCTTCAGTTCATTTGTTTTTTGGCTTCCCTTGAGAGAAAAAGATCATAATATTTTATTTATCCCCAGTTGTATTTATAAACCAGGGTAACTGAACATAGGACAAAACTACTCTAGAAAGTTGCATTCCTCAGTTCTTAGGGACTCCAAGTTAAGATTAATGTTTCCCTGAGAATATTTTTTTTATCAAACATTTTTAGACTCAGTATAGAATTTTTAAAGCCTGTTTCATACAGGACACCAGAATAGATAATCTGATGGTCTCCGGCTTCTAAAAGCATTCATATTATAATAGTATTTTAAAGTTCTGGTACTGCACTTCAGTGTAAAGCAAAATAAAAATTAACTGTTTCATGATCTCCTAGCATTATGAAATACAATATTTATTATGGAACAGTAATATTTTAAGAGCTTGAGTTGTATGTTCTCCTGTAAGCAAAATATTTACAATAATAAAATATTATCCTTTCCAGTGGATCCAGGAATTTCAGCACCTGTAGTGCTGATGATTTTGAGGCCTTTATTCTAAATGGAGGAGGAAACTGCCTTAGAAATCCTCCCAAAACAAGTAATGTGTACAAAGAACCTGTCTGTGGTAATAATGTGGTGGATAACAATGAAGAATGTGACTGTGGCAAACCTCAGGTAATGCATGAAATTGAGCTGGGTACTTGTGTCTATTCTATTCTATTCTATTCTATTCTATTCTATTCTATTCTATTCTATTCTATTCTTCTATATAATACTGGCCTAATTGCATTATTATCTGAGGAGTTTTCCTTGTAATTTTGCATTTTTGCAGGCAACATCAAAATAAATTTTAGTAGAAGTTTAAAATCATGCTTTGATTTTGATATGGACTCAGTTAAGGGCTATTGGGCTTCACAGAACATTGAGGCACTGCTGAGAAAGAAGTGAAATTCAGAACAGTGTGTGGGAGCACCACTGGCTTTTGTGCTGGTTATAGCATCATGGATATTTCTGTTCCATGACAGAGACTGTTTATCTATAGAACATGTACAGGTTTGTTAACTGTAACCCTTAAATTTTGCTTACACAAAATGACTTTTAAGAGTCACGTTTGCATTGTCAAAATGTCCCCCTGAGAATGGGATGTATTGGCTCATTCTTCAGAAGGTAAAAGTGTCTCAAAAAAGGCACCAATAAATCAAAAGGCTGCCAGCAAACCCTGGCTCCATTGGCATCCCTGTGCCACAACAAAACAGGAGTTTTTCTGCTGACTTGTACAAATAAAACAGCAGCGGTGTCTGCTGGTTCTTTTTAAAGCAGGAGCACGTGAGAATCTGACACAGACAGTTATTTAAAGTTTGGCCTGTCCATCCACGTGGATTGATGAGTATTTTCCTGGCTATATAAATAAAACAGAATCCCCTTTCAATGTTCTCAGGAATGCTCCAACCCCTGCTGCGATGCTGCAACCTGCAAACTCACACCTGGCTCACAATGTGCTCAAGGATTGTGCTGCAAAAACTGCAAGGTAGGCAGTGCTTTATTAAACTAAATTGTTACTGTTCACTGAGATTTTTTAATGTTTGAAAAGAGCTATTCTAGTCCTCTTGACATATTTTCAAATTACATTCACCAGTAAGAGAGCATGTAAGAAGAGAACTGTCTTCCTCAAAATCATTAAATGCTCCTAGTTGTCTTTGTTTCACTCTAGAACTTCCTCTGTTGCAATACTAAAAGTGTTTTCCCTCCCTGGTCCTAGTTTAAAGTGGCAGGAGCACAGTGCAGAGCAAAACAAGATGTCTGTGATCTCCCTGAGTACTGCAATGGAAGCACTGCCTATTGCCCAGATGATGTTTACATCATGAATGGTCACCCATGCAGCAACAGCAAGGCTTATTGCTACTATGGAGTGTGCCAGAGCTTTGATTCACAGTGTGAATCTATCTATGGCAAAGGTATGGTTAGCATTTAATTAATGGAAACCCATTTGCAGGCTCCTGATAGATATTTCCAATTTTTCTTTCTGGTATTTTTCAGACACCCTTCTGAGATCCACTTTTTTTTTGTACAGGGGCACGAAAAGCACCAGATATATGCTTTGAAAAAGCAAATATTAAAGGAGATAGGTTTGGCAACTGTGGAATGAAAGGTGGAGTGTACAAGAAATGCCCTGTCCAGTAAGTCACCACTAAATAAAAGCTAACCATAAAATCTTCAATGTAAAAAAAATATATTTGTTCCAAAGCCTTAAAGTGAGAGATTTAAAAGAATATATTTTTAAAATGCAAGCTAAAAAGTTGGAATGGATTTGCACCGATACTGATTTTTATCTGTTCACCTTGTCTCTGGGTGTCTTTATTCCATACAGGCACAGTCTGTGTGGGAAGCTCCAGTGCACATCTGTCAGTCTTCAAAACCTTCCAGCCTGGAGCGTTGTCAATAACGCATCCGGGGTTTTATGCTGGTCCTCTGACTTTGACTTAGGGTCAGATATCCCTGATCCTGCTCAAGTTCATGATGGGACAGCCTGTGGAGAGAACAAGGTAAGTGGAATCACAGCAGCATGACAGAATATATTCCAGGTGGAAAGTTCTGAACTTCCAAAAACATTACTTGGCTCTCTTGTTCATATGCCAAAACACAATAAGAATCTTTTGAGCTCAATACATACAAACAAACAGTAACTTAGCTCTTCAAAAACTGGGGTGCTACATTATCAGTCATTCAAATTACTCCATCAAAGTGCATCTACAGAGTTAAGTAAACCTGAGGCAAGTAAAGTTATAAAATTCTGAAATACTGAATATTTTATCAGTCCTTTTTCTTAACAAGCTTCAGACTTGTAAACACATATAGTATATTTATAAAAGGATGGGATTTTTTTAAGTTTTGTGCTTGCAAGACACTAATTACTTGTTCCAGGCCTGTTTAGGTTTTGAATGTCTTGATGCAAGATATCTGGGCTACAGCTGTGATGTAAAGCTGAAGTGTAATAATAATGGGGTGAGTAGATGGTGCTTTGTGTCCTGCTTCTAGACTGTGCAAATTCCCTGCATTTAAGCAACAACCAAGCAGGTGGCTGTGCTTTTTCCTGATCTGCATTAAAAGTTAAATTCACTTGTTTTACCTGTAAGTCATGTTGCCAGAACACTGCAAACCCCTTAGCACTAACACTGAGAGGCATAGAGTCTGAATTTCCCAAGGGAATTTTTTTAATATTACTGAGCTGGTGAATTGTAAAGGGAAAATATTCCTTTGAGGATGAGTCTGGTAATTCCTGACTTACATATTTCTCTGTGAAAAATCAAAATGGAGTCCAAAGGTTGTAAAACCAAGGTTTCTGGACAGTGATTTATTGCAGGCAAATAACACAAATGTTAACTTAGAGAGAATTTACCACGGGATATCAGAATCCCTCAGTGCTTTGGGGTGTTAGGGAGGGGCAGAGCTTATTCCCAGTTAATGTTTCGTGTATTTCTATTCAGTACTATGCAGTATTGCTTGTTTCCACTTGCAATTCCATGTGTGGAACTCCAAATCCATACCAAAGGTTTGAGTGGCCACTCTCAGGGAGGTGTTGTTTGACTAATCCTTGTGTTTGGGCTGTAGGGGTGTGACAGCAATGGGAACTGTCCCTCCCTGACTCGTGACTCCCTCTTGTTTGGGCTGTAGGTGTGTAACAACAATGGGAATTGCCACTGCAATCCAGGATGGGCCCCTCCATTCTGTAACCAGTCTGGCTACGGTGGCAGTGTTGACAGTGGTCCAGCTCACACAGGTAGGACACTGAAACTGGCCCTCATTCTGCTCCAGGGACTGAGAAAATTATCTACAAATAACAATTTCTTTTCAACTGTATTGCATGAGACACAAATCATGGACTGACTTGAAGAACAAAAATTATTTGATCTTGAAGTAGCTTTTGCTGCCCTTTACACATGAAATGTTTTCCCTCTCTTTGTCTAAAAGCAAAGTTCATAATCCGTAGTTTTCTGAGGAAAATCTGTGATCCTTCTGAGGGCAGAAACAATTCATGTTTTATTAAATGTTACTAAATTTGTGTTTTGGGAAAGGGAAAAGTTGTTTTGTATTTATCAAAAGTTTAGGAAGGCAAAGCAAACATGTAGAGCAGATGTGGTAAGCAAATACAAAATGAATTTGTCTGCTTCAGAACTACTGAAAAAAAATTTATGGAAAAACGTTGCATATACACAGGGTGGGTAAGGCAGAAAGAACTTCTAATACCATAAGGCCAAATCCTACTTTTCTGATTGTAACATGTTATAAATTTCAGTGAAGTTATTAATTTTATTCTACAACAATTTGAAGATTGTACTTTTTAAAACAAAAAAAAAATGCTTTAATATTTTAATTTCCAGGATTCCAATCCTTTTTCCCTAGATACATCACTTCGGGATGGGCTGCTGATTTTCTTCTTGCTTGTGCTGCCTGTGGCCATCCTCACTGCAGTAGCAGTACTGAAACGTGATGCAATAAAGAGAAAACTTTGCAGGAAAAGCAGAGGACAGCACAGGTATTTCCCTTCTTTACAGGTGCTATTCCAACATGAGAGTGTGCTCCAGGTCAGTGCAGCAAGGCAGGTGGATGCTTTATCTACACAAAAAATTCCACACCTAAAATACCAGACTGCTAAAAGCAGTAGTGGGGAATTTAACAGCCCATCCCCAGCTCCTTGGAAGTGCAATCCAGACACTCCAGTTGTCCTCAAGCATTTTTCCCAAATCCATTGCACTTTCCTAATTTTTCTTGATAATTGCTTGTCAAGTCCAGAACAGGATGGACTCAAAGCAGAATCCAGACCTCTGAGCTGTAGGTTTGCCCTTGGAAAATGCTGCATCCCTGAAGGATTTCCTGATGATGTGGTTTCTGTTTCAGGGATAACAATGGGCAGGAACCAAAGCAAGGCAACAGAGCAAGTCATGAAACAGGAAATAATCAGGTAAAATAGATGCAGACTTGGATTATTTCATGTTGGGTAAGCCAAACTGCGCAGTGCCTTTTCTCCAAGACAATCATGAGTTTGTGCCTTTTTGATACATTGAAACCATCTGTATTATTTCTTAGGCCAAACACTGGAGATGCTGCTTAACCAGGCTGTGGGTCTGATAAAACTGAATAAAAATTATCAAAACAAAATGTTGCAAGAGAATATGAAGAAAGCCTCAGCAAATGAGAACTAGTTCTAAAAGGATGTTAGCTTAAGACTGAATAATTATCTACACTTTGTGTTTTCTGCTAAGCTGATTTTCTGCCGTGTTTTTTCCAGCCTGCTGCATCAAGTCACAATATTTTTACCATATTGCATTTTCCTGGTACAAGGTTTGTAGTATTTAAAATCTTCTCCACTTCTCTTTCGTATGTGTATGTTGCTGTAAGGGAAGTTATTGATGTCCTGTGTCCTGCTTAGGGGGATTTTTCATACAGCATCATGAGCTGTAATAGATTAAAGGCTTGAAGGAAAAATGTGGGCATAAACACAGGTAAATGCTGCAAGGGAGAGGAAGGGGCACAGAGAGTTAGGTGTAAATGCTAGAAACTGTTTAAAAATGGTAAAGAACCAGTTTAGAAATGTCAGGTGTCTCAAGTCATGAAACACTAAACACATGTGTTTTCCACACTTCAGGCAGCCAGTCCAAACCCAGCATCCTGCAGCTTCCTCAGGACCTCAGCGGCCCCCAGTCCCACCTAGACCAGTTGTCTGAAATGTTTCTTGGGAGCCCTCAACCAATTCTGACAAGTAACTGGCCTGAAAAACAAATTAAAGGATTTCAATGCTCCAGTGTTCTCCTTGTGCAGCCAAAATGCCTTTGGGAAGCACGTCCCTCCTGGAAGGACTGGTGCCAAGAGGCACTGAACACAGATTTGGTGATACTCCAATGTTTTGCTCCTTGCTGCTGGGTGTGTTTGTGCCTCCTCTACCTCACCTCCTGGTTTTATAAATCAGAACCTGAAGTTCAGCTTGCACAGGATTGAACCTGTGAGAGTGTCAGAGGACAGAACTTGTTCATGCTGCTGCCTCACTCCCAGGCCACAGAGAAGTGAATTCAGTTATTCACAGACTTAATTCAAAGATGGGAGACCTGCACTTTACCTCCTGGGCTGTGCTCTCCTCAGGATGAACTCTGGGGGCCTGAGGAACCAGGTTTGGGGACAGTCCCTGTGCCCTGCTCTGACACCTGCCCGCCATCAGCCTTACCAGAGCCCACCTTTCACAACCCACCAGCCGTGTCAGCTTCCATTTCAGGTAGTTTATAAAGTGACCTCACTTGGGGACTCCAGAAGCTCTGCAGGTCATGTCCCCAGGTCTGAAAGAACCCATCCACCTCTGTTGTTACAGAAAATATGGGATACTGGGAAATATCTCTACAGCTCCACAGTGTTTACTGGCTTTTGCAGCTTGGCGTTTTCCCTAGAAATTGATTCCACTACAAAAGCAACAGATTAACTTTTGTCGTTGTAAATGGGACAGTTAGAAACCAGCACTGATTTAAAAGATGACATATGGAGGGACATAGTTTGTCCAAATATGCCTCCATCAAATGTGTCCATGTAGGAGATGGATCCAAGAAATCCAGGCAAAAGTCTCCACCAGAAGGGAGAAGCAGCTGCAGCGCAGAGCCCAACTCACTGCCAAGAACAGAGCTGTGGATATGGATCTACCTGCCCTTGGGGACTAAAGCACACCCTGGCTGTGTTCATGCAAATTTGGGAATACAAACTGGGAGAAACAATGAAGAAATTATAGGATTGCCTCAACGAGAAAGTATTTCCAACCCTTCACATGGGCACATCACTGAGAGCTGGACAAAAGAACCCAAGAGATTGCTGGCAAAAAGTCTGTGTCTTCCAAAGAAGTGTCCTCTTCCTTGATCCCTCTGAATCTCAAACTGTTATTATTAAATATCCCTATCATTTAGACCTCAAGTATAATATGACATTGATTTTATTTATTACATTACGATTTAAATAAATCCTATGGGGCAGCACACTAGGTTGTATCTTCGTTTTGTGATCACCACAAAAGGAGCCGCTGGGCACGCGGGGACGGCTCAGCCTTTGATGCACCGGGGGTCACTAAAGAGAATTCTCGAGCTCATTGTGATGCCAGAATTGGGTAAAAAATCAGAATTGGGAAAAACCAGAACGGGCTAAAAGAGCTCGTTCCTGCCTCTGTCGTTTGCGCCGGATCCGCCAGGGGGCGCGCCGCGGCTCGGGCCTGGCGCATGCGCACAAGCTCCGCCGGAAGCGGCGGCGGCGGAGGCGGCAGCGCTGGCGGAGCAGCGGGGCAGCGGCGGCGGCGGCGCCGGGGTGGGGCTGTGCCTGCTGTGCGGGCTTCCCGCGGCCGGCAAGTCCACCCTGGCCCGCGCCCTGAGCCGCCGGTTACCGCAGCGCCCGGGCTGGGCCTGCGCGCTGCTCACCTACGACGAGCTGATCCCGGCGGAGGCCTTCCGCCCGCGCGCGCCGGGGGCGGGCCCGCACGAGCCGTCCCCATTGGTCAGTGCGGCTGCGCTCATTGGCCGCTCGGGCGCGCCCCTGTGACGTCACTGCGTGCGCCCGCAGTTGCCAGGCAACGGGACGCGACCGGGTCGGGCCGGGCCGGGTTCCTTCACGGCAGGGTCCGGGAGGGCGGGAGCGCTCAGCAGCGGCCATGCGGGGCTGTGATCTCTCTCTTTCTCTCTCCACAGCTGCCTGGCTGGAAGCAGAGCCGCCGCGAGCTGCTGCAGTGTCTGGAGGGATTCCTGCGGGCGCTGCTCACCGGGGCGCCGCTGCCCGGCCCCTCGCAGCCGGGCTGGGAGCGCTTCCTGGGCTGCTGCCGCCGCCAGGGGCTGCTGCCGGCCGCGGAGGGTGAGCCCGGAGCCCCCTCCCGGCCGCTCCTCCTCCTGCTGGATGACAACTTCTATTACCAGAGCATGCGCTACGAGCTGTACCAGCTGGCCCGCAAATGTAATTATTCCTTGATCTTCGGCACGAGGATGTTTGTAGGAAATTCAGTGCTCTTCAGCTGCCTTCTTTCAAGTGCTCTCTTGGAGCGTTGGTTATTCTGATTGCTGGATACCTGTAATAGAGTAGCAATCAATGTAATTTTGTTACTGTCTTACTATAAATTGGTAGATCATGTAAACCCCTTCCTAGAGCTGCCTTAAAACACCTTCCAGTACTTAAGGAGGCTCCAAAAGAGCTGGAGAGAGACTTTGGACAAGGGCTTGGAGAGATAGGATGGGGGGGAATGGCTTCACACAGACAGAAGGCAGGGTTAGGTGGGATGTTGGGAAGAAATTCCTCCCTGTGACGGTGGAGAGGCACTGGCACAGGTTGCCCTGTGAGAGAGAAGCTGTGGCTGCCCCGGGATCCCTAAAAGTGTTCCAGGCCAGGCTGGACAGGGTTTGGAGCAGCCTGGGATAGTGGAAGTTATCCCTGCCCATGGCACGGGTGGAATGAGATGGGCTTTAAGGTTCCTTCCAATCCAAACCATTCCATGGTTCTGTGTGTTGATCTCAGACATTACTTGTGCAGCCTTGAAAGTAAAATTATGTTCCCTGTCTAGATTTGTTGTCATGTCAGTCTCAGAACCATTGCAGAAGCTCCTCATTCATGTAGAGCCTCTCTCCTGCATGTTGCTCTCAGAAATTGTTACTTGAACTGTTTAAAAATAGAATTGTCTGGTTCTGTTCTTTTTAGATTCCTTGGGCTTCTGCCAGTTATTTTTAGAGTGTCCACTGGAATGCTGCCTACAGAGGAATCGCCTCAGAAGTGATCCTGTGCCTGAGCAGACAATACAATTAATGGCAAGGAAAATAGAAATGCCGGATCTCAGGAAAAATGCTTGGGAGCAGCACAGCCTCATTCTGAATAGTTCTGATTGCATCTCAGAGGATGAGTATGTTACTGGATTGATCCTAGAGTTTTCCCTAACTGCTATTTTCAGTGGTAGAAGCTTCTTATTGTATCTACACAATGTGTGAAAAATATTTCCAGTGGTGATTTTTGGAAGCCAGGCAGTTACACAGAATCTAGGCTTGTTGGGAGCTCACAGCCACCATCCTCTGCAGAGTTAACCTCAAAACTCACAGCATTCCTACCCTGTCACTGAAAATGTGTGTAAATTGTCTGAAACACTAAGTCTGGAAATAATTTGAGTTGTAATTGTTTTTCATTTCAGATTATTTCACTGATTGCCTTTTAATTTAACTGAAAATTTGTTGGGTTTTTTTTTCCTGTGGCATCATTAGAAAAGAAAAAAGTGTATCTGTTTGATTGCCATGGTTTACTCTGTTACTTGTTTTCTTAGTGAACAGATCATGAACTTGCTGGCCACTGCTTTGGAAAATCCAGAGAGGCCAAACGAGGAGGACACAGAGCAAAAGGTAGCACTGCTGGGCTTCAGGGCACAGCTTTGGGTGCTGCCTGATTTGCTGCTAATGTGTTGTTTTCAAATAGCACTTCAAAAATCAAATAAATTCAAAGTGTTTGCTTGTTTTTTCCTTCCTGGTTGCCCTGGCCAGGAGGCAGCTCGAGCCATCTGTGCAGCCAGTGCTGTCCATCAGGCTGACCAGGCATGCAGGAGAGTCATCTCTCAGGCAATGCAGGATGCCAAAGGTACCTCTTCTACCTGTCCTACCTATCCTAGGTGCTAACTGACAATGGAAAACAGTTCCTGAACTTCCCTTGGGGTAAGCTGTTCAGGAATCCTATCCCAGCAGGTGTGCCTGAGGCAACACCTTCACAGCTCTGGTCAGTGTTATTTGTAAAGTTTGTAGATTTAAAAAGCATAGTATTTGTTAAATGTATTAAATACAGCTTTAATAAACCCATTTGGTACAGAACAGCATTTTACAGGATTTTAATACTGTTTTGGGATGCATGTCAATAAGAACAGGGGCTTTGCTGTCTGCACTGCTTTGCTCCTAAGATTTATATGAGAAGCAACTCAGTGTCCTTAACTGAAAAGCTCAGCTCTGTGCCTGTGTTCAAGCTTCTCTCTGTGACCAGGGACAGGAAGGAATGGCTGGAGCTGCACCAGGGGAGGTTTAGTTTGGATCTCAGGGAAAGGTTCTTCCCTAGAGGGTGCTGGGCACTGCCCAGGCTCCCCAGGGAATGGGCACAGCACCAAGGCTGCCAGAGGTGCAGGAGTTTGGACAACACTGCCAGGGATGCCCAGGTGGGATTGTTGGGGTGCCTGTGCAGGCACAGGAGCTGCACTGCATGATCCCTGTGGGTCTCTTCCAACTCAGGATATTCTGTAGTTCTGTGATTTTTTTCTGTAAGCATGAAGTTAGAAGTTCAGCTTCAATTTTCTTTTAGGTAAAAGCATTCTTCCAAGTGACATGAGGAGCCTGGCAGAAGAACTCAACAAACTGAAAGCACAATTTTTAGAAGACTTGAGGCAAGGAAAGACTTTGAAAACCCAATATTCTGACCCTGCTACAAGTGGTATTTCTTCATTCCAACATGAGACAACCAATGTAGTAAATAAATATATTTTAAAATAATGACACAGACAATATGTTGGGTGTTTAGGAGTTTCAAATGAAGTCTCTGAGCACTCTGCTGAGAGATCTGAGGTGTAGCTCCCTTCCCTGGAGCCCCTGTGCCTCCTCTCCCCACGATATGGAGTTTAATCAAGTCTAACCAAGCTGTTCTTGGCTGTGGAGATCAAGCCAAGAGCCAACCATCCTGAGATTTAAATTTCATGGAATCAAGAAAGAGTTAACCCAGGAGGAGCACTTGGGAAATCACCAGCTCCACCCATGGAAGGATCTGCAATTAAGAATTGACATGAGACCTAATTAGAAAGTGTTATTTTATTCATATCTTACAAAAGCAAAGCTTCACAACATGAACTACACGAGATAGAGTTATTTCAGAATTAACCTTGTCATCTCAAAAACATTCACTAACATTAAAATTTATTTTACAACTCTAACAGGTTTCATTTTTGCATAAAATCTGCTCTTTACACTGAAATACATATTATTAACAAAGTAGGTACTTAGAAGCACATACACAGAGATTGCTTAATGAAAAATGCTTTAGCAGGAGAAAGATTTCCTGCAGCAGAACATCCATTTGCTGTAGCTTTTCAAAGAAGCTTAAAATTAGTTTAGTAGAAAACTTGCCAGTGAAGACTTCTAAATTACATTCCCTTCGTCAAAAAGAAACAAAAAGCAAACCCCCCAAACGTTCTGGAATAAAACAGTAACAGATTATTTGGCTGGAAAACACTGCTGGAAAGTGTCTCCCAGCACTGTTTTATATTAAAATGCCAATCAACATTTTATGTCTAAATCCTCTTCATCTAAGTATGTCTGTGAAGAAACAACTGTTTTTCCTATTGCCTCTTTCACAGAGGAAGTATTAACTGAGATAATATGTTCAAATTTTCAAATGTTCATTGGAATATTCAGTGTCCAAACAGTGAATGTGTATTAAGAGTGCTATAAATAGTGCATGTTAGAAATGTCCACAAGGCTATAAAACAAGATATGACAATAAAAACAAAACCCCCACAAAGTTCATGTTTACAACTACAGAACTTAACAGAACCAAGCTATGGAAAAATTCCATCTCCTTCCCAAACTTCCATTAATAACAATTAAAATGCTAATCACTCATTACCTTATAATATAAGTATTTGGGTTTAAAAAAAAAAAAGTAAATGCAGTGTAGTACATGGAGGACTCAATATGAAAAGTTCTTTTTAGTAAGGATTGAATCCCAGAATCCTGAACAAGTCTCTCTCACTGACTCTGGGTAAGGCCTGCCTGTGCAAGGGATCATACTTGGAAAGAATTTGCTAGTACCAACTCTGGTTTTTAAATTATAGTCAATAGTATGTATACATCAGGAAAAATAGGAAAATACACCTTCCAAAACTCCTCAGTTGACAGAAGGGGACAATGATTTCAGGGCATTGTTTGGCACAACTGAACACACAGGGTGATCATGGAACATGAACAGTCCTAGTCCTGGGAAGGACACGGGGATCCACCCCAGGGATCTGGGATGAGCACCAAAGCTGCTGCTGCCCAAGAACCTCCCTGCAATGAGGAGTTTGCCCAAGGAAAAAAGGAAGAGTTTTTTCATTCCTCAACCCTTCATGGATGTCCCAACTAATCTTTCCCTTAATTCCTCAGGAGCAGAACCAATGGTATCCAGGCAGCAGAAGGAAAATCCTTCCAAACAACAATTTGCAAGGCTTGGGGATAGATTTTTTTTCATATTGAGTTTTGTTTTTGAGAACATACATTCTCCACAACAGCATCCCCTCCTAAACAAGGGCCCCTTTTCCATGAGATCCTTCAAGCTTCCTCTTGCTCCCAACTCCTCCATTAGTGACCTATCCTTAGTTTTGTTCAAGCATCGTGGTTCAGGAGTCATTTCTCTAAATCACCAAATCCCGAGACAAAGAAAAGCCTCTAACAATGTTAACACTGCCAACAGAAGCCCCAGTGAGTCAGAAACCACATCTGTGCACATGGAAATTACTCTCCCTACAAGACCAGGAAGGAAAAAACCACAAACCAAGAAGAACTTGGCTGCTGTGATCACTCAGTACTGTCAGGTGCTCCCTGGAACAGCACCATTCCACAAGTTTCCTTGGAAATGCCACAGCTTAGGAATGGGAGATTGCACCAGCTGTCAAAAAGGCAAGGAAAACTACTTCCATAAATTACTAACTGTGAAGTTTTCAAGAGGAATGTCTGTTATCCTAACACTATATTTGAGCCAATGTAAATTGTAGAATTGTTCAATGTGTGATCCAAAGACAGCCACCCTTTCTGCCCTCTTTGACTGAAAAAAAAAATTTATTCCAAAACCTGTCCAGGAGCAGTAACTTCTAACTGGATTCCAGTTCAATCAGCTTTTAAATAAAATAAAGGATGCAGCTCTTAAAATAAATGATGTTTACACACACAGACTTGCAGTTTTACTTATAAAATAAATCTAAAAAGTGTAAAGCAACAATGAAATATTTTGGAATTACAGAGTGTCCTGATGAAAAATGGAAATTACATTCTGTCTTACAAATACAGCAAAACGAATTCTGAACCAGGTCTGAAAACAAAACAATTTTTAGGAGTGACAGTGTTATTGTTCATCTTCACTACACTGGAACCACTTCAGTGGCAGATTTCTGACCTCATTACTACAAGACTGCACAACCAAGAACCCAAGCACAGAAATTCAACAGTAGGTCAGTCAGGTAGACAGAAACATGCCTGGTATCCAAATTTCTATTTAACTAAAGTCAAAATTACTTCTACAGCTAAAATTCTTCTATAGGTGGTCTTCCTGCACTGATCTCATCCTGATCACTGTTTTTCCATTGGTTTCAGGAAGTTTTAGCTCCCATAACAATATAAATTTGAGTAAACCAAACATTTGCTATTCAGATTCCAACCTCTGACTTGTGAAACATTAATAAAATCTCCTTGCTTTTAACAAAACATAGTTTCCTGATAGGAAAAGGGGAATATATAAGGAAAGCTTTAATTTGTCTCAAGTAGGACAAACCAAGGTAAAAGTGCATGTTTAAATATGGGAAAAGTAACGGTTCTTCCTTTAATGTCTCAAATTCTTAACTAGCACATAAAGATATTATTAATTTTAATTAGATGTTTTATTTAGGTTTATGTTAAAGTGACTGTCCTTTAGCCTGAGGGCTTCTAAAGATGAGTGTACACTATGAAACAAAATAAACAACTTCATTTACCATTTGCCATCTACAATTCCTAAAAAAAACTTCAGTGTAGTCAGCCAGTTTTCCTTTGCATCCTACACGGAGCCCAGAAAAAGCCAAAGGTTCTTCCCCTTATTCCTAGCACACCCAAAGGACATCAAACCTGGGAGAGGGGACAAACCAGGCCTCCAAGCCAGCTGAAATTTACAATAAACTCGATTATACAACTCTCAAAAATACAGGCAACCTCTCAGTTGAAGCCTGGCCCAACATAAAACTGAACAAAGGAGTTTTAATTTGTAAACTTCTTGCTTGTTTCTATCAGAACTTCTACCAGCAGGACAGAAGTCTAATTGTGCAAATCTTAAATATCTGTACAACTCAGTTTAAGGCAGTTAGAAATCTCACAAAATATATACTAGTTCTACAGGCTCTTCCTTGTCTCTAAAAATTGCCTCCTCTGAAAAACAACGAAATGTAAAATTTTGTAGACTGTAAAAATTTTGTAGACTGGTAAAATAAGGTATCTTACTTTTTTGTTTCTATAACTCATGAACACCAGGCTTTCAGCTCATTTTTTTTCCTACCATAGTTTTATTCACAATAAAACTGTTATCTTCTAGTTTTGTGCTAGTAGTTAAATTAGTGTTTAAGTCCTAGGATGAAGAGTTTAGACTATACTAAACAAAAACTTATTAAACTTCATCAGATGAAAGCAACTTTTACATCAAATGGAAACTGTATGTGAAAAATGCTTCTGTTTGTTTGAGTAGCCAGGTTTTTAAGGATTTCTCCAAAGTCATAGAATATTTGGGGTTGGAAGGGACCAAGGAGGGACACATCCCACTACCCCAGGTTGTTCCAAGCCCTGTCCAACCTGACCCTGGACATTTCCAGGGATCCAGGGGCAGCCACAGCTTCCCTGGGCAACCTGTGCCAGGGTCTCACCACCCTCACAGGGAACAATTCCTTCCCAAAATCCATCTAACCCTGCCCTCTGGCACCATGAAGTCGTTCCTCCTTGTCCTGTCTCTACATAATGTGTCATTGCATTGACCTTTTGTATTTTATGGATAATATATCTTGTCTTGCCTAGTAAACAATCTGGGAATTATATCCTATGGTTCAGGACACATGCTCTGCTCCTTGCAGAATGTTTATTGGGATTACATGCAAGCAACTTAAATTTAGCAACCACAGCATGTAAATGCATTCCAACTCTTACAGCACTCTTGGCTTTTTTTGAAAGGCTACATATAAAACAGCAACTGAAACTGATACGAAATTTTCCTGGCAAGTTTTACAAGAACACAGAAATCAATTTGCCTCCTTTGTCGAATTGATTAATGAATGTGAAGATTCCCTAAGGGAACGTGCAAGCTTTCCATCAGCAAGTATGAAAAATAGACTGTAATATGTTAAAAAACTAAACGAAAGCATGTTCTCAGTCAATGTTGATTATGTTGGCCTCTTGCGAAGTGGCAAGCAAAGTCGTACTTGTTTTTACACTTACACCCACAAATGTTACACTGGAAAGGATTTTCAAATCCATGGCATCCCATGTGGATGGTGTAAAGGATATTGTCTGCAAAGTACATGTCACAGTGTGGGCAGTGGTGCAGGAGCTGAGGGTCCTGCACTGGCAGGGTTGGAGCTGGAGTGCTCGGCTGGCTGTTGCTGATACTGGGGGTACTGGTGTGGGCACTGCGGTCACTGCTGGGCCCTGCCACGGGACTGTAGTTCCTTTGATTGTGGGTGGGCCGGGAATCAGGGCTGGTTGGAGAGGAATTCTGAGGAATATTTGCTGACACAGCAGAGACTACTGCAGGTGCAGCAGGCTGCTGTATCATGAAAGGCTTTTCGTCTTGACAGGAAACAACGTCAGGAGAGGCTGGATTTTGGTTTTCAGGTGGCAAGCTGGACAACTGCCCTGCTAACGTGGAGAGCTGGTTTAAAGGATTATCCACCATGAGGTCCTGTGGATCTCTTGGCAAGCCACCACTCTGAGTCGTTTTTGTCATGCTCTCATATGCCTCAGTCTGGATATTGGGGATTTCATGGGTGAAATCATTAAGGTAGTCTGGTTTCTGCACCACCATGGAAGGTGGACTCAGATTAATTAATGCTCTTCTGCTGTACCCCAAATTGCTGGTCTTCTTCTGCAGAACCCCCCACATCTTCTTGCTGCTCAGGGAAGTCCTCGTGCCTTTGATGGGCACCATCTTGTGCTTGCGCCGGCGGTGGTGGGACAGGTTGCTGCGGTCGCTGCAGCGGAAGGAGCACAGCTCACACTTGTAGGGCTTCTCCCCAGTGTGGGACCGCATGTGAGCCTCCAGGTGACGCTCGTAGGCCGAGGCAAAGGGACACAGGTGGCACCTGTGTGGCTTCTCCCCTGGAAAATCACAACAGATTAGCCCACAGCACCTCAGAGCACCTGGAAAAGGCTTTGTGTGGAGTACAGAGAGGCTCACTGTGAGCTGTTCATCAGACTTCAGTCACCGCCAGCCTCGAACTCAACTCGGGATCCTGGGAGAGTGGGGAACACTGGGACAGCTCTGCCTCACCCTAGGGATCATCAGCACATGGAAGAATCCTGACTGGAATGAGCATAACACACTACCTGCCTGGGAATTGCAGCAGCAATTCAAGGACTGAATGCAGTGGTGTTTGTGTGGTGCTCTTAACTGGATCACAGGAATGTCCCTACCACCAAAATGTTCCTGTTCTTCATGGTAACTGATTAAACGCTGAGGGAGAGGATCCTTCTGAGACCTCTCAAACATCCCTACTCCTACACATCCTGAAACTACCACCTAAATAATGTAAATAATGCACACAGGCAGCCACTAAAGAACTGAGCTTTGAAAAAGCATCCTGTGGCTAAAGTGTTATAACAGAAAACAAAAGCCATGAACTCCCTGGAGAGCTGTGTGCTCTTCCAGATGTGAGATGGGATGATGATCAGGGAGACCATCATCTCCTTTGCACATGCAGAACTTTACTCTTCTAATAAATGAAATTTATAGATACTCATACTAGTTTTTAAAAAAATACTCAGAAAACTTTGTAACATAACAACAGGCCAGCACATTTGTAACACAGCACTTTAGGACTTCTGATTTTCCCTAGATAGACTGATCTAGGAGCTACAGATCTAGGTCTGCAGTGTGAGAAGTGCCTAAAGGATCTGGTATGTGTTCAGGTGCTGAAATAAAAGATCATCTTACTCTTCATATCTAGAGTGCCAGCTCAATTTCTAAATCCTTGTCATCTGACTGATGAGCTTTCCACAGTTTGGAATCACAGTCTGGGATACCAAATAGATTTCTTTTATTTCTCCTACATCACTGGCTCTCCAAGAGGAAAGAAATCAATTTTTGTGCTACCTCTAAGTACCCTCTTTGCACCAAGTAAAACCATGATTTCTCCATGAGCACCTCTCTGTACTCATATATATGCACACAAGGCTGGGTAAAAATCTGGAGACTTGGTAAAATGGTATGAGAAGATTGACAAACTCCCTGCATTCACACAGAATTTACCAATCTGATTTCATTCTAAACTGGTTACACAGAGATAAAAGTTTTGCATCACATGTAGCACAACACAGCTGGTGAACTACTCATTATCTGCTGTCAGACTCAGCATGAAGCCAATCCTGCAGTAGAGTGCACTTAATAATAATAATAATGGTTGCACGATCATGCCTGGGTCACAATTCCTTTGGCAGATGTCCAGGATGCTGTACCTGTTTATTTACACTGCTCTGAGGCTATGAGTCAGCTGCCACTTCCCTATTTTAATGCTGACTCATCTGAGCCTTCACAGCACAAGCAATCCATCTCCTGGCCCTCTGCCAGCCTTCCAAGCAAAAGGACACTCAGGCCTTGGATCTTTTTCCCTTGAGTGAAAAAACAAACCAAACCAAACCAGGAAAACCAAACTAAAATAACTATTTTCTTGTTCTGGAAGACAAGAGAAGAATTTACCGGGTCTTCAGATTCTGAACCTCAGAACTCTCTGATTTCTGGTTGGTTGCCATTTCCTACCCCATTATGCCCTGTTGAAACAACGTAACACTGCAGGGCCAGTGCAAGGAGCCCTACCTGCCCCAAAATCCACCCAGGGAGCAACTGCGTGGAAGGAATGGGTACCAGCAAAGTGAGAACCTGACTAACTGTACCTGAGGAGAGTTACAATTACATCCCAGTTCCAACAGGTGAGTCCCAAAACGCCACCTACCCAAGACCACTGAAAAGAGACACTTGGAAATTTTGGGACAGTCCATACCAGACTGGAAACCTGTAAAAACTTTCATTCTTTGCAGGACACAATTTTTTCTGTTCTGCTTAACACCCTGAAGTCTTCTGTAATGGTGTGATACACTTGACAGACTTCACAAGCACCTATTTTTTTGTTTTCTCTCAGTTGCCATGAAGTTGGAGCTTTCAGAACAATTTAGGATATTCTAACCTCTATGAGAGTTTTGCTTTTCATGTTTATACATCCAACAGTGGCAAATAGTCCTTAACAAGCCACAGTTGATAATTTTTCTGTTCATTACTGATATTAGTCACGTACTTGATGGTATGTCCTCACATTTGAATATTCTACCAATAACTTTATTCTTATTACTATGCTTTGTACTTCCACATCTAGAATGTTGTGCAAAACAGGAATATTTTCATGGCTGAACAACAGAGGAAGAAAAGGCCCTATAAATCTCTGTGTAGGAACATGTATATTTGTCACTTTTCTCATCAGCATAGAAAAGCTAAAAGCTATTTTTAGGGCCTTTCAATTCACATTGAAGCTTCCATGCTAAACTTTACTCCCATATAGTTACTTATAATAATAAAAGTCAGTAGGAATTTGCAGTTTAAATAAGTACATGGCACACCTTTACAAAAATAAGACTACAAAAACCCACCAATATCCAGTCATTGTTAAGAACTCTCACACTGCTTGAATTTGCCAACTCCTGACATGCAAATCCCAATGCTGAGTAAACACCCCGAGGCCTCCCAGCCAAGCAGAGCAGAACATCCCACACCTGTGTGAATCCTGATGTGCTCTATGAGCCGTGCTGTTCCTTTGCTGGCGTAGTTGCAGTATCGACACTTTAACTTTCCATCAAAAGTCCTTTCAAACCCATCCACCAGCATTCCTGAGTTTTCATCCAGTGAAACTTCAACAGAAGGATGATCCAGGCCATTCTGATCACCTTCTGTCCCAGCTGTGAACAATGCAACACAGGTTTTAATGAACAATCTGCAGGACACCATCTGTCACACTGTGAACGAGTGCCAAATAGCTTTTGCTTCTCTGCCCTTGCTCTTTAAATATAGAGAATTATAAAAACATGCCCTGATTGAAACAAAGGTACATACACATTCTTTGTGGCATGAAAATGACTATCAGAAATGCTTCCATACAGCTGCAGCATTACCTGGACTGTGAACACTGAATCCACTCTCAAAAAAATCGGATTTATGGTACTGGAATCAACTCACCTCCCTGGAGAGTCTCTACCTCCTTGTCACCAGTGACTGATCCAGAAATCATATTGACATGGTGAGTCTGCTGGGTCAGATATTCCTGAAAATCTTTCACAAAATCCAACGGTTCTGCCTTCTTTTCCCCCATATTGACTCTTTCATTTACGACCTCTCGTACCTGGAAGGGAAAATGTTTTCAGAAAACAAGTGTTGTTGAATTTGGCTGCATTCATAAAAACAAGTTCACGTTCTGGGTTGGATTTTTTAAAGTGAAGAATTACTTTTATCACACAGCGTGAGTCAAAGAACAAATTGACCACCATAAGAATATTGGTTTTTGAATTTTTAACTTATTAAAGATCATCAAATACAGTTTATGGGGAAATCACTTTCAGCAACAGGTGAATGACATAATAATAAAATCGTAAATAAAATTAAAAAAAAAAAACAAACCACAACCTGTCTTTAAAAAAAAATGGATCATACCTGAATTTTAGTTCCCTGCTAAGTAGCAAACATGCTCCAAAATGTACCCCAACACATCAGATAAAAAGCACAGAGCACAGCTTCTCCACTTCCCCTAGAAGGAATAAAAAGGAAAGGTGAGTCCTTTACTCTTCCCAACCCCCATGAGTTATAAGAAAGAAACCTGAAAAATATTTGTGTTTGAAAGACAGGGCTCTAACACTCTGCTGCTCTAAATTTTATTAAAACAATCACACTTCCAGTAAAAGTTTTTCAAAGACTGCATCCTCTGCTTCCTGGATGTCACCTGAAGGACACTTCTGATTCACTGACTTTTCTCCAACAAACATCTGGCTCCAAAAAAATCCAGATTTGGGTCAGTCAATTATGGGAACTGCAATGCTGGGAAACAACTGAATGTTGGTGATTAGCAAAGCTAGAAAGAAGCCTTAGACAAAGCACTGTTTCCCAGTTTCCCCAAAATTTGACTTGACTTTCTTATCCTGAGTAAAAGTCTTAATCCAGTCCATTATTTTGCACTGAAATGATTAAAATATTCCCCAGAAATCAGTGGTCAGGCTTGTGTTGGGGAGTGTAAATAACAAACCTCTATAAAGTCTGAATTCACAACGAACTTGGGAAGACAGAGCTTGGGATATATTTGGAAGGAGAAGAACAAGTCTGTCACATTATTGCTGCAGATTATAATCAGAAATAATTTACAATGCCATAATTTCAATAAGAATATTCTTTATTTTTAATAGGCACTTAGGTGACCAATAGAAACTCAAGTTCTGAGTTCCAGACCACATTTAAATATCTTCTCCTGTGTATCCAAATCTACTTAAATATGTTTGTTTGTTTTTGGCATCCACAGGAGGATGTTCTTTCACACCTTACCTGAGTGTGCTCAACTCCCAGCATTGATTATCACCATTAAGTTAGTTTTGAACACATCTTTGTGCATCTATCTACCTACCCTTTTCCAGGTTTCACCAGCCTCCTGTAGGCTTAAGTTAATTTGTGTTCCATTTGTTGGTGTCTCCTGCAATGGAACAAAAACATCAGGATATGAATTATAGTATTAAAGATATCTCTTATATTGAAGATATGAAAAGAAAAGCAGGACAATGTAACACAGAGACTTGACCAGGCCAACTTTCCATGAATTATAATAAAAAAATACAATTTAAAATTAAACCATTTGAAACAACATCAAAGGCTTGTGTTACCAGAGGAGAATCTGTGTGCGCCTTTGGGTAAGGTGCTAAAACTTATTTCATAGAATCATGGAATAGTTTGGATTGGAAGGGACCTTAAATCCCATCCAGTGCCACCCCTGCCATGGGCAGGGACACCTTCCACTGTCCCAAGCTGCTCCCAGCCCCAATGTCCAACCTGGCCTTGGGCACTGCCAGGGATCCAGGGGCAGCCACAGCTGCTCTGGGCACCCTGTGCCAGGGCCTCCCCATCCTCACAGGGAACAATTCCTTCCTAATATTGTGTCTGATTCTGCTCCCTGGCACTTTAAAGCCATTTCCCCTTGTCCTGCCACTCCAGGCTCTTGTAAATAGTCTCTCTCCATCTTTCTTTTGTGTCCTTTCATGAACTGAAAGGCCACAATTAGGTCACCTCAAAGCCTTTTCTACTCCAGGCTGAACAATCCCAATTCTCTCAGCCTTACGTGATTGCACTGATTGCTTTTAAAAAGCTTTTAATTTTGTAAGAAAATTACAAAAAATTTCATAAACAGGTTAGGGATCAACTGCATAAAACTTCCTTTCTCTATCTCATTGATTTATCATAAAAACACTCATCCTTTTCTTTACAGCAGTGTAGGGAAGTCACCACAATTTAAACACGACCTGAAGCTCCCATTTGTGTGCTCAAACACTTCTGTGATATTTTTTAGAGCTACACAGCCAGCAGATCGCCTTCTCAGGGGAGAATGACGCACATCTGATCCCTGCTGTGTCACTCCTGCAAACCAGAAAATGCAATTTTAATTATCAGAAACTGAGCAGCCCAGCTCCAGTTTCACACACCAGGGATGGGCTGATCACACCGGGTGTTACCCGAGCTCTGCTGACACAACCACACCTCCTCCAGCTTCACACAACCAGGAGCAGAGCACTGGTTACTCACTGTCTACCCAGCACAACTGCTGGACTGAACAGTGGTCACAGCACTGAGGTGAGCTAAGTTTGTTGTCAAAGAACGTGCCAGGATGAAATATTCTGCCTAAATAAGGCTGTTAAAGAAAGAAGTTCATAGCAGTTTCACACACACAGTCAGAACTAATCCTGAAGTAATTATAAGAGAATAAAATACCTATGAGGACATGTATGCAGTAAGAGAATAAAATTACTCTGAGCATATGCGTGCATCCTACCTTCTTCTCAGGAATCCAGGGGAAAAAAGGGGGGTGTTCTCTGTTCCATCTTTTCCATAGCAAATAAATTAAAGCAGGAAGGATTCCAAGCTCCATCCAAGCCCTTCCCGGTCCTCCTGTAGGAGTTTTGACCGTGGGAAGGGGGAGTGAAGCACAGCATCGGTGCCACCCGTGACCTGTAATCAACCCCGAACACCCCCGGTCCATCCCGCGCCTCCTCCTCCGCCCTAGCGAGAGTGGGAAGCGACAGGGACACGGGAAACCTCCCAGAAACCCGTGTGTCCCGTTCTGGGCTCCTCGGGACAAAAGAGACGGAGCTTCTGGAGAGGATGCAGTGAAGGGCAGCAAAGATGCTGAAGGGACTGGTGCACCTCTCTGCCAAGGAAAGGCTGAGGGAGCTGGGGCTGTTCAGCCAGGAGAGGAGCCCCAGCTGAGAGGGGCCCTCAGCCCTGGGTGTCCCTGTGTGTTTATGTCTGTCCCTGGGTGGCTCTGGGTGTTTCTGTTTGTCCCTGTGTCCCAGGTTCTGCTCCGGGACCCAGCAATGGCACCAGAGCAATGGACAGGGACTGATGCGCAGCAAGTTCCATCTGAACTTCGTTACTGTGAGGGTGACAGCGCTGGAACAGACTGCCCAGAGAGGGTGTGGTGTCTCCCTCACTGGAGATAACCCAGAACCTGTGCCGTGTGTTCTGGGATGACCCTGCCTGAGCAAGGAGGTGGGACCGGATTGATTCCTTCCAACCTCATTCGCTCTGTGTTTGCGGTCACCCTGTGATTCTGTAATTTTTTTTGATTCCTCTGATTTCTGTGTCTCTCGGCTCACATCAAGGGAGCAGCCTCGGGGCTGCGCCGCTGACCCGGCCCCGCTGCCGGCGGGGCAGCGCGGCCCTCCCCAAGCTCTGCCCC
>VWZS01005696.1:398584-425667 GCA_013397075.1 Rhabdornis inornatus | reverse complement strand
GAGGGAAAGGGAGAGGGAGAGGGAAAGAGACGGAAGGGCAGAAAAGAAGAGGGAAGAGGAGAACAGGTTGCACTCACCGCCGCCGCTCCCGCCTCCCGCCGCCGCCGCCATGTTTGTTGTGCCTNGTTCTTGTAAGTCTTGTGAAACGGTTGTGAGGTTGTGCCCGGCACCGTCCTGGCAGCAGAAGCGCTTTGAGGTCTCCATTAGTTGGATTTTAGGGAAAGGTTCTTCCCCCAGAGAGTGCTGGCTCTGCCCAGGCTCCCCAGGGAATGGGCACAGCCCCAGAGCTCCAGGAGTTTGGACAGCACTGCCAGGGATGCTCAGGTGGGATTGTTGGGGTGTCTGTGCAGGAACAGGAGCTGCAGTGGATGATTCTGTGGGTCTCTTTCAATTCAGAATATTCTTTGTTTTTCTACACACACTTGTGGCACCGGAGGTGTGGTCAAGACCTGCAGAGACGCCGTGGTTTTGCCACGCATGCCTTGGCTGTGCACAGTGAGGTGTGCTGGCCTGGGACCTTCTCATGCAGCTCATGGGTGTGTTGTGGTTCTGGAAATAAATTGAAATAAAGAAAACCAACCTCAGAAATCAAGGCAAGCTTCTCTGCTGGGAAATAGCAGCTGTGTGGAAACCAACTGGGGTCGATACAGGAGTGGAAGTCGAGCAAGCAAAGTGAGCTGAGGAAAACATTGCTTTGGGGTTTTTTTCCGTTTATATCTTAATGCTGCTGCCAGGTCCAGCATTAAAATCTTGTTTTAGATTGTAAAACAAACAGAAGGAAACCAGGATAACTGATCTTTTAAAGAGCTGAGGTGGGGGTAAGAATTGAGATAAATAGAAAAATCAATGTTATCAGCAAAAGCATTTGTGTAGTAGGGCAAGCAGTCTGAATCCTGGAGCAGCATAAATAACTACCTACAGAAGAAGAGCCGGCAAAAAAGGCAGGGAAGCAGCATCCAAGGATTTAAGTAATGCACATGCTCTTTAAATAACCGCCTGAAATTAGTGATACTACATGGCCTCTAAGAAAAGAAAGGTACACAATAATGTAGTGACTTGATTATTTATTTAGTTTTTAAATCTAAATGTTGAACTAAAACATTTCCACGCTGGGTTATTATTCCTCTGGTACAGCTGTGTGTTGCTGCTCTTTGTGTGGCTATTGCCAGCATTAATCTCATCCCTTGGATGCATCCTATTGGTTCTAAAACTTTTCCAGGTGACCTTTTTAGGAATATTCCTTTGCTCCTGCAGCACCATTTCAGTCCTGTCTCAAACAAGTACTTACCAAAGCATGGTTGAAAAATGTCTGAACCTTTGTTTCCCCTGCTGTAGGTAGGACACCTTTACCTGCCACTCTCAGGGAAAGTGATGGGAAGGAGGGAAAGCCTGGGGTAGTTTCAGGAGAGGTAATCCCAGATTGCTGTGAGGGTGCTGAGACCCTGGCACAGGTTGCCCAGAGAATCAATCTCTGGCCACGCCATCCCTGGAAGTGTCCAAGGCCAGCTTGGACATGGCTTGGAACAACCTGGGATAGTGGAAGGTGTCCCTGCCCATGGCAGAGATTTAATGTCCCTTCCAACCCAAACTACTCTATGATTTTATGCTTTCTATTCCCAGTGATTCACCTCATATACACCACCATGGAGGAAAATGCTCTTTTCTTTGTGCTTGGAAATGAAGTAGTGGAAGGAGCAGGAAGCATGTGTGGTTTGTAGCCCTGTCACTGCTCAGGAAGCAGCACGGTGTTAAATAGAAATGTGCATGTGTGTACTCAGGTTTTTCCTTCTCAGACCTTGCCAAGGACAGACTTGCACAGGTGGGGGTTGGCACACCTGGATGTCAGGTGACCCCAGCACAGCTGCATGTTCTGCAAATAATCCATTCCTGGCTGACTGCTTCCAGAACATGGTTGCCTGGGGTTTAATTTCTATTAAAACAATGTTTTCTTTATTTTCTGAATGCCCACAATGATTCCAGTAACATAATTTGAAAGTGTTGCAGCTATTGCTGACCATCCAAATATATTCATAATTTAGCCCTGCTCACCAGTAGTTGTTTTATGTCCAAAACATGAGGGTTTGAATGTGAATAAACACTGAATGTTCACAGCAATATTTAGTTTCTCTATACCACTTCTGACTGTTTGTTGGGTTTTATTTTATGCACAGCTGTTTGTGCCAAAACCAGAGTTTCCTTATCACAGTAGACTTTTGCTTCTTGTCTCCAGAAGAGTTCATCGATGTGTTTTACATCAGTTCTGCAGCCAGGGAGATGACAAGTGTTGAAAGCCAACATGAAAGAGGGGGAATTATTAGAAGGATCAAAGGAATTTTTACTTCCTGACCCCAAAGTTTCTGCTGTTTTTTGAGGAATGCTGCTATCACAGTGTGCATTGTGGAATTGCCCTGTGTTCTGTGAGCTAAACAGGCGCCTGCTTAGGGCACCGCCAGTCTGTTCCTCACTCTGGGGTTAAGAATGAGTGCTGCCAAAAATGTATGTTGGCAGGCATGTATTTTCATATACTTTATGGCACAGCTGTGTCTCTCCTGGGGGTTTCTGTCTGCAGTTGTTTGTGTCTCCACACTTTAGATTGACATAGCAAAAATGACAGAAACCTGCAGCAAAGATCAGATCTGTGGACATCATACCCAGAGTGGGGAGCTGTGAGAGCAGAGTGGAACCATTGTTCTGTTCTGCTAATTTGGAGACACAAACTGTGCTGCTTTTCAGGAATATGTTTTAGCTACTGCTGGCCCATTATTTTTTGAGCCAGATCCTTTATGCCAACTTCCTTTAAAATTCTAAGAAATTATTCTGTGTTTGGAAAGCATGTTGGCCTTCATAGCAAACTTACCTTTCTAAAGCCTTCTAAAACTTTGTAATTAAGTCTTTGAACACAAAAGATTTTAGGTCTCTGAGGGACAAAGCTGTCACATTATCTATGTCCTGACAATCACTGTGTGTAGCTTCCTCCAAAAGCCACTGTTCTGTTCATTTTTGTGACTTTTGCCACATATTAATACTATTCCCCACAGTAAAATGCTCAGCCTCTGCTCTTTTGGTTGGATAACTAATGCTTCTTGAAATCATTGTTGTATATTGTGGGCAAATGGGGAGCATAAGCATAAATCACTTTGGTTTAGTTCCTTCCCATGCTTTTAAAATAAATCAACCAAGTAGGACATATTAATTATTAGTTACACTATCCACATACTAACTGTGGGATTTTAACTGTATGGCAGTTTGCTGTACAGAAGCATTCAAATGCCAGGGCTTTGTCTACAAAATGTGTGCTCTTTCTGAAAATCATTAAGTGGTGGATAAGAATTCAGTGTGAATACAGAAATCCACAGTGCAGTTAAAAGTTAGGCCCTTTCACAGGAAAATACCAATAATGCATGAGTGGCTGTCAGATTGCTTTAGAAACAAGAGTTGCTGGTCCCTAGAAGAGCAGGGAGAAAGCTAAAGGCAGTCATTCAAGTTGGCAGGCCTGTAAAAGTCATTGTATGTGTGCTTTATATTTACTCATCATATTTGTTAGTAAAAGTATTAATTCTGCTGAAATATATACTCACTACTCTGAATATTGCAGTAGACTTGCAAAATCATCTATAAAAATAAATACTATCAGCAGGTTTTATTTGCTGTAAACACTAAAATTGACTAAAAAACGTTTGTGCATACTTTGTAGAGTAACTTTGTGTTAGTAAACTTCCAGGAAGAAAACTGTTTCATGTTCAAAGAAAAGCAGTTAAGGGATATTTTCTTTTAGGGTACAGGGGAGGGGGAGGTTATATTTTCTCAAAAGCTTTCAAGCTGAACATTAGATGTAAGTTATATTTCCTAATCATTCACTGAATGAAAGCACTGGATAAAGTTATATATTGGTGTCTGCATACAAACATACTGTTTGCCTGTTCTGTATTTGTTGCCAACAGCTGAGAAGGCACATGCCAGGACACTTGGGTTCTTGGAGGGTTTCTCCCCGTGTTTTTAGATCCTCCAAATCAGAACTCAAGCCAAATCTAGCCAGTGATGGACTTGTCTGTGCTCCCCTTCAGATGTTCACCGAAGAGGAGGCCATGCTGAAAGACATGGGTAGCTATTATGTCTGTAGTTAATATTCAGAAATGTTTTGAGTAGAAGGGATATTTTAGCTTAAAATTTTGTTTTCATTATTTATTTCTAGTCAAATGTTGAGATTTTTGGGGGGAGTTGTGCTTTATGCCTTGTGTTGCTTGGGCTACTTACTTTTCTGTAGAGGCAGAACACATGCATAACCTGTCAGAAGCACCACATTCCTGTTATATTGATCCCCAAGGAGACTGTTGGAATATTTACATGTTTTCTTTCTTCTCTTCATTACAGTGACCAAATTTGCCCAGGAACGAGTTGCACCTTTTGTGCAAAAAATGGACGAGAATGCGAAAATGGAAGATTCCATCGTACAGGGATTGTTTGAACAAGGGGTCTGCACACTTTTACCTAATCTTTTATTTGGAAAGTAACATCATTTCACAAATCTCTAACTGTGCCTTGTTCAGATTTTTAGATGAAAGATTTGAGGGGTATAATTCAAATGAGCTAATGAATCGTTAAAAATTTTGGAGTTGTCAATCACATGGCAACTTTCTTTACAGCATTGTCACTCTCCATCTTTTATTGTAATTTTTTTTTCCATCTCCTCCATACCACATACTTCACCTTATCTTTTAGTTCCTTGTCTTCTCTCCTTCACTTTTTTTTTAGTAGGAAAAGCATAATTGGATGCTGGAAAGGCTATGACTCCCAAGTGTTGATGGAGAAGAGAATCAGGAGTCCTCTGTGCCTTACTGGGCAGCCATGAGGACTTACATTGCCAAAATCCTGGTGTTCATTCCTGGACTCAGTTTTACCCTTTCCAGCTATCAGGACCAACAAATTTATATATTTGCACCTTTTCCATTTCAGCTGATGAGTATTGAGCTTGGGGAAGAGTATGGAGGAACTGGAGCTTCATTTTTTTCAATTATATTGGCAGTGGAAGAATTGGCCAAAGTTGACGCAGCTGTGTCTCTTGTGTGTGAACTCCAAAACACTCTAACAAATAAATTGTTTACCACTTATGGAACAGAAGAACAAAAGAGAACTTACCTGCCCAGGGTGTCTAAAGATACAGTGAGTCAAAGTCTTACTTTACTTAACTATTAAAATTATATTATTGCTTAGTAATGTTAGTGGGATTTTTTTTTCAGTGACTAATGTGTGTCTGCAGCTCTGGAAAATATGTGTGAACTTTGAAACACTGGCTAGAGCTGAGAGCTGTGATGATACAGATACATCCTGTTATCAGTAGCTGAGAGGTAAAAGTGGAAAGGCACTTAATAGTTTCATTAAAATTTAATTTACTGTGGAAAAGAACTGTAAAGCAGTTGACTTTGAGAGATGTGTAATTATACAGTGCTTCTATTCTTAAACTCCATAGCTGAAACTGAGTTACTTTAATGCAATAGGTTTAAATGTTTGAATTTAAGAGACTGGCTGGCTTGTAAGTATTTTTCTTGTAGGATGTATTTATATTTGTGAAAATTAAATTGGCTTTTACCCTTCCCTTGCCAGTTAGGGAGTTTCTGTCTTTCGGAGGCTGGGTCTGGCAGTGATGCTTTTTCCTTGAAGACTCGAGCTGAAAAGAAAGGAGATTACTACATTATCAATGGCTCAAAGATGTGGATAAGCTTAGCAGAAGATGCAGGAGTTTTCTTTGTCATGGCAAATACCAACCCATCCTTAGTAAG
Organism: Rhabdornis inornatus; assembly: GCA_013397075.1. Classification (NCBI taxonomy): domain Eukaryota; kingdom Metazoa; phylum Chordata; class Aves; order Passeriformes; family Rhabdornithidae; genus Rhabdornis; species Rhabdornis inornatus. Next base: position 419,890 of record VWZS01005696.1, on the reverse strand, counting down.
TTGCTACAGAATTCTTGTATTTCAGTGACAGCTGCTGGTATATGAAACTGTGGATTTTATATTAGTAATCTGATGTTCAAGGTTAATACTCTGTGCACCTTTTCCAACTGATTGCAAACCTTTAAAAATATTTCCCAACAAAACTTGAGAACTTGGTGAGCAATTTAATAAATTCTTCCAACCAGGGAAAATAAAAATGTCGGGGTCATGGATGCTTAGATGAAGAGCACACCCCTGGTGGTGTTCTGAGTAACAGGAGTCACAGTCTTATGCTTTTCCAACCTTTCTGACTTAGCTGCCAAGTTCTTGTTGTTAAAAGGCAAAATGGAAAGCTAAAAAGTATTCTGTAGTAAAGTATGTCCAGTCAAAAATTGCATAGCTGAGTGTGCAAGTATCAGGTTTGTCCCCAGTCTGGATGTAGGTAGTAGATTTTGAGGGATATTAGTATGAAAAACAGTTGTTGATTATCTTTAATTCTCCCCAGGGATACAGAGGAATTACATGCTTCATAGTGGATCGTAACACAGAGGGGCTTCATGTGGGGAAAAAGGAGGACAAGCTGGGAATCAGAGCATGTTCCACCTGCCCAGTCACATTTGACAACGTGAAGGTATTGTAAGTTCAGCTGTTGAGGCATAATTTGTGTACAACTGGAACCTGACCACACATAAAGAAAGAATATTAACTAAATTCACTTTTTTTTTTCCCTTAGACACACTGATTGTTGGGCATATTTTAACATTTTCCTCCCACAGGAGTCTAGGGAAGGCTTGGATTTCTTAAATTTTGATGTAGGTTTTCTCAGTTTATAGCCATATGAATCTGGGAATGATCTAATGAGGTATTCTAGGAATCAAATTGTGGTTTATGTTTTATGCCTTCACTTATGAGGAATAATCGATAAAACTTACGAACTCTTTTAGTAGTTGCAAAGCAGAAGAGAACAGGAATAATTGGGTGGTTTTATTTTTTAGGTTCCTGAGAGCAATATCCTGGGACAAGTTGGACAAGGCTACAAGTATGCCATTGGAATGCTCAATACTGGCAGGATAGGGATTGCAGCACAGGTGGGTGATTTGGTTTATTACTGAGCACAGCCAGGATATTATTTGAGGTTGGACTGAAATTTGTGGAATATTTAAAGCTGTTTAGAAAATACTTTATTAAAAGCTCAGTTGCCACTAGATGTCACTGCTCCCGTAGCAAAGTTACAGTGACGATGGGAACAACTGCCAGTAGGAAAATTCTTCTGTGGTGACATAAGCAATAGACTTAAAAAACATTAAATGGCAATTAGCTTGTCTTTGGTTGTTAACTTATTGCTACTGAATTGTGTCCACATTCTTGTCTTCCACTATGAAAATTTATTTTGCAAAGAGAGCTAACTTTGGAAAACACTGAAATGTATAATATTCCAGATTCCAGCTGGGATTGTATGTGGTTAGCATGTGTAACCTAGTGCTAACTGATGCTTTCCCAACAACTTACTTTTAAAGTTAATTTATTTTAATAATAAATGTGATTTTCTCTAGCAGAACTGCTCCAGTTCGTTGTTGTGTTTGAAAATTGCACTGTATGGCATCTTAGGGGAAAATATTTACTGACCTTGGAGTTATTTCAAAATGTTGTATTTTGCTGTAAAGTCAGCTTGGATTTCAGAATGCTGCTGATCTCAGTGGAAATCAGCTTCAGCCCCAGAATAAAATTAATTGTGATAAGTTTTTATATTTTAATTTACTTTTGAAAGTAATCTTTTTTTTGTTTATACTTGGTTGTGCAGTATTTCTGTACTACCAATCTCCTTTATCTTTCCCTGGTTTGCAGACAGACCATAAGAAATCATCTTCATGAAATTAAGATTTTCCACATGGCAATACACTATGTTGATAATTGGGCTGGTTTTTCCATCATTTCTAAAGATTACCTGTGATTAAACTTTGTGTGATATGGCATTTAAAAAGGGCTGTGGGCCCTATTGTTCCCAGAGATATAAATAATATTGAGGTTCTGGCAGCAAAATACAAGGCCTGGGTTTTACTCTTAATTACTCTAAGTTACACCTTAATTAAAAGTTAAGGTCAGGTAGTTGTTATATCTTAGTTACTGCTTTCTTGGCACCTTCAAATTAAGAGAAATGGACTTGACAAGAACAGCAGCTCTAAAGCCCTGTGGTATTGAGTTTAGTTTTGCAGTAGTAGTAGGTTTAAAAGATAATGAAGATCTTATAAAATGTAATTGTGGCTTTGAAAACAGTTTCAGATGGTTTTGGTGCAAGGCAGCTGCAATATTATTACAGGTGCTGAAGCTGATGTACTTGGTTCTTATAATTTATATAAGGAGATGACAAATCTGATAATGGGGCTAATTAGCAGCCGACTGCAATATTTTCTTTTATTGTTTTCTTATGTATCAGTTTTTTCTGTTGTACATCATTAAAGATAGTTTTTCTAAGCTGCCTGATGTGACACGTTACTGTTTCTGCCTTTGTGGAAAGACAAAATTGGTCTAAACTCTTCTACAATTGTTCTGCAGAGTTGGAAGATATTGCAAGAAGTGTTATCTCTCCTTCTGCTCCGCTAAGTTTCCAACTTCTGAAATAAATTGCTGATTCTGGCAGTCTGGTGTCCTCTAGAAAATGAGAAATTATTTTGCTTATGAAAATAGTTTTGATTAATCATTCAGATTATTTTCCTTTAATAGGGTAATGTAGATCTATAGATCTTCAGTTTACAGTCATTTTCTTATGCAATTATGAATTTTCCAAAAAAACACCTAATATTTTTGTAATTACAGGTGACCCATAAGTTTTGTTCAAAAAGTGAGTGGTAGTGTTTTCACAAATACTTGCCTGTGGTAAGAAATGGGCATGTAATAGGTTTGTTCCTCAAACTTTTCTTTATTATAACTCACCTCAGTTTTTCTGACAGCTGTAAAATTCTGGCTCCTAGGATTCTCTATAGAAGTTTTAGCAATATCTAGGTAGGAAGAAGACAGTTTTTCCCCTGGATATCAACCTGCCTGACCAGAAGATGACCAATTATTATCATCTCCATTAGGTGCATTCAATTAATCAATTTTTCCTGACCATATCCTTATTTTTCCTTACAGATGTTGGGACTGGCCCAAGGGTGTTTTGACCGTACAGTTCCCTACACAAAGGAGAGAGTCCAGTTTGGGAAAAGCACCTTTGATTTCCAGGTACTTCTTGATGGACACATGGGATGTTTCCTCCAAGAAAGAATAGTGATCACAATAAACAGTAAAATTAGTATTATGATTTGCATAATTCACCTTCCACTTCACGTCTTGTCTCTCCTCCTCAATATTTGATAAGAATTAAAAAAAAAATTCTGGATGAACATTCATCTGCCACCTAAAATTCATCAATTCAGAAGTGTGTGCCTTTGCAAGTGCCACACAAATAATTTAAAAATTAAAAATATTATTCACATATTCCTTTTGCTTGATAAGTTATTGACATTCTTTGAAAACAATGCACATGGATCTCCCTTCTGATTTTAATATCGCACTATACTGAATATGCTCCAGTTTTTATACCCTTTCATGAGGTGTAGGGGAAGGGCTTTTTCTGGAGACACTAGAAATGATAAAAAGATGAGGAAAACTGATTGAATTATTAGATTTCCTGTGTTGTACAAAGACATTTAGTTTTCATTATAATATCTGTTTCTTACAGAGAAAAAGACTCTTTGTTGCAAAAATGATGTATAGTTTAATAAGGAAGAGACACAATTGTAATTACTATAGTAATTTTCTTGTTAAAAGAAACCTACATCTCAGCTGAAGAGAAGGAACATTAGCACTACTCATAATTTATGCAAATTTTAGGAAGCACTCATAGATACCTAGGAAATGATTGGAACTACGTCTTTTGAATGGGAAATGGAATTTATAATTGCCAAATCATTTTGGTATTTTGACCTGCCTATATATTTCTGCAAATCTGAGGGAACGGTGTTAATGTTCTAATAAGATGAAAGATTTCATTGTGTTTTAGACTACTAAATGTTCATTTTCAATGATCATAATATTTGGGTGTTCTTAAATAAACCCATTCTCATGTAATACCATTCAGATGTGAGCTCCATCACCTCTTTCCTTCTTGAATCCATTCCTCAGTCGTGTCCTCTGGACTTTCAAGCTGCTTCTAAATCTTGTCTTGTTCCTCTGGGACAAGGAAAGGAGTTGTCACCTTGCTAGTTTTCTACTTTATTCAAGAAATACTTGTTTGCAAGTCTTCCTTGGCTAAATTCATTAGGGAACCAGACCTGTTTTTGTCTCAATGAACAGATGCAGAATGAAAATGCAGCTCTGACTTTGTAATCCGGAGAAGGGCGTTAAGATTGGAATAAAATTTTCCTTTATATTCCTGGGTTTAAATAGGTAACCCTCTGTCCAGCCAGTCAGGCAAAAAGAACCCCAGTGCTCCCGAATCCAAGAACAGGAAAGGGGAAAATAGGACTGCAGTTCCTGAAAGCACTTAGTGGCCCAAGAGTTTTCCCACCCTCTGTCTATAAACACAGAAAGAACATGGAATTAGTTCCCACCTGGATTTCATGTTTTTATTTTAGAGTGCAGGTACATTCCATGGTGAACAGGATGGTTGTTGCTGGGAGCTCCAGCAGGGCTGTGGCTCTGTCTGAGTGCTGTGGTGCTGTTGCAGGGGATGCAGCACCAGATTGCCCAGGTGGCCACGCAGCTGGAGGCAGCCAGGCTGCTGACCTACAACGCGGCGCGGCTGGCGGAGGCGGGCAGGCCGGCCATCAAGGAGGCCAGCATGGCCAAGTACTTCACTGCTGAGGTACCTGCAGCTCCCTCACTCCATCCTGGCCCTCACCCCACTGCTGCTAAAGCTTCTTCTGTTACCCAGTGTGTAACTGGTATTTCATCTTTGCTGTGAAATCTCTGGATGTACTTTTATCTCGGATGCCACATCCCTGGAGGTGTCCAAGGCCAAGTTGGATGGGGCTTGGAGCAACCTGGGCTAGTGGGAGGTGTCCCTGCCCAAGGCAGGGGGGTTGGAATGAGATGAGTTTTAAGATGCCTTCCAACCCAAACCATTCTGTGTTTTTCAGTCCATGCACAGAATCTAAAGTAAGTCACCAAAGAATAAGCTGCTCATGCCCCTAAATAAATTTTTTAAAACCAGCCAACAACACTAAAAGAGGAAAGTGAATTAATACTTATCTAGAAAGATTTAATTTTCTCAGAAATCTTACTGTGGCATGAGAAATGACACTGTAAAGAGTTCATTTGTGACCATTTCAGCTCTGCTGGTCACATCTGTGAGTCTTAAAATGACTCAAAACTGGATGACTTCTCCCTCTTTGCAATTGCTGTCTTGCATACCACTGCTGGTCTTTGGCACTGAGCAGCATAGAAACTATTGCTGTAGCAATTAGTGAACTCCTGATGTCCTCTGATTTGTTGTTTTTATCCACAAATGGCTTGCAAATGATGAATACCAAAATACCCATCCTTCTTCCTTCTTGTTCTGGTCACTTCTTTATTCCCTGTTTTATTATTAATTAGGTACAAAGTGTAAGTTTTACCACCGCTGTGGTGAAGTTGAATCCTGTAACTCTGAATTTCTCTTCATAGGTTGCAACACTGACAACCAGTAAATGTATTGAGTGGATGGGAGGTGTTGGCTTCACCAAGAATTACCCAATAGAAAAGTACTACCGGGACTGCAAGATAGGTGAGTGACACTTTCTTACCAAGTATCTCTTGTGGCTTTAGAGCTGTTAAAGTTTGAGGAAGAAGGGATGGCTTTTTTCCTCAGGATATTTTTTCCTTGAGACTGTATCAACACTAATTCAGAGGCTCAGATTTAAAACTTAATGTATAAATGTATGTACATGCAAGGCTAGTTAAAATATTTCATTAGAGAGCAACAAAATACAGACACAAACACTGTGTCCCATTCTATTAAGAAAATCTCCGTAAAAAAGAAAATATAATTGAAAATACCTTCATTGGCTTTAAGATCTGAATCCATGTGGAGTTTTCTTTTCAAGGCTTTCTTGTTTATCAGGATAATGCTTGGACACAACAGTTTGATATTTTTAGCAATATTGCCCTTTGGCTCTTACTGTAATAGCATCTAGAACTTCTTTCATTTTTGTTGGCTATTTAAGAATTGCTTTTCAGGAAAATGTCTTTACCTTATGTGGTGCCAGGCAGAAAAGTGCTTTAATTGTTACAGATAATAAAATATTAACTTTTATATTATTATAGAAATAATTATAATTCTGTGCTAGTACTTGCACAGTAAAGCTTCATTTCATAACTGTGAAGGTTCTAACTGGACTTTAGGATGATATTTTGGTCTCTTCATAAATTCACCGTGGGTTTAGAGTCTAGTAATTTGTTTTCTTCTGTTTTCAGGTACGATATATGAAGGAACTTCAAATATCCAGCTGAGTACAATTGCAAAATTCTTAGCACAGGAGTACTGAAACCATAAGGACTTTCTTGATACTATATGAAAATTATTTCCCTGAACACTAATTGTGAATTACCCATTTATTTGTAATTACAGAAGGTATTGGTGGCACTATGAATAAGAATACATCGTCACAGTGAAATCATAGGGAAAACCATGAATTCCCCATTTCAGGAGAGTGAGTAATTCATGTGCAGTCATGAATTCCAAATTCAAATACAAGCTTCTTTTTGCCTGAGAGACTTCCAAGCACTGGATTTAGCTCCCTTAGGTCATGCCAGCAGTTCATCTCCGCTTGGAGATTTCAAAGTGAAAACAAAGGAATCCAAAGCCCTGGCATTTCTGTGAATCCACCTGGGAGAAGGGACTCTCCATGTGCAGCAGAGCTGGTGTGTGGAATGGAGCTGCAGTTGGGATGTGCTGCCTGCATTAGCATGGGGTGCAAAGAGAGGGAAGTGGTGGTTTCCTCTCTCCCAGGTGGAGTGATGTCTGTGGAGCTGCTGTAATTGGAGTCATTTTTACAGCAGCCCTCAGTGTGTTCTTAAGGATATCTTCGTAATTAAGCCCTTGCAGCCCCAATTTGTACTCCTGAAAGGTGGATAATATCCACCTCCCTTTCCAGCCTTCTCAGCTGTTAAGGGTTTTAATCTAAGAGCCTATTTATAGTTCTCCTTTCATAAAAGGTTGAGTTGAAATCTTTCTGAAATGGGGTTAAAAAAGCTCTAGTAGTTCTGCTAAAGGACAGATACAAGCTGGGTAATGGGAGTGCTGTGATACTACCTCACAGTGGCCTTTCCACATTCAATGCATTTTACAAACTTTAAAGGGAGGCACTGTTAATTTGCAGCCTAGAATTCCTTGCTCCTGGAAGTTAGTGGTTCTCTAGCACAGTTTTTCCCTTTTTTAAGAGAGAGAAAAGGGCAGGGGGTTGGGAAGTATTTGCTTTTTTTATTTGTCTCTGTTTACTCTAAAATTAGACATTTTATTTACAGCAGAAACCTCTTCAGAGCTGGAGAGCTAATTAACTAATAATCAAGAGACAGGAAGCTTAATATATGAAAAATCATCCTAATTGCTGTAATTGGCAATCTGTTTCAAGTGTTGGGGAGGGAAGGATTGGTTTTCTGGTTTTGGCTGACTTAGAAGAATCTCATTTTTAAAGCTTGCCTTTCACTGATGATTCACTCTGAGTGGAGCTTAGAACGTTATAGGCTGAGACTCCCAGAGGATTTCCTAGCAAAACCAGGGCAAGTGACACTTAACAAGTGGGATTTGTAAAACAAGCAGTGCCTTAGACAAAGAAACAAGCAAGGATGAAAGGCGCTATTAAAAAGTTCTCTGACTTCAAAGGGAAGTAACTGCTTTAGTGAATTAATCCCTCTATATATACGCTTTGCCTGGTAATGGGCAAAGAATTATTGTGGTGATTATCCTTATGCCAGTAAAAAAGCCCCTCCCATATCAGTTTGATCAAGAGCTTTGAGATTTTCAAAAATACAAGAGTAGGAAGGTAGACTAGATGGTTTCTGAAGTTTTCTTCTAGCAATAATATTATTAATCATTATCATTATTCATACATTTCAGATTTGCTTGTGGGCTTTCTTTCAGCTGAATTGAAACAGCTGGGGGAATTTAGGTTAGAGTTAAGACTACAGACACCACAACATTTTACTACAGTTACTCTGCTCAGCACAGTCTGTCTGTGAATCTGAAATAATCATAACCTCACTGCAAAATGCTTGAGTTAATGTTGATTACTGTGCTGACTGCCAAGGTGAGGCAGCTCCTGGCTGCTGAGGTTTAATCTGCTTTGCTCATGTGAGTGTCCACAGAAAACAAGGTTTGGTTTTTGCTGTGATCTCCTGGTTTGAGACACTCTCAGCTTGGCATCTGCAGTTTTGTGTGAGACTGAGGACTGGCAATACTTAACTGATTCAATACAGTGCCAGAAGCAAACCGTTTGTGGAGGAAAGTGCAGAGCTCTTTGAAGGACTGTTGAGGGCTAGATATCCAGGATTATGTAAAAATAACTGTATAGAACTGTGTCAGGCATCCATTTGAAAAAATAACCAGGAAAAAATGAGATGAATGTGATTCCTCACAGTCTGATATGGGATGCCTGAGTCTAGGAAACAACCTGAGCATCCTCAGCTATTCAACAGTAGCTGATGAGCTTTTTTTCTCAATAAAGCAAGGTCAAGCCTTTAACTAATGTTACAGCTGTACATATTTCATGTCTTTGTTATGTATGTTGTATTTTGTACACTGTTCTGAAATAAATAAATAATGTATTGTATTTGTATACAAAATTCTGTGGAGGAATATGTGCACAAATCAATTACAACCCCTGAGTAACTTTCCTTGTTGTTTTAAGAGGACAGGTACCTGTGTGGAGGGCATTGGCTACTCTGGTCACTGATTCTGGGGAGAGTTAACTTAGAGGGTCACAGAATGTTTTGGGTTGGAAGGGACCTTAGATCCCACCCCTGCCATGGGCGGGACCACCTTCCACTATCCCAGGTTGCTTCAAGCCCTGTCCAGCCTGGCATTATTTCCTCCCCTCAAGCCTGATTCCATTGCTGCTCTGAACTCATTGGTTAGGAATGAGGAGTGCTGTGCTGTTGTTCAGGAGCTGTTTAGAGCTGCCTGTGTTCCCCAGCCCTTTTTCTGGTTTGGGACAGGCATTTTTGGGTGGCAATAAATGGCAGTTCTACATTTGGCACTGTGGTCACAGGCTGCAGAGCTGGTGTGGGCAATGCTGGGAGGCTTTCTGAGCTTTTAAGCTGCTTTATATACTCAATATGCATTTTGTTAGTGACTTTCCCCTTTTTATGCCCTTAGTCCATCCAGTCTGTTGTCCTGGAAGAGCAGCTTCAGTATCAAATGTTGCATGTGAGCTTCCCTGGTTAGAAGAAGACCTGTATTGAGAATGTATTAAAAAGTGCCTGAATTTTGGTTTTGACTTGATACAATGCTAACCTGGTGTATCAGTTCATGGTTCTCTAATAATGTGTCATTTAAAATTGTTAGCAGGTCTGGCAGGTTTTGTACCACGAGAGAATGACTGTCATGTTTCTCTAGTTCTGTTCTGGTTGGTGATCAAGGCAGATTTCCGCAGAAGGTTTAATCACTACTTGGTAAATTCTCAAATACAACATTTTATATCATTTTTCTATGCTGTTGTTCTTTCTTTCATATTTTCTTTTCCCTGTGTAAAGATTGTGTTAGAAAAGGCTTACATGAATTACAGAGTTATTGTTCTTTGGGAGCCTTTTGCTATGTAAAGACCTTTATAATTAACATGTTATTGCATTTCCACTTGAAAATCTTGAGGTGAGAGGCACATTTCAAGTTCTTCTACCATGCAAAGCTTGATTGGAAGCCCAGTTTGCATTGAAAGCAGCTGTCTGACTTCCCTGAGCTGGTACTGGATACACAAAAGCTGAATCAATGCTTTTCCTCAGCCCCAGAATGTATTCAGGGTAACTAGAAATAACCAGTGTGTTCCCTAATAGCTTGTTTAATGTTCAAAGGAACATGCGGTGTACACTGTAACATTTTTCCCGGTGAAATATTTAGAAATATAAATCAAAAATATGTGCAGTATCACTAGACAGTAATAGCATTTTTATATATTTTGTCTTTCAAGATCATTTGGATTTACATCTTTCTGAAACTATTCTCTCTCTCAGTAACTGTAAGAGCTGCTAACACTGGAGGTCTTAGACAAACTAAAAAAAAGACAAATTTTTTGTGATTCTTTTTTAGTGAGGCTGAAGTTTGCTGCCTTCAGTCAGGAACATTCAGCCAAGTCTCGAGCAATGACCCAGCCCTCAGTGGAACAGAATCATTTTCTCATCATCCTTCTCATCACATTAAGTTTGCCACAAGTGTCTTGGATGTTTTTGACCTGAATTGTTTTCAAGGATGCCCTGTAAAATTCTTCTATTCCCTAATTTGCATCCTAAATATGCAAATTAAATGCAAATTTTTCAGTATAAGCAGAGCAGGTTTAATTTAGAACTGTGTTGCTGAGGTTTTCTGCTTTTGTTTAGATCACAACCAAAGACATGATAATTACGTTTTACATTAACTTCTCTGGACACTTTTTCAGGTTTCTGTAGAAGAAATTTGCTAAACTGAGGCAAAAATAATCCAGGAATAATTAAAAAATAAAAGTTAATGCTTCTGGAAGCATAGTTAAATAGTGAAAAGCTCCAAAGAGCTTGTTTGGTCAATGGAGCTGCTGAAGATAGAGTTGGTCCTCTCAGTTTCTGTCCAACCAAGCTTTAGAAGGAAAATAATTTTCTGGGTTTAATTGCAGCAGTGCCTACATTTGATAAGGCAGGTTATTTGAACTGTTGCTTGAATAATAAAAGCTGGATTCAGCAGGATATTTGTCATTAAATAAATTTGAGTGCCACGAAGGATTCACAGTTTCCAAGGACCAGAGGAAGGTGCAGCAACAGATCTTCCATTTAATGCTGGAAGAATTTTAGCTCTACTGTACTTTGACTTCAGTGATCCAATTTGCAGAGATAAACAATTCTCTGGCAGTAATGCAGCTTGCCATTATTTAATAATTATTTAAAATGTGCCTTGTTACCTTTGTGTAAGAATCTGGGCTGCAGGGGAGTGCTGGTTGTGCTCTGATTCTTCAGGGCTGACACAGCACTGGGTTAAAGCACCTGATGGTCTGGTGTCTCAGACTGTTCTAATTTAATAGCAAACCTTCTCTATCCCGCTGCTTCTATTTAGAAGTGTCCAAAAAAAATTTTTTTTTTTTCCCAACTGTAAAAGCCTTCTGGCACTAAATTACATCTATTCCTTGACTGAAACATATCTGCTCTATGCTAACCTCATTATCCAGGAATGATTTCTAGAAGAGGAAGTGAAGAATAATTAAATCATTCCTAACTGAAGGAAATGCTTCGCAGAACTATGCAAATTCCAATTTGGCCAAGATGCTGTGGTTTCAGATTCTATTTCTGGGAAGGGCAGAGGGAGAAACAGTTATTTTTGGAGTCATGGGCAGCTGGCTTCTGGCTGCAGTTTCTTCTCTTCCCTTGAGCTGGGAGTGGGAGGGGGCATCCCTGCTGAAGGGGGAGCACAGTTCCTGCTACCACTCTCCTCAGTACCTGTCCTGCTGTGAGTGCTGCCAAATTAACCTTGTCTCCCTTGCTGCAGGTGTCACCTGCTTTGCTTGGTGCTGGCTGAGACCCTGAATTGAGGGATTTCCCTGCAAAATCATGCCTCAGCCCTGATCTTGTAATGGGTTAACTGTACCATTTAATTAGTGGCTTGCCTTCATTTTCTTCTGCCTTCACTCGAGTCAGGATTAAAACACGAAGGAGAGAAATTTCTCATTCAGACTTGTTTGTTAAATCTTGTCTATGGTACAGAGAGTTCTGCAACACTTATAGCTACCAGCTAAAAGCAAAATGGAGATGAATCTAGCTAGTTACAAGGTTTTTTAAAGCTAAACAGTCTAATAAACAGCTAACATCTATATTATTTATACTTTTGACCCAATAACCAAACACCTGTGACCCACACTGTGGGATTTTCTACCCAACCAAAAACTACTACCTGAAACCAAGAAGAAGAAGGAAGAAGGAGGAACAAAAAGGAGAAAGAGACAACTCTCAAAAACCTCCATCTTGTCCCATACCTATTACTATATTCTAAAACCCCAAATTCTAAAACCCCAAATTCCAAACCGTTTGCCATGTGAAATCATACACTTCTATTCTAACTAACTCGTGACTTTATCACTCAAATTTGGAAGCCTTCTCCAAGGCCTCAAGTCAAAAGCAGTGTTCTCCAGGGGATCAGTGCCAGAAAGCACAGAAAGTTCAAAACTCCAAAGTTTCTGGGTTCCAACAAGCAGTGACTTGTCAGCAGTGCTGCCCTGCCCTCGCTGTCAGCACAGGGTAAAGCTCTGAGGGGACAGACACTTCCCCCACTAACTTGGGATACAGTGCCTGGAGTAAAATCAGGATTGGATCTTGGAGGATCTAAACTCTTAAAAATGAGTTTTCTGTGTGTGTGCTCAGCAGGAGTGCCTGGGGCAGCCCATGAGCTGGGCATAGCCCTTGCGGGGCTCTGTGCTCACATCTTTAGATTTTTGCATTTTTCCATCACTCTTCCAAAGCTTAAGGCAAAAAGAGGGTAAAAAAAACCCTCATAACTAGCTCTTCTTATGTGGGAATGTTTGCAAATATATTGGTGATGTGTAATTGATTAATTGGGAAAAATACAATTAGCGTCCTGGAAGAACGGCTTTTCAGTGCTCCACTACTTTTATCTTTCAAAGAATCAGATTGCTGAAATGAGTTATGCATTCAAGAAATCCACTTAGAATTAAGAACATATGTCCTACTTTTCCAGCTTCTCCTTTAAAAGTTGCATCTTACAATCGAGTGTAAAGAGTAAACTTCAGTGATTTGCAAAAGGCACCAGCCTTTTCCAAACTGGTTGATTTATGTGCTGTTTGCTGTTTTTGAGAACACAAAACAATTAATTCATGTGTGAAAAGAACAGTGAATTAATCCTAGAGAGCCCTGGAGCCTTTAAAGACCTGAATCATATGTTGAGCTCGTTTAAAACTTGCATAAGAAATTAATGTAGAATAAAGCCCTTTAATTTGAAAAGTGCATCTATAGTAGGTGTCCCTAGGATATCTCCTGGATCATTATTCAGAAAGGTTAAGGAGGACTTTATTTTTTCCTTTCTTTCTTTCTTTCTTTTTTCCCCCTTATATTCAGTATGTATTTTCCAGTTTGCAGCTCAACGTGGTGCATTTCAACTTATAAAGAGGCAGAGATTTTAAAAAGAAATGGGGAGCTTTTTATTCACCTTCCACTTAATTTCCTTGCTGCCTTGCCAGTCCCAGCTTAATGAATGTAATTGCTACCTTTGATGAAAATACTATTATCAAGATCACACATTACATTGGAAAACAGTTTTTCTTTAAACACAGCTACTGCAGTCTCTAATTATGCATGTAACAAGTGGCTCCTGAACAAAAGAGCATGTTGTCTACAATTGCTAGGAATTGGAGCAAGGCAAATTTGAACAAAGAACAGATTAGATTTGCTCCATGCTCCACAAAGCCCATTCCCCTGATTAATTTCCTGCAAAAACTAAAACAATTCTCTCTTAAAAGAAACTAACCCTCATCCCCAGAATGATCCATATGCCATTTGTGTCAATCTATATGATGATAATGGCTACAGATTTAAATTATTAACTATTAGGTGTAGTAAAATAGGAAAGCTCTTTTATAAACTTACCTTTTCATATGTAAATAAGCAGTACAAGGACTTAAGGAACAAAAACCTGACTTTTCTGTGGAAACCAGGAGCAAGAAAGCACCCAGTAACTGAAAGTCTGAATTGTGCATGTATAATCCAATTATTTTGTCAGTTTACTCTGTGCTCTGTGCCCTGCACTGCAGCAGGAGAACCAGGTCCCCCAATGTCCTGTTGGGTTTTCCAAGGATGGCACATTTGAGGGCTGATTTCCTTGTTCCCATTTGAGGAGAGTTCTTCTGAAAAGGCTTTCATTTATTTCTCAAAATAAATCATTTTGTCAACAGGGTTTAATGAGTCAAAACCAGATTTGGAGATATATTTTGCTATTATTCATGGAAAGCAGGTAAAATTTTGAATTAGTACTTGGCCTCGGATAAAATCCTGCAATATGGATTGAATTGTTTTTTGGTATTTCTAATTCAAGGAATTAGTCACAGCAGTTTAAAACACAGTGTTATTTTTCATCCCTACTTGTATTGATCCAGGATCCCTAGCTGTGGTACAAATAAACCACAGTCAGTTGGGTAAAAGCCAAAAAAAAATAAGGAATTCTGCTCCAAGATGTTTACAAGCTAGGTTAGGACTGGGTGTGAACTAATACGAACCAGGGTCTAGATTTTTTTTTTAAGGAAAATTGTTGAGCTTCTCTCCTAGAAGGAAACAATAGTAGGCATGGTGGTTTTGGTGCTAGCAGTGGCAAAGGGAGGTGGCAGAGGTGTGTGTAATAGCAGCCTGCTTTCCAGAGCTGCCAGAGTCTTTGTGCCCTCAAAATGTCACTGCAGAGATCCCAGGGACAATCCTGCCCCTGACACACCTGTCATTTACCCCTCTCAGTCCCAAAAGGTGCTTTGTTTGCAGGTTATCACAGTTCTTCCCAGTTCACATTACCTGTAGTCATAAAAGAAAATCTTTAAATCTAGCCCTGCAGATCAGAAAAAAAAAAAAAACAACAAACCAAAACCCCTCCTAATTTTATATGTGGCTAGAATTAATCAAGATGTAATTATGACACCAAATAAAATTACTTGGAACATAAAATCCTTCTTCATTATCTTTAAGAAACTGAATAAAAGAAAATGTAAGGCATTTCTTAGAAATGAAAAAATTTCTGTTTCCAGACAGTTTTTCTTGAGTGTTCCTGATGCTGTGGGTCTTCTGATGATGGGACACCACAGAGCCTGCACTGGAGAAAAAAAAACATGAGAACAGCCCCCATGGTTTTGAGGCTTCTGGCTGCAAATATCTGTGACAAAACAGAGCAGGCCTATAATTACTACCTGGGGAAGCTGGAGAACAAAACAAATATATTCACAAAATCCAGAATAACCTGTGGTTTAGTTCCTTGACCCCCTCAAACAAGTTGAAAGTAATCTCATGAGTCTAGGGCAGCACCTCTGTGTATTTTCCTGTCAGGGTGTGGATTTTTCTCCTTTCAGAGACAAATCCATTGTTCATTTCTTACTTTAATGTAGCATTTGCTGCAACACACTGTGAAAAAGCTGGCTGGGGAGCTTGGCAATATTCCAGTGGCACTTGGAATATTTATCCTTTCATCACACTGTCCCCACTTGGGTCTCACATCAGCCAAGTGCAGAAGTTTAGCACAGTTCCTGGTGTAACCCATAAATGTTTTTCTAGGTGTGATGTAGCACGTAATAATGCATTTTTTTAACACAGCCATTGTCTGGAATAAACATTAATTCACAAAACCCCCACAGCCCCTTGTGCAGGGATTTCTCTGGGGGTGTGATGCACCTGATTGCTGTGGAGAATTGCTTATTTGGCATCAGTAGATCAACCAGAAACTAAAAACTCCGGCCCTGAAGCCTGCACATGGTGCTACAGTGAATGGAAAGGTTCCAGCCCCAGTCCCTGGGCAAGCTCTGGTTTCTGTAGGGAGCCCTCCTTGGTTAGAGGGAAGTCCTGCTCCCTCCCTTTGCACAGTAACAGGACCCTTGTGCTGATCACAAACTGGGATCTAATTATTATTAGCCAGTGGTAGGGCAGGGTGGGAGGAGTAAATAGTGGACCAAAGAGGATGATAAAGTACTGAAAAGGAGAAGGCTTGAGTGAGGTTTGAGGTTTTACCCACCTCAATCTCCTTCCCTTCTCCATCCAGTTCTTAAAATAATGCAGAGCAGGGGGCAGATCTTGTGTCTGCATTTAAATAATCCCAGTGCAAATAATCTCTTTGCTTTCAAATATTCCTAGTGGGAATGCAAAAGGGAAGGAGACAGTGCAGAGCCACAGGAATCTCTTTCCTCAGCTGTGCTGGAGCTGAGCACAGACCAGCTCAGTGCACCCAGGCTGGCACACAGGGGCTGTTTGTCTCAGGCTCTTCTCTATCCAGATGTATGATCCAGAGAGAAGGAAAAAGGAGTTGAGGTTTAAACTCTTATCACTAAAGTGAGTCTCCCTCTACATTAAAAAACTATCCAGACATTGTAACAGGAATGGGTTCAGTTCTTATGTCATAAATTTGTGTGTGTAGAAAAAAGACTTATTGGTGAATTTAGCAGTATTTTTCGTTGAACTGGCAGTTGCTAACCATTACACCAGTATTTATTTGATTCTTAAAGAGCACAAAAGCATGGACTACAAATAAAGAAGATGGAGTAATAGCTTTTGACTGGACCACTAGCTTTAAACTTGAAATGAAGTGTCCAGTTTTGAGTTACTGTGTCCAAATGCCATTTGTACAGTTTGAAAAGTGGGGGCATTTTTCCAGCTTGTCACTGTTAGCTGTAGTTCATTCCAGTGAATGATATCACTGAAGGAGCAGTTGTTCTGCTATAAGTACTTCACTCATGACTGGAATGTATTAAATGTATTAATCTGTGCCTGAGAGTGTAATTTAGGGAAGCCCTACATTTGACACATTCTTGTACATCCTTATTTTATTGCCTTATCCTGCAGGTAACAATGTCTCAAAAGCAAAGGGACGGGATGAAGTTAAAATTACATGTCACCAAATATTATATGCACTTTTTTTGCCGCTCATTTCACTGTCAGAATTACGGATTTTCAACAACATTAGTTTAAATATGTTTATGACTTGATTTACACCTCTGATGTCAAAATAAAATGCTAGGCAGGAGCCCAAGGTTTCTAATGAGCTGGGAGGTGAGATGAAGCCATGAGGGGAATGTCCCCAGCCTCAGAGCTCCATCTTTCATGACAAAATTCTGTCGCAGCCAGCGCCTGGGCCAAGCAAAGATAAAACGCGAGGGTTGAGTTATCCTGGAGAGTATTTGTCAAACCTGCTTTAAGCCAGCGGAATAAAAATGTATTTTTGTGGCAAGGTTAGGCTTTATGTCAACTAAGTGAACCTGTAAAGCATTTATGGCCACCTCATGACTATTGCCTGTCATAAATTTGAAACGCTCTTAATCCATAGGTGCGTAATTTCGAGGCACTCGAGGCACTCTCACCACCTTCCACATAATTATCTCCCCTATTGCTGGGGGAAATTAGGGATGGGCATGATTAGTGGTAACAAACAGCGTTTTCTGAGCAGTGCTGTGAGCTGTGCACCTGTGAAGAGGAGCACATGGCTTGCTGCCCAGACCAGGTGTGGTGCAGGAGCCCTGGCTGCTGCAGGTGCTTGTGTTGTGGTGACCAGCCCTGGGTCTGAGCAAATTAAAGCAGTTTGAGTGGTTGGATTAAAAATACAGCCCTGGTGCTGCAAACCAACTCACCTCCCCTTCCTGAGTGAGGTGTGGAAAGCATTTAACCACCGGTGCATCACTAATTTATACTCAGCCAGAATTTTTCCAGAAGATCTGAACCCCTGGGGTGCTCCTTTGCATTGACACCCACGTGTTCCCTTGCACACATTCCAAAATAACCATCCCAGCTTTTCCCACGGGGCAGTGATGCCTAGAGGAGCTGGAACAGAGGCTACACAGAGTTAAGGGGAATAAAATGGATATTTACTGAGAGGCCTTCAAAGGCCACACCCTGGCAGTGCCAGTGCCACAGTTGTGGCCCTGCCCAGATGGCTCCAAGGTGGAAGCAAAAGAGAGCTTGGTCATGAGATCTCACATTTTTATAGGTTTTAGTCCATCTGCATGCAGGAGTCAACTGTCCAATTAACAGCCTCAAATAATGAAGTTTCATCCTTCTTGCTTGCCTGCTTGCCCACCCTCCTCTTTTCACGTTGTTTATGCTTGGGGCCTGAAGTTTGAAGAAATTGTCCTTGAGTCCCCAGCTGGAATAGGACTGTTTTGTCTTCACCACCCAAGCACAACAGAAAAGCACACCCAAGCAGAACAGAAAAACTTAAAATTTAAGACATCAGCGGGAATGCCTTTGCTGCTGAAGTGCCCCTGCTCCACCTGCAGGCATGGTCAGCTGGCAGTGATGGGGATGATGGAGGAGATGGGAGCAGTGCCTGAACTCCGACCTTATCGATCCAGCCACCCCCACCCAGCTGAGTGGCTGCAGCCCAGGCGGCTGAAAAGGAATTTAAAGGGCGCTGGTCCTCCCAGCACGGCCCTCCTGCCATTAATAACGTTTTCATCCGTGACAGTGATAAACACGCGGTACTTGAGGGGAGTTTATTAAGGTCAGTCCATAAATAAAAATTAAAATTTTAAAAAATGGGTTTACACAGATGAACAGATGGATGAATAAAGTGATTGGTAAAACAATAAATATGAAAATAGACAGATGGATGAAGTATCTGGCGGTGATTCTCTAAAAGCCCAATGCCTCAAATGTTGGCAATGTTGTACCAGACCCTTCCCTCCTCTCTGATAAAAAACAGGTTTAATGAAGCTGCTGAAGAACTTATACATTTTGGGGATCTATGGCCTGACTAATATTTTGTCATTTAATGCCTATTCTCCAGCCTGATAAAAAGGATTGCAGCCATTTCTCTATGTCAGGTGTATAACTGAGTGCTACTAAAATTTAAATGTCTCATCTGTCCTTGGATCTAAATACAGATGGCCTTAAACCTCCAAATTTTTCTTAATGCAGGATGGTATACAATACCCTGCCTGACTTCTTTTATCATTCTCAAAGAGACAGAGATTTGTGTCTTGGTGGAATTCAGGCTACGAGGAAGCAAATACTCTTCTTCACTTCCAAACTCTGAATATCATTTAGAGAAATAAAGCCAGAAAGCCCAATAGCACTTCAGTTGAGGAATTCTGGCAGATCTTTATGCTTTATAAAATCCAACATTTCCTTGGGAAGCACTTAATGCCTGGATATCATGCCAGTTAAATTATAAATTTTATCCTTAGCTGGGCATTACTTAGAAATGATGAAGAACTGGCAGAGGAGAAAAGTTTGTTGCAATTTCATGTGATCTTTGTTTCTGTGCTGGCTCTGCAGGCTGCTGAGGAACAGGAGGAGGCATCATTTGGGAAAATTTGTGCAATCCTTAAGGGTAAACACTTGACTTGGATTCAAGGCTCTGAATTTGCAACATCTAAAAGAACCTTAATTGTTGGCCCTGATTAAATATTCCAAAGCAGTTACCTCAATCACTGTGGTTATTGATCCTTGATTAGCCCTTTGGTCCTCGATGGCCATGGACACGTTGCCTTGCAGCCCAAACAGCCACGTGCAGCATTGTTTGCTGAAAATGAAGATTTTCAGCACAGAACCTGGGCTCAGGACTCATCCAGACTGAGCTGGCCATCAATTTCCACGGAGAGCAGGTGCCTAAGTGAAATGGATGGGAAGAGAAGGCGCCTGAGACTCTGCATGGTTTGGTCCTCAGGAAGCGATTCAGCCCCATAATGAAGAGGTGACGGAGCACAAACCCACTGTTAGTTAAATCCAGGTGTAAATGGAATAAACCAAGACTATTGCAGGTCCCTAATGAACAATCAGAGAGGTGGTTAGGATGGCGCAGAGCAGCTGTAGGGCTTAAAAAGCAGCAACAGTTGGGGGAATAATGGCTTGCAGCCAGTTGTCGAGTAGATCTGAATGGCAGATTGGAGAGGAGGCAGAAATCCTTCTGTCAGCATCCCCATCCAGCCTGGGACTGAGATGGCCATAAACTGACACAGGAGATCCTGGTGTAGGGGTTCTATGCCCCATGGGCTCACCAGGCCACCAGCAAGGCTCCTGCTGCTCACTGGGAGCACAGGGCAGACTGGGATCCTGACCACCAAAGCCAGGAGCTGCAGGGTCTGCACAGCCAGCAAGGCTGCAAATCTGCTGCCAGCTAGAGGAGGGTGAGCAATTTCACCATCCCTGGAGTGTTAAAGCTTTTTCTAAGAAGAAGGTTGTGTTGTTTGGTGGTGGGATTCTGTTCAGCAAAGCTGGAGTCGAGGCTGTGAAAATTATAATGGGTAAAAATAAAAAGGATGTTTTTCAGCCTCTCTCTCTCAGCCTCTCTCTTGCAGCCTCTCTTGCAGCATGTCTTTGCTTCCCTGGGACATTTTAGGAAGGCTCTGGCAAAATTGTGACTGCAGCTGAGGACTTTGAGAAGATTTCTTGGTGCTGCCGCTGCCTTGGTGACCCTGGAACAGAGGAGGGGAGTAGCACTGAGCAGTGGGAAGAGCACAGTAGCAGCCTTTTGTGGGTTTGTTTATTTTTGGAAGTTAGCATAATAATCGCTGTTTCATATGTCAGGAATGTTTTCTTGCTGTGCAATGCTCTGGGAAATGCCCTTTCTTCAATTTTTGCCATTCTGCTTTGTCACCTGCTCTTGTACCCAGATGGGATTCGAGGCAGAAGCTGTGGCTGTGGCCACGAGTCAAGGCATGAGAATGCTGGTGGAGTGAGCTGGGTCTGCCCCTGCAAATGGGACCACATGTCCCAGTAGCACTTCCACCCTATTTTCTGGATAATTCTGATCCTCTGCAGTCAGCTCCTGCCCCTCCTTGCTGCCTTCCTCCCCTGGATCTGTTTGAGGATGTCTGACTGCCATTCTTGGGTGAAAGAGACATTCACAGATATTTCCTTGAAAGGAATTTTACAATTAACCCCCAAAATGCTCCTCATGCTCCAGCCTTTATTTTCACTTGGACAAAACTCCTGCTGCAGGAAGGGACATATGCAGTGCATCCATCTTGAACCTCTTTTACCAGTCTGGAAAAACCAAAGAGCATTCCCTGGCTTTTCAGCCAGGGGCACGAGAAATGAACCCATTTTGGAGCATGACCTGAAATTGCAAAGTGACCTCCCTCTGGAAACAGGAGAGAGGAACAAAGAGGAAAAGGAGAGGAAGAGAGAGATAAAGAATTTTTATTTGTTTTCTAATAGAAATATTTGAAATTGCATGGCCTCCTTTGAGATCCCAAGGCTTTCTAATTGGTGAATGATCCTGCAGCATGGATAGAAATGTACAGGATGGGAAAAACGAACAGGGAAGAAAAAGAAGCCACTGACACAGCAGAAGGAGCAAATTCACTCATCAAGATTTGTGTTTAAATTATTTGAAAATATACTGCATCTGTTTAATGTTTAAAGCAAAAGAAAGTGGAAAAGTAACTGAGCATGAGATAGCTTTCAATAAATAATCATGGAGTAAATAGGTAAATACGCATGGGAGCACTG
>VWZS01005696.1:381084-393584 GCA_013397075.1 Rhabdornis inornatus | reverse complement strand
TCCACTGGCATGAGTCCTGCTGAAGTCTTGGGGACTTTCCTCAGGTCCCTCAATGACAGCAGGAGGGGACATGGGTGTGCTGGCAGTGCTGGCTGTGGTGGCATGTGCTAGGTGTCCCTGCAGTGCTGCCACCTGAGGAAAGCCCTGTGCCTGTTGTGTGCTGAACTCCATTTCACGAAAGCTCTGGACAGAGTCTGCTGGAAAATGTAGACATCAACATAAACATAAATTCCATTTGCTTCCTCTGCCACTTCAGAAATCCTCTCTAAGGACTAGAAAGGACAGGCTGGAGAACTGTAGGACAGGGTACACATAGGATGCAAGAGCAATTTCTCTCCTGGATTTCCTCCTTTGACCAAGCCTTGCTCAAATCTTTAGTTGTCCCACATATTTATTTTCCCTGGTTGAATTTGATCCATGGCCAAAAATCCTTCCAGAGCTGCTGCTCAGCCTGGGCTGGTGTCTGATCATTTCTACCCAAAAGCAAGACTGCAGTTTCAGTGAGAGGGGGCAATAAGCCAGACCTTTTTCAGGTTCAGGGGAGCAGCGCTGAGAGCAGAAAATTCCCTAAGAGAGTGGAAGCTCAGAAGAGAGTTTGCATCAAAGTAAAATTTCCTGGTTCAAACATTTGTCAGAGCTGAAACACAGCAGCACTAGCACTGCTCACAGCACCCTGCCCAAGCCCTTCACTTAGGAAGGGAGCACCTTGGAGGTGACAGAGAGGGACATTTGTCCAGCCCTGGGCTCCCTCCTGCCCACCTGAGGTGTGCAGGGAAGGGCTGGGCAACCAGGGCCACTGTGGTCCTGGTCTTGCTCCTTAGGGCTGGATATTTCCTGATTAAGGAGAGAGGCACTGTCTCCTGCCTGCAAAACTGGCTTTTAAGTGCTGCTCCAGGACTCCCTGCTGGGCTTCTCGAAGGTTTGCTGAGTCTGAAAGAGCAAGGGAAAAGGGAAAGGCTTTGTGTCAATAAATTCTGGTGGTTCAGCTCTGAGGCAATGTTTTCTCAGCCATCAGTGTAACAGCTTTGGCTGTTCTTTCCAGCTGGAAGTTCTTTTTGGAAGCTCTCCCAGGCCACAGTGATGCCCCACGGCAGGGCCATGCCCAGCCCTGGAGGAATGCACTCACTGACAGAGAGGAGATCCAGCAGATTCCCAAGATTTCATCCCTCCCTCCATCCCTGGGTGCTGTTTGATCACTGAGAGTTAACTACAAACAACAGAGGTTCCTGTCCTCAGGTCTGAGCAGCCCTTGTCACTCCTGGTTTGAACTAATGGTAACAATTAAAACCTCACCAGCTCCGTGCTAAAGCTCTCCCATCCCCTGCTGCAGGTGGAATCGATGCAGCCCCAGCACTCACCACCCCACCAGCCACTTCATCTTCACCACCTTTTGGAAGTCACTCAATCACCCCTCCTCACCTGCCCCATGCCAGGTCTGCAGGGCAGAAGTGGCTGGAAAAACAGAGGTTCAGGGCTTCACACAATGAAGTCCCAGCCTCGACTCCTCAGCAACTCTCGTAAACACAAATAATTAATTTTACATTGTCTTTTTTAAGAGCAGGAAAGAGGCAGTTTGAAGGAAGTGATTTGATTTAATTTTCTCCTCTAGTTTTGAGCAGAATTGAAGACTACAATTAAGGAGATGCTCTGAGAGAGGACAGACAAGAAGGGCTCTGTAAGATCTCTGAGGGAAGATAACTGGGGTCTGTAGAGCATTTATTATAAGTAACACCAGCATGTGAATCTAAAAATAGTGTCTCTGATGCTGTGTGTATATGACTGATATTAAAAATGACTGATTTAAAAGAAAGTGCTTCACCTCTGTTGCCAACCAGGAAGGTAGCTCTAGTATTCTCAGACTTAAATGCTGCCAGTATTTCACGTTAGGATAGTCATAAAGTTAAAGGTTAATAGGCTGTACAAATGACAGAGTTTAAAGGGAAAAATGAAGATGGGAAGATTTCTAGCACTTAGGGAATATTTTAAAAATGAAGCTCCTCTACCTAATGTAATTTTTCCTATATTCTTTCTCGTGCTGTTGATCATTATTGAAAATATTTCTATTTGCATAAATGATTTCTCCTTCACTGCCCACCTCCGTTTGCTTTTTGGATCATCATTACTTCCCACAGTACGTGAGTCATAATCCTGCTGCCTGCCCTAGGAGTCTGCTGCTGTGAGAAGGGTGAAATTCAGAAAAAAACCTTGCAGGGAGATAGGCAGGGAGGATAGGCAGGGAGACCCAGAGCATGAGGAAGGCTTTTATTTAATTGCAAGTCATTAGAATTGGCAGGTTGAGGAGCAAGGCAAAGCACGTGCGTTGCTGGAAAGGGGATTTGGTTGTGGTGTTTCAGATCAGATCAGTTCAGATGTGGTGAGTGGCAAAAGGGGGTTGCTGGGTCAGCCTTGATGCCATGGGTGAGGTGCACTGTGTTCTCTAACCCTGGAGCTGGAGATTGGAGTCTAACAGTGAGATTAATGCGACTTAGGTAAATATACAGAGTCTGCCAGTTGTCACATCTGCTTTCGCACTGAGGGGGAAAATTTCTCCCTTGTTGTCTCTCTTTGCCTTCCAGAGCAACTGGAAAAAATAGTGCTGGAAAAGGGGTGAAACATGACTCTTTAAAACTTTTCATTACCCTGATGCTCTTCCCTCTGTCTGACCAGGTCACAGGAGGATTCAGGGTGGAGGACTCTGCTCAGGGTGATTCTTTCTCAGCTTGTCCCAAGTACAACATTGCACACATCACAGGGCTAAGCTACAATCAGCTGTGGGCAACAAGTGGGAGCATCTTCCAGACAGGATTTATTCTCACTGCTTTCTTTATTCTCACTGCTTTTTTCATTCTTACTGCTTTTTTCATTCTTACTGCTTTTGTCATTCTCACTGCTTTCTTTACTTCTGTAGGTATCTGTCAGCCCTCTCCAGGTATTGCTGAAGCCTGGGTGTGCAGAGGCTCTGCCTGGGAGGCAAATAAAAAATCTGACCTCTGCCTGGCTGTGACACTCTGTGCTTCCACAGGTGCCTCTGGGCTTTTCCTCCTCTGTTTTTCAGCAAGTTTCTACTTTTCTGGAACATGTTTCTAAAAACCTTCTGGGCCTGAGAGATGCTGAAGAAGTCAGATGCTCCTGATTTATTGTAGTCTGTGCAACAAATAGGTCTGGAATAAAAATGATTTCTGAGGAAAGCCTCCTCCCCTCTGCAGCTGAAACAGAGAAGGGACCATGCCTTGGTGTTCCCTCTGGTAAGGAATTTTATTTTCCACGGGGAAAATCCTTTGATTCTGCACAGAAAGTTCCTGAAGCTGTAGGAGATGATCCATGCAGAGCTGCTCTGAAAACCAGGACATGAAGCTTCACATTCCTTGTGCACAGATCAAGGGAAAACGCAGGGAGTGCCTGTCCTTAAGGATAACTGCTGCCCTTGGCATCCTGCAGAAGGGACTCAAGGCTGCAGTGGGGACATTTCATGCTATGAAAAAACCCCATACACAGCACATTTTCATGAATTTCTATGGAATTTCCAGGAATATTGACTGGCATTTTCTTCCTTCTTTCCTCTCTTGATTTCCAATGTTCCAGCCCTCAGTTAGTTGCTGCTACACTACATATCTTCCAAAACTGTAATATTAATATAGCAGAACACGACAGCATTGAAACTCTTGTTTAAAAATGTGCAAGGGTTGTATTTCTTTTGCATGTGACACTGCACAGAACACGATTAAAACAATTTTAAATGAAAGAGGCAAACCCACCACACCCTATCAGGAAAAACCACCATTTCCTACCTCCTTGTCCCCTCCTGCAGGGACTAAAATGCTGAATAAAGGAAATAAAAGGACTGCAAGGAATAAAATGCTTGCAGTGCAAACGGATTTTTTAGGAGACTGTTTTACCATTACTTGGATTAAAAACTTGGATCAATTGCAACACCACCAGTAATTAATTTGCAGAGTGTTTTCTTTGTCTGAAACTTTCAGTCATGTGCTGCCTTAGGGATTGTTTGCAGTTCCTCTTTCCACCCTCAGGACTTTTTCTGTGATAGACTTCCTGGATCCAAATGAGAACACTGAAGAAAAGAAGCATTTTTTGGTTTTTTTTTTCATGCTGAGCCTTTTTCTCTGGGGCATCTTTGCCTCAGAGACCCCCACACTGCTGGACTGGCTGGTGGAGCTCTTCATCCCTCTGCCTCAGCAGGCACTTGTGGAGGTGTGGAATTGCTCGTGGTGGAGCTTGTGGAACTGCTTGTGTGAAGAAGTGCTCACCTAAAAAGAAAGGGTCCTTTCTATTTGGTCCTTTGTAATTTCTGGTTCTTCATACATTTTTACAGGCGGGTGGAATGGTTATAATGTTCCAAAATAAAAGACAGTTTTCTTTTGACAAAGGGGCCATGCCTAAAAGTTGAGAGTGGAAAAGGCTGCCTGTAACCTTTTATTAGCTTCATTCTCTCTAATATATCTGCCTTGTACGCCAAGAAAAGTATAAACAAATGGCAAGGTATTGGTTTTTCACTAACAGGGTTTAAACCAAGGGTATAAAAAGCATATCCTATCTGACGCTATTTATGAAACAATTAATATTGTCAATGCCTTTTCCATCTCCTCCGAGTTACACATACTGCATAAACTTTGATATATCCCTGAGAAGTACAAAAAATATCAGCTGGGGAATAAACAGGGCAATGCATCAACACTGTTGGAGAGAAACAATTCTCACGTCTTCTTACAAAATTCTTTGATATTAAAATAACCTGAGATATAATTGTCTTGAATTTTCCTGACAAGGCTCGGGGAACAGTAGACAAAGGGTTCTGGATTTAACTTGTAATCTCGGGGTTTAGATACAGTTAATTATTTGGTTGTTTGGAGCTTTTACAATAGCAGCGAACCTCTAATTCTTCTCTCTTTTTTTTTTTTTCCCTGCCTTTAGAATATAGCCATTAAGTCCCTTCTTTATGTGTCGCACAACCCCAGGAGCACACAAGAGCTCTGGCCCTCCATCCTGCTCAGAGCAGCGTTATCCCGGGACGCCCAGAGGGATCCAGCCCCGCTCCCAAACCTGCGGGCAGACGCTCCCGGCGCTGGCCTTGGTGCTGAAGGGCGGCCGCGCCTCCTGGAGCAGCGGGGGAGCATCCATCCATCCATCCATCCATCCATCCATCCATCCATCCATCCATCCATCCATCCGTCCGTCCGTCCGTCCGTCCATCCATCCATCCACCCACTGCTGGATTTGTATTTATTAGCATTAGTATAATAATAGCAGGAATTCAACTCCGCAGATTCAGATGGAAATCCGCTCCCAGATGAACAGTGGGGCTGTTTTGCACCACTTAATTATTGGTTGGTCTCAGTCTCGTCTGCCTTCACTCAGAGCCAGGATTAACAAATACACAATGGAAACGGATTTTCTCGTGTTCAGGCTTGGTTGTTTATTAAATCTTACCAAAAGTACAGAGCGTTCAGCAGCACTTCTAGCTACCAGCTAGAAGTGAGGAAAATGGAGCAAGATCCAGCTGCTACAAGGTCTATTAAAGCTAAACAGTCCAATAGAGAAATAACACCTGCATTATTTATACTTTTAACCCAATAACTAACTTCCCACGACCCTCAGTGTGGCACTAACTATCCAACCAGAAACTACTACCTGAAAGCATGAGGAAGGAAGATGAGCACTGAAAGAGACACCACCCAAAATCCTCCATCTTCTCCCATACCTATTACTGTATTATAAAAACCTCAAATTTAAAACCCTTTACCATGTGAAAGCACACACTTCTATTTAACTACACACCCATGATTTTGACTTCATCACTCAAATTTGGAATCCTTCTCCAAAGCCTCAGGTCACAAGCAGTGTTCTCCAGGGGGTCAGTGCCAGAAAGCACAGAAAGCTCAAAACCCCCAGGTTTCTGGGATCCAACATCCAGACAAAAAGCAGAAACATTTTGGTGGGCAATATCACACAGAGCCCAAGTTTCCCACCTGAAGATTCTCGTGGGAAGCTCTGCATTTCTGCTTCCCCCACCCTTGTTTGTCACCTGAAAATATCAGCGCTGCTTATCAATAACCCTGTGTGTGTGTCACGCTGCTGCCGAGCATTCCGATAAATATATTATCATTTCAGAGCCTGATTATGAAGGTGAAGGGAATTTTCAAGGGCACCTGATCAGTGCTCTGCACTCTCTGATCAGTTTCAGTGCTTTACAAGCACCGTGGCTGGGACAGAATCAAATGAGGATCTTTGACTGGAGGGACAGTGCCTCATCCTCTCTCTCCCAGCAGCCCTTGCTGCTATAAAACAAACAACTAAATAAACAAACAATCAGCACAGGAGTCGTTCACACGAGTCTTTTCACCTTTCCTCTATTCTTCCCTCCACTGCAGCTCTCAAGCACAGCAATACATGACAAACCTCTCATGCAGCGTGACGAGTACTGTACAGGATTTTCCTGACTGGAATATTTAAGGTAACGTGATCCGGGTGGGTTTTGTTATGTGGTGAGGGTTTTTTCATTGCACGTATAACTTAGATGTCACACTCTGGGAATGACAACACATGGCAAGGATGCACATCAGGCTGCTGAGGAGAAACAGCTAGTGTTTATTTCTATGTTAAAATTGTTTTGACAATTCTATTTCTCTGTAGATACCCAACATTATTTAAACGTGTTGCATTTCATGTGTATACCCAGCTGGAAGTCTTCCACTTTCTGTCACACATAATATTTTATTATTATTTGCCCTGTCTGCCACCTGGACAAGGTGGTTAACTGCATGCAGTCCCTTCTAATCATTTTGGGTTTTTTGTTTTTTTTTCTGATGTTACTTACAGATTGTTAATGACAAGCCAAAAATCTGCTAACGTAAAACGATGTGAAAAAGTCACCCTTGGTTGTGTTTCGTCAGTGCTTCATGGCTGCTTTTCACATCTTCATATGAGGAAGGAGTTTCAAGCCACCACTCTGAACTGGTTGGATCCCTGTGTCTTAATTCCAAAGGGAATCTTCTCTTGTCCAAAAAACGTGTAACTGTGATGGCTGTGATGGTGATGAAGCTGAGTGTGAGAAGTTTTGCACAACCTGCATTCAATCCTGCTGCTCTCCACCAGCATTGCTTCCATCAGGTTTATTACTGATGAATCTCTGATGTGTATTGCTAATGTTTAACCAAAATGCATTAAAAATATTTTCTGTATAATGCTTGTTTTTCTAATAGATCTCAAATTTTTCAATGGTATAATAATAATAAAAAAGCAGCAATGTAAAAAAAACCCTCAAAACCAACAACAAACAGAAACATCAATGTAAAGCTGTGGCTCAAAGTAGGATGATTTGAAATTTGTGCAGTCATTTCTTGGCCTCTGATACTTTATTTTTATAATTTGAAGTTGTGCAATTATATTAATATTTTTAGAAACAAGCAACTTCATCGTCTAGGATAAAGTTTTCCTGGGAATTTACAGGAAGGTTGTGTAGAAAGAAGCCCAAAAATGTTCTTTTCTCTGTTCTGTTTTGTAGAACAGAGGTGTGCACCATGGGAGCAATGTAAGAAATACTCTTCGAGTATCTGAAGATAACAAACCTTGGAGATTCCCCAGCCAAACGAGGGAGAAGGAACCTCCTGTGGTGTGTGCATCACTTTGGCTTCCTGGGATTCCTGAAACACTGAGCTTCCCTGAGGAGCAGCCTTCCCTGGGGACTGGCAGGAGAGGCAGAATCATTAATAAGTGCAAAGCACACAGAGGTTTTGACAAAAAAAGCTCTTGTAGAAGCACAAAATGACCCCATCATCCATTTATTTTGGAAATCCATGACCTATTTTGGGGATCTGCTGAGTCAGAAAAAGCTGGTTCAGGCTGTCATGCCAGCTACAGCAAATGTTACTAGGAAAATTAGGGTGATCTGAGGATCTTTCCATGAAATTCAAAACACTGCTCATGTTCAGTAGGTACATCCAGCATAACAGCTCTACAATTGCCAGGGATCTGTGATATGAACACGAGAGGCTTTATAAGCAGCTGATTTTTGAGTCAATGGGCTGTAACACTTTTGAAATCAATGATTATTTAAGAACTCCTAAAACTGCACATTATCCAGCTGCCCTGCACACAAACATTGGATCTGCTCTGCTCTCTGTTGGCTCTCAAATGGACAGTTTGGATCGGAGAGCTGAAGGCTCAGTGTGGGTCAGAACACCTCTTTTTTAGCCACAGTCACCATAGGGCTCTGCAGCAATTTTCTATTTCAGCAGGAGCTGGAAATACTCAGCACTTTTCAGGTGAAGTGAAGGAATTTTTTTTTTGTGGCTTTAATAAATGACCTATTTATGGCCACATCTGCTTTTGGATTTCACCAGTCCTGATGTTTACATAGTCCTGGTTTTGATTTTTGGGTGTTTCTACTTTTATACATGATACTTCAGAGTTTAACCCACTATAAAAGCACTGGTCTTCAGATATAAAGCTGCAAACCCACCATCTATTCATTTTTCTTTGGGTGTCTCTGTCCTGACATATTTTGAAAGATGAGCTGAAGTTTATGTTTGGATAAGATGTTAAAGAACAGCACATGCTCTGCCTTCAAATCCTCCAGTGATACTTCTCACAAAGGATTTCCTCCAGTGTATTCAGCTGACCTCCATTTGCTGAGTTCACTTGTGGAAGTGATAAATTGTGCACACATGACTAATACCAGGGTGATGAAACCTTCTAGAAATTAGACTGGTGGGCAAGACAAAACGACAAAAGCAAAGGATATGTTGTATGAGATTGTGATGACATCAGAGCATCTTCTCATTCTATAGAGTACATGTGTAGTGCTCTGTGACCGTGCTTAGGTCACCTCATCAGTTCTGTCCCTGTGGGTTTACTCCAAATTACATGGAATTTGCAGCAGCACTTGCTTCACAAAAATATCACAACCAAGAAAATTCTCCCCTTTTCTGATAAAAATGCTATCTCTGTGAGTCAGACACAGGACTGTGATGAGCCTCAGAATAAAAGTCTCATAAATTGAACAACCTGCTTACTTGAAGCACTAGGAGATTTTCTAATATTTGTCAGGGAAGACTCTCAGCTTGCCAGGAAACCACTGGAAAACAGAGACTAACAAAGCCTTCCATTTAAAGGTACAAAAATGCCATTGTAAGGCATAATAAGGGAACAACTTTAACTGTTCCAAAATACCTCTCAACCCACACACATCTCATACACCCTGATCCACTCAGCCTGGGGAAACCTGAGACAGGCTTCCAAGCATAACTCCCTTGTAGTTTTTCAAGTCTTGAATAAAACATCCTTATCAAATATATCCCACAAAAGACATTCCTTTTGATGAGAAAGTAGCATCCCTTCTCTGGGTAACCTCTGTTTGTTTCCAGCCATGCATTTCAGAAGGAGCACTTGAAAGACTGACAGAGAAATGCCATGTTTGTGAAGAATTCAGATTTTTAAAAGGCCCTGATAATATGAAAGGATTTGCAATAGGAAGGGGAGAGCTACTGAGAGCAGCTCAGACTGCTGCAGTTAATCTTTGGCATTCACAAAATTGTGTTTACATGCCTGGAGAGCATGACAGGAGCTCTAAAATCTGATGGTGGAAGGATTCATTTTGATTGCCTGGGAAAGGAGTGTTTCTATGTGGGGCAAGCTGTTAAATGCCTTCTCATCCTTTCTTCCTTCTCCCTCTGGACATCCAAACTCTGATGCAGGGAGGTGTCTCAGCATTTTCCTGTGGGAGTGTGTTTAATTTTAGCCACAGAATCAAGCAGTGCCTGGGTGGAATTCTGCTTCCCTACAACACCTGGCAGCCCAGATGCTGCAAACTTCTTCAGGAGAGCTCCCACTTGGACAAATAAAGGAATGAGGAAACTCAGCATTGCCTTTTCCTCAGGATGGAAAAGAGAAAGCTGAACCCAAGGTGACCCAAAGTTTGTCACCTGTGGTTACAGTGGGGATGCTCAGGGATGGCAGATAAAGATGGGGCAAGAATCTGGGTGAAATACAGGCTGCAGTGGATAATTCCTGCCAGGGAAACAGGGCTGCTGTGCTCTGCACATCCTCATCAGCAGGCTGCAAGCCAGGATTTTTTGGAGCTCATAGCAGTGGGGCACCACAGAATCACAGCACACAGGTTCACGCTCCAGCCTAGCAAGAGTGTAGCTCTTTAGAAAAATAATGAAAAAGAAGAGGCAGTGCAGAGACAGGATAAATAAGGAGATAAATCACTTTGCAATACAATACAGCCAAAACCCGAAAATAAACAATTACTTTAAATCATATCAAGCACCTATCACAAACATCACATTTATACAATTGATCCATGTGTAAATTAGCCAATTAATTCTGAATTGCAACGCTAATGAAATAATAATTATCTGTTTACAATGGAATGGTTTGAGTGAAAGTCTAGAAACAGAAATAAAGACTGCAGCAAAATCCACTCAGCTCCATCACTAGTGGGCAAGGGGGGAATTGTCAATACCGGTCTTTAACACCCAGATATTGCTGGGGAGGGGGAAGAAATAAAATACATAAATAAGCAAGAAATCTATGGACCTTAAATAATAGAGATAGAGAAATGCTCTTTTAGAACACTGCAGGGTTTTGTTTGTTTGTTTTGTAGTAAAGAACCGCAAAGTAGGAATTTCTTTTAACATTTCCAGAGGCTGGTTTGATTTGTTGTCCTTGCTTGGCTTTCTACCGTGAGTTGTTTGCCCTGAGGGACTCCAAAGGGATTAGGACCTGATAATTACCAAAGAACTGAAAGATGGAAGGACAAGAGTGGGAGTTTCAGTACAGAGTTATTTTGGCGATTCATATCTAAATAAAATCTTCACTGGGATGTAGAAACGCACTGGGGTCTCCTATGAGAATTTTCACCCTTTGCTTCTCATGTAAGAGCAGCAAATATTTAGCACAGAGTTTTAGCCCAGGTCTCAGGCAGGAGCCTGAGTTAGGCGGCTATTGGCTGTTTTCTGAATAAAATCTGTTTCCTGTCTGTCTGGATTTTTTTCCTCTGTACATTTTACCCCGGAGTTGAGGGATATTCCCAGAGAAACAGCCTTTCTTTGAAAAATTCCCGATGACCTTTATTTGCCAGGTGCTTTAAGTTGTTAACGAGAGCAGGAACAATAAACAGTTGTTAGTAACAGAATATTTCTGCAAACTATTAATTGCTGAGACCCTGTCCCCAAGATGCGTGGAAGGTACATGAAATACTATGTCTGATGCAGCCAAAAATGTTGTGTGACTGGCTCTGTAGAATTTCCCCTCTATTTATGACCCTAAGTGCTCAGGAAGAAGAAAAACTCCTGGGCAGTTTGATTCAGACAAAAAATGCCTTGCTTCAAATTGCCAAGTGGGTGTCTTTAAAACGAAATAGCAAGAAAAATCATGCAGATTTGATCAAGGCATTAAAATGTTTAGAAGTAGAGATTGTTGCCCCCTATGCACATGTGAGCACATCCGAGTCCAGAGCTCTGCGTGTGCCAGGGCAGACTTTTGCAGTGCATGCTCAAAGGTATTCCGAAATGTTTAGAAGGATGCCAGAACTGAGTGGCTCTTTCCTTCCCTCCTTCTCACTTCCTTTTCACTTCCCAAACCGGGAACCACACCGTCCCTCGGCCCCGTCGCCCCCGGAGCGAGTACGGGCGGGCAGTACTCGGTATTACCGCCCTACCGGGGCTCGCGGCGCGGTTCCCAGGGCGCCCGGGAGCTGCCGCTTCCCGATGTCCCGGGATGCGCGGGGGATGTGCGGGGGATGCGCGGGGGATGCGCGGGGCGCTCCCGCGGCCCGCCAGGGGGCGCCCTGCGCCCGGACCCCGGGAGCGGCGGAGATGGAACCGGGAACGGGGAAGGGACGGACACCGGGAATGGGACAAGGATGGATCCCGGGAACGGCAAGAATGGAACCGGGAACAGGGCACGGACAGAACCCAGGAACATCGGGGCTGGAACTGGGAATGGGGCAGGGATGGATCCCGGAACAGCGGGGATAAATTCGGGAGCGGGACAGCAACGGAACGGGGAACTGGGCCGGGATGGATCCTGGGATCACCCCATGCCCAAACACGCAGAGCAGCGGGGATAGATCCTAGAAGCACCGTGCTCGGATTCCGAGAGCGGCAGGGATGGTTCCCGGGAGCGCCCCGTAACCGAACCCCGGGAGCGCCCGGAGCTCGAAGCCCGGGAGCAGGGCAGGAACGAATCCGGGGAGTTCCTTGTGCCCTGATCCCAAGAGCGGCGGGCCTGGGCCGTGCCCGTTGTCGCCCCTCCGCCGCGGGCTCGACGTGTCCCGCCGGGAACCGAGGACGCAGCAGAGCCGCCGGAGGCACGGAGGGCACCGTCGGGGGAGAGCCCGAGCCCTCCGGCCGCCTCGCAGCCCCCGCCCCGCAGCCGTCCTCTAAGTCGTTTCTGCCCCATTACGGAGCGCTGCGAAAGGATATCCCGGTGCCCGGTATCCCGGCGGGGCTCGGCCCGGCCCGCTCCCCCCCTCGGCC
>VWZS01005696.1:376795-380404 GCA_013397075.1 Rhabdornis inornatus | reverse complement strand
GGGTGAAGCTGGCATTGGGGCGGCTCGTCCCGTTCCCCCTGACGGGACGCGGGGCCTGGGTGGCGGAGGTGTCTCTTTGTGTCCCTCATCTCCCCCCTTCACGCCCCGCTTCGTCCTTCCTATCCAGCCGCAGAGAAATCCCTGCTGAGGGACTCGTCCCCGGCCTCGGGCACCGACCGGGACTCCCCGGAGCCGCTGCTGAAGGCGGAGGGGGAGCAGAAGGAGCTGGACTCCAAGAGCCCCGACGAGATCGTCCTGGAGGAGAGCGACTCGGAGGAGGCGAAGAAGGAGGGAGGCTCGGAGGACTGGAAGAAGCGGGAGGAGAGCCCGGAGAAGAAGCCGTGCCGCAAGAAGAAGACGCGCACGGTGTTCAGCCGCTCGCAGGTCTTCCAGCTGGAGTCCACCTTCGACATGAAGCGCTACCTGAGCAGCTCGGAGCGCGCCGGCCTGGCCGCCTCGCTGCACCTGACAGAGACCCAGGTGAAGATTTGGTTCCAGAACCGCCGCAACAAGTGGAAGCGGCAGCTGGCAGCCGAGCTGGAGGCGGCCAACCTGAGCCACGCGGCCGCGCAGCGCATCGTCCGCGTCCCCATCCTCTACCACGAGAACTCGGGCGCGGAGGGGGGCGCGGGGGGCGGCGGAGCCCCCGGCACGCAGCCCCTGCTCACCTTCCCTCACCCCGTCTATTATTCCCACCCCGTGGTCACCTCCGTGCCGCTCCTGCGGCCCGTCTGAGCCCGGCCGCCGCTGCGCGGAGGGGCGCGGAGAGGCGCGCAAGGCACCCGTCCGCTTGTAAGTACTGCAGCCCCTCGTGTGAGACACCCGGCCGGCGTCTGCGGAGCGCGGGGGACTGCGGGGACAGAGTGCGGGGCTGGCGGGACACCTCGGCGGGTGGTGGCAGGAGGAAAGTCGCGGAAATTTAGTGGGGGGGGAAAAAAAAAAGAGAAATAACAAGAAGAATGTGGGGGGAGGGAAACGAAAATAAGGGAAATGAAAGCAGGGACTTGTAGAGAATCCTGGAGCTGTCACACCTTTTGTAAACGTGGATGAAAACCGCGATGGTCTCTCTGTGGCTTTAGTTTTATTTTTGTAAAAAAAAAAAAAAAGAAAAAAAGAAAAAAAAAAACAGGAAAGGAAAAAAAGGAGAAAAAAAAGGATAGTAATAAAAAAAATGATTAGTCCCAGGCCACTCCTCGAGATTTGCCAAACACTAATGGGAAGCTGAATTTCTGTTCCTTTCGGACCTCTCCTTCTGCCTCCAAATAATTGTTCAGGCTCCTGATCCTGTCGTGACTCAAACTTCATCGACCACGGCTTTTCATTTAAGCAGACCTTTGCCTCTTTGCTTGCCCACGTTTTGTACCTTTTGGTTTCTGTCATGAGACTTTCACGAGCAAGAAAGACAGCCTCAAAGTGAACGGTTAAATACACTCGCACGCTTTGAGTGATCCTTATTTATTATCGTTTACTTAGACATTTTAAATTCTTGTTTATAATTCTTGTTTTCCTAGTTGTCGGGTTGTTTCGGGTTTTTTTCCTTGTAAAGTTATTTCGGTATCTGGGGGGAAAAAAAAATCTGTACTCTTTTGCTTTCTTTTGTAATACTAATTATTATTATTATTAATATTATTGTACTTTTGAACTGTGCAATATTGTACGATGATTCTTAAAGCACTGCTTTTATTTGAATGGTGAGGAAAGGGTTTTTAGCATTGTGAAATTGCGTTTCTTCATGTTGTGCAAAATAAAATAAAAAATAATTAAAAGCGAAGGAAAGTGAGAAGAGAGGAGCAGGGCATGGGAATTAGTATCAGCCCGGCTTATGCGAATAAATAAGAGAGATTCGGTGAGCTGGGCGCTTTAAGTGAAGGACAATCAACTTTAGGGTAATTTTAATTTATTTGATATGATGTACAGTTTTCTTCTAAAGTCCATTGAGTATGTGGATTTTAATAGGCAGAAATCAAGTGAGGAGTGGACACCTCTAGTCTCTCTCTGTCTTAGTGTCTGCTCACCTGTTGTCTGACAATTGTTTGCTGTCTTCCCAAGGGTTTGGGTTGGTTGGTTTCTTTTCTTTGTTTGATTTTAAATTTTGTTTTCCCCTTTCAGTTGTACCCTCTGCCCTTTCGCTTTCTGTTAGGGATCGG
Organism: Rhabdornis inornatus; assembly: GCA_013397075.1. Lineage (NCBI taxonomy): Eukaryota > Metazoa > Chordata > Aves > Passeriformes > Rhabdornithidae > Rhabdornis > Rhabdornis inornatus. The sequence goes on along the minus strand of VWZS01005696.1, from coordinate 378,257 downwards.
TCCTATTTTTAAAACAGCCTATATTGTTATAAACTTAATGTTGTGGTGGAAAAAAAAAATCAATAAAACCCGTTCCTTATCATTTTTAAAGTGTGGTTTCGGGCGGGAAAAAAAAAAAAATAAGATAAATAAACAACAAAACATGAAAATAAAAAAAATAGAAACAACAAAACGAATACCCTAAGGGTTGTCTGTGGGTGCCGGGGCTGCGGGCACGGAGCCGATCCCGCGGGGCTCCTTGGAGCGGGGATCCAGAGGCTCCCTCCGTGGGCAGGGATGGGCAGGGGGGGGGTTTTGGCAGCCCCGGCGCAGCGGGGTCACGGTGCCCGGGTTACCCCGAGCGAGGGGCCGCAGCTTCCCGGGGAGGGGGCAGCGGAGCCGGGGGGGTCCCTCCCTTCCCACGGGAGCGCCGCCTCCCCTCCCCGAGGGCTTCCCCAGAACTTCTGGCCGCCCCTTCCTCTGCTCCCCCCCGGTGCTGCCTCTGCTTTCCCTTCGCCCCCCTCCTCCGGGGGCCGCCGCAGGGTGTCCAACCCCTCTGCCCACGGCCGGAGCCGTCACGCGTGTTAAAACCCCCGGCAGGGTTATTTGGAGATAGGATCGCTCTCCGCTTCCCGCAGATTGGCCCGAATCGACGTGTTGATAGCGCCGAGGGCAGGATTTGGGGCCAAAGAAATAAAAATAAAACTCAGCGTTGCGAAAAGATAATCCCGCGTTTTCTTTTCGTTTGGGATAAAAACCCTGGCAATGGGTCGTAAATGAAAAATAAACAGAGTTTCGGGGTCAAAACGCGGTGCTGGCTGTGTCGCCTACAAACAGAGCGATGCCTTTGCTGTTTGCAGTACCAACTTTGGGACAAGTCGCTTGCAGCCCATTAAAAATATTGTTGTCATAGTAAATACGTCTTTCCATTTTACATCGCGGCAGCACGATGTTATCAAAAGGCAAGGAAAGAAAGCTCATTTATTTCTGTTCAGTGCTCAGAAAACGATTCTGGACCCTCCTGGCCCTTCCCCAGCAGAGGAAGGAGCCGATGGACTCCAGCGCGGCTCCGGCCCTGCAGCGCGGCCCTTGCGCGGGTGCGGGCAGCGGACACCGGCTCTCCGTGCCCGTCCCGGGACTCTCAGGGGCATTTCCTAGGGGAACGATGATCTTGGCGGGGTCGATAGGGCTCGGCAGAATTTTTTTTTTTTAATTAAGGAGAGGAAAAAAAAAAAAGAAACCAAGCAATGCAAGGAGATCCCAGCTTTTCTGCTTCCCCCTGCCCTTGCACACGGCGGGATCGACAGCAGGCAGATGCTGTGAAAGCTGGCGGTGAAGTTGGGCCGTGGGCCGAGGGCCTGTGAGCCCGGTTCGCTGCCCCTCGAGCCTCCCCTCTCCCGCAGCCGGAGTTTTCCCTCAGCCCGGCCGGGAGGGATCGCTCGGAGTGGGATGCTCCTTTCTGTCCGCACCCGCAGCCAGCCGA
>VWZS01005696.1:244295-371795 GCA_013397075.1 Rhabdornis inornatus | reverse complement strand
TTTTTACCGGCTGCAGCGCAGCTCAAATCCCGGATTCTGGAAGGTTTCCCAGTGCTGCCGAGCAGGGAACACACCGTGACAGGCTTTTTCTCTCCTCTAATGAGGAGAAGGGTAAAGATCCCCGGATATGCACAAGGTGTTTTTCCCGACACCCCCCGCCCCCGGCTGGCATAAGCCATTCAGCCCACGTCGCTGTCGCCCACTCGAGGTGGAGGGCAGGAGGGATGGCGGGCGGCCAGCATCCCTCCTCCGGGGCCGCGGGGTCAGCGTAGCCCCCGGGGACGGCGGCGAGGACCCGGCGGGGGTTCCCCCTCCATGTCCGGCGCACCCCCCCCGCGCCTCCCCAATTCCCGGACCCCGCGGGTTTCCAAACTTTCCGTGTCCGCCGCCGCCGTGATTGGCGCGGCGGAGGCCACCTCCATGCAAATGAAGCCCCGCCGCCCGCCGCCCGCAGATCAATAGGGACGCGGGGGAAGGAGCATGCATTCCGCCTGGGCCGGCGCGGGGAGAGCCGGCCGCCGCACGCCCCAAGCGCCCCCCGAAACACCCCCCACCGACGGCTCCCCGCAGGCTGCCGGGGCACCCCCTCCCGCGCACCCTCTAAAGCGAGAGCTTCCCTCCTCTGCTTTCTTATGAACCCAGGATGAGCAGCAAAGAAGACCCGAGCAAGTGCTGTCCGGCGGCTGTTCCCATCTCCAGTTTCACCATCCAGTCCATCCTGGGCAGCGGCAGCACCGACCCGCCCCGGGAAGCCGGCGACAGGGCACCCGGCTGGCCCGCCCGCGCCCGGACCCTCTCCCTGTCCTCGGAGGACGAGGAGCAGGAGGAGAGCTGGAAGCACCGCGGCTGCTTCTGCCCCGAGGCTCAGGGCCCCGCCGAGGCGTGCCACAAGCACCAGCCCCTCAGCTTCACCTGTCTCGGTGAGTACCCGGAGGGATGGGACGGGACGGACGGGCCCCGCCGAGAAGGGCCGCGGGGGGCTCGGCCCCGGTCCGGCCCCCGCCGGGAAGAGGGAGGCGGGGGCACGTTGCACCTTCTCCGCTTTCGGGGCACAGAGTATTTGCGCCGTCCGTGGGTGAAGTGGGTAGGAAGGAACTGCAGGAAAAATGGGGTGGCTTTTTAAAAATATTTTTCATCCCATGCGGCGTTGATTTCCCCGAGGGATGCGGTGCGACGGATAACTCTCGTTTTCTTAGATTCTGGTTACAGCGCTCGGGCAGGGGGAAGAACGATGTTTAGTTTTTTAAGCATTATTTCTGAATAAACGGTCTGTGAAATGCGATGCTGTAAAGTAAAATTTGCCGGCTCGTGTCGGATAGAAAGCCTGGTACTCGGCTGCTTTCACTGTGGGACACACACCCACCTGTCCGTCCGTCCATCCATCCATCCATCCATCCATCCATCCATCCATCCATCCATCCATCCATCCAACAGAGGGCCAGGGATACCCAGGAGGGGGTGGCTTCCCCCGGCGGCGGTTTTGTGTTCCCCCGGGAGCAGCGGCCGCCCGAGGTCTCCCCTCGGTGCTTTTTCCCTCCGGGGCGGGAGGCTTGGCCGTCGGGGGTCCCGGTGCCGGCCGCCGTGCGACCCCCGCGCTGTCGCTCTGTTGCAGGCAGCGCCAAGGGGAGCGGAGCGGCGGCGGCGGGCAGCGGGGAGCGGGGGCCTTTCCTCTCGCCCCCCCAGCAGGACTGTAAGGACGAGAAGGAGAAGCCGCTGGGACCCTCCTCGCCTTCCTGCGGGGACCGGCAGCGCGACGGCGGGGACCGGCAGGCCGGAGCCGCCAAGAAGAAGACGCGCACGGTGTTCAGCCGCAGCCAGGTCTATCAGCTGGAGTCCACCTTCGACATGAAGCGCTACCTGAGCAGCTCGGAGCGGGCCTGCCTGGCCTCTAGCCTGCAGCTCACCGAGACCCAGGTGAAGACCTGGTTCCAGAACCGCAGGAACAAGTGGAAACGGCAGCTCTCGGCCGAGCTGGAGGCGGCCAACATGGCCCACGCCTCGGCGCAGACTCTGGTGGGGATGCCGCTGGTGTTCAGAGACAATTCCCTCCTCCGAGTGCCGGTGCCCCGGTCCATCGCCTTCCCCGCCCCTCTCTACTACCCCGGCAGCAACCTCTCGGCCTTACCGCTCTACAACCTCTACAACAAGATCGACTACTGAGCCCCGCGCCCCCCGCCCCGCACCCGCCCCGTCGGGACCCGCACCGGGAGCGGGGCCGGGGCCGCCGCGGGGGCTCCGTGCGGGGTCTCAGGCCGCCCCCACGGAGGGGACACAGCACCGAAACTGATGGGAGGGACGGGCAAACGGAGAGCCCGGGGCGCCGGGGGCACCCCCGCTCTCCCCTCCTTGCTATCTTGCCACTTGAAAAGAAAACAAAAATTAATTAAAAAAAGCGTTATTTCAGATCTGTAAATATTTTTAAAGAAAGTAAGAAAGAAAAAAAAAATTAAAGCGTTTTAAGCCTCGTTTGTAAATTTGCCACCTCGGTCGCGTGTCCCCGAGGGGGACCCCAGCACCGGGGGTGCCCCGCAGCCGGGCCGGGAAGGGCCCGCGGGGCCCGGGATCGATGCACGGGAGAGCCGAACCGACTTGTAACGCCGAGGGTTTATTTTTCCGGAATTTTTGCTCCTTATCTCGTTTCCTGCGGGGAATCCCAGCCGGGCCTGAGCGTCCGCTCGTGCCGGGGCTGGCAGGGGTTCGCTGCCCTTGTCTCGGCTGGGAGATGAAGGGTATTTCCCAAAAAGTTTCGTAAACGGGGAGCTTTTATTCTGTTTTTTCGGAGTGTTTTGGTGGAAGCCGCGGTGATGGGCTCGGTGCTACCGGGGACCGGTCCCTGCTCTCCGCGCCCCGGGTTCGCACTGAGCATCCTCGACGGCTCCCCACGGGACACGGCCTCGATCGGTCACTCAAAACCAGTAAATCCCGCGGCAAGTGGCGATCAAACTGCTGCCACCGGCTCCGAGGTACGAGGTACCGAGCGCCGGGGGTGTAACAGCAACGGCAACGAGGACAGCGAAAAACAAACCCCCGAAAAACAGAGAAATAAAATATCCGAAGGGATAAATCAGGCGTTTTTCAGTGCGGGGAAGGAGAACGCTCTCCCCGCGCTCCACAGCCGGTGTTTGAGCCGCAGACCCCTTGCCCCGGGGTAGCGACAGCCGGGGTGGGGAACACAGCCCCGCTCCGTCGCTCCGCCTTTCGGACTCGTCTTTTTTTAGGGGTAATAACTCGTATTTCGGGTTTTATCCGTTAACACTGCTAAACCCCAGCAGCAGCCTCTCTTTCCCCGCGGCACCAGCCCGTGCAGTTCCCTCGCGGACATCTCCCGGCTCCCTCCGTTGTCAGCCGGGATGGGACGGGGAGAACGGACCGAGCCCCGCACCGGGGCCGCCGCTGCCCGGGGAGCGGCGAACTACAACTCCCGGCACGCCCCGCGGCGGCGGGCTCGCGGGGCACGTCGGGGACGCAGCGCCACGCGCGTTCGAAGCGGCCAATCGCGGGGGCAGGGCGGCAGTGCGCGCGCGCGGGCGGTGGCGGAGCTTGAGGTGAGGCCGGGACCGGGACCGGGACCGGGACCGGGACCGGGACCAGATCCGGGGTTGGGGATTCGGGGATCGGGACCCTGGGCACGCCCTAACCCTCCCGTCCTGGCCGCGTGTTCCTTCCCCTCTGCGGCCCCTTCTCTCCCTGCTTCCCAGGCCTTCCCTCACTCTCTTCCCGTCCCGCAGCGTCTTCCTCATCCCGGCGCTCTTCACGGGGATCGAGGCCTCGGGGCTGCCGTAACTCCGAAAGCTTTTCCTCGTTGGCCCGTGGAGCAGCGGGAGGAGCTCGTTCAGCATGAAAACGGTACTTTGAGTTTCGTGTTTTGTGAATAAAAGCGCGGACGGGGAGTCCCGAGGCTCTCACCGGAGCGTTCTGCTTTGTTCCAGCAGCTCTGTCCAGCTGAATGACACCTGTGCCAAGAGGAGCTGTAAAAGCACAGATTTCTTGCTTGTTGACTAAAATTTTTTTCTTTTTTTTTTTTTCTTCAAAACTGAGCCCCGTAGTTAAGTCAGAATGGCCATTTCAGCAGCATGTACTTTCTCTGTAATACTTAAAAAGTTTTTTTCTCCTGATTTCACAACATTTTACCAGGATTTAGTTGTTTGAGGTGGGCACAGCACTGTGGTTTGGGAATCCTGGTTGTGGAGCATCTGTTTCTGTGAAAATATGGAGGTCTGGGTCTGATTTTTTTTTTTTTTTTACCATGTGTAAGAGGCAGGATATACTTAAATTCTGATATTATGAACATTGCTCTGGATTAAAAATATCTTTGCGACATCCTTCCAGGTTTCTTGTGTAAGCAGCTTTGCCTCCTGGAGTTGTTTTTGGGCTGGTTAATAATTCGTACCAGGCCTCAAATAGTACAATAGCTTTTACCTCAAACCTCATGTTTTGTTGTTTGAGTTTTTTGGCCTAAGTAGGCACAGGAATAAGCTTGTCCAATTTAATTTTCCCAGTTGTTCTGAATTCTTTTAGATTTTGTGTTTCTGGACCTGTATCTGAAGCATCCTTAGCAGGTGCTGCTGAATTCGAAGTAGCTTTCTCATGGAAAGATGTGTGGCAAAACCTCAAGCCTCTCATTTCCCGAGTGTTCCCAAAGCAGGGCTAAAAAAGGGGCTCAGAAAGGAGCTTTTCTATTATTAAAAGGTTTTCCCCCCAACACTTCATGCTTAAATAGCAGAAATAGCACTTTTTGTTGACACAGTGGGTGTTTTTTTGTGTTTCTTGAAGGATGTCTTGGAGAGCAAAGCTCCCACTCAGGAAGTCTCTCCAGTGCAGGAATGTGTGTTCCTCACTTTATTACACAACTTGGTGATTGTTTAGTTGCTGACAAGCACTGAGCTGGAACCATTGTGCCCTAAATTTGCACCTTGCCCCTTGGTTCATCTGCTCCTTGTCTCCTGATTTATTCTGAGGTGTAATCTTACTTTTGCAGTTGTACATAGACCTGTTGTCTTGGATTGAATTGTTGATGTTTTTTCCCAGTCATATCCCAGTTCCATGGTCACTCCACATTTCAGCCCTTCACAGGACATAACTTTCCTTTCTTTACCTGACCTTTGGATTCTAAGAGAGGGGGAATAATGGTCTTAAAGCTTTTTGTTTCATATTTCACAGCACTGATGGAAGCCTAAAGGTCTGAAAGTTGAACAGTGCCCAAAACTATATAAAAGATGATCCAGTTGCAATTCTTGGAAGTGTGTGGCAGTCATACCAATCCAGGAGTAAATCAACACTTTTTGGAGTTTTCAAATCCAATTCCTTTCTGCTAGTACATGTTTTTAAAAGTAACTTCTTGATGTTCGCAAAACTTATCAATGTTTACTTCAGAAAACACAGCCACACACTCAGCAGAGTGAGGGAAATACTTTTGTAAGTAACAATATGTAAACTTATAGATTATAATAATGATAATAATATTTTTGTGTTGTTTATTCATGTTGCATTTGATATTTAAAAGCTCTCTGTATGGAAAGGCATTTATTGAGGCTTTGGACAGGGATTGGCATCTTGAATTTTAGCATTTGTGAGCAGTTTGGGTGTTCTGAACCTGTTCTTTGTAAAAGCCAGTGAAGTTTTCAGGTGTGCTTTGGGCTGCCTTTCAGAGGGCTCAGTCTTGTTCACTTGCTAGGCCTATGTTCTTGTAGTCATTAAAATTGCATCTGAGCCTTATTGTCTGCAGATGACGGGATCAAACGAGTTCAAACTCAACCAAACTCCAGATGATGGGATTTCATCAGTAAAGTTTAGTCCAAACACATCTCAGTTTCTGCTTGTTTCATCCTGGGACACAACTGTTCGGCTCTATGATGTTCCTGCCAACACCATGAGACTCAAATATCAGCATTCAGGAGCTGTCCTGGACTGTGCTTTTTATGTAAGTGTGGGATGGGTTTTTAATTATTATTTTACAGCTGTAGAGTGCCCAAAGTATGAGAAATTGTCAGTCCCTGAAATTAAAGACGGGGCCTTACCTGTGCTTTTTTTCACTGAATGTTTTGTCATGTAGCTGGTGCTGTACTCTGGATCAACACTCAGGTTCTCAAATGGTATCTCCCTTCTAAATCAATTTTAGTATTACACTGCACCTAGATGGGACTTAGGTGGTCAGTCATTTAAAATGTGAAGAAATTATTTGGTGTAGCTTCTGTCTGCCTTTTTAAAATTTATTTTAGTTTTACTTCTAAACTAAAGAAATTTGTATTGCTCAAAGCACTTAAGCACTTTGTAAAGCTTCTGTCTGTTTAAATCTGGGTCAGACCTTAACATTTGTGTCTTAATCTTCCCAAAACTCTTGAAAGCAAGTCCTTTGTTATGAGTTTAGGATGCTGAATGCAGAGCAGCCATGGAAACTTAATGAGGTAAAATTTATGCTTTATAGGATCCTACCCATGCCTGGAGTGGAGGGCTGGATCAGCAGCTGAAAATGCACGACTTAAACACAGACCAAGGTGAGCAAATTGAATTCCAAATGCTGTCAGCAACTGGCCTGAGCTTCAGATTTATATACTTAACATCCACAGAGTATTCTTCAGGTTCTTTAGATGGGGGATGTTTAAGTATCTGGCAGAATAACCAGTGACCGAATAAGGACCACCTGAAAACCTGGAAGAATTTGGCATTGCCAGAAGGTTTGGTAGCTGCTTGCAGGATGCCTTGAATTGATTTTTCTGATGATAATCCTGCTCTGCCATAGGCTACAGTGGCTCAGTTAGGAGGAAGTAGCCAAGCTGAACTAAAACTGAGCATGTTGTTTTTCAGAGATTTGTGGTTTGGATGTATTTAGAATGATCTTTCATGGCAGAGGGTATATAAACCTTTTGCTTTTGTCAAGCATGGCCTTGTACAACAGTTTTTTTTCTAAGAAAACATTGCTTGAAAGTAACAGTTCCAGTGCCTCGTTGGTGCAAAATATGGAACTGGTTTGTCTCACTTTTTTGTGTGTTTTTAGAGTGTTTAAGAGAAAAGCAAATTTCAGCCAGTCACCAGCACCAGCCAGGGCATGAGAAATGAGTGTGTGCAGTAATGGTACCAAAAAGCTCAAATAATTCTGCCATAGCTGACTTCCTACAAGTGTTTTAATATTTTTATTAAGATGTAGTACTAATTGCTTTCTCTTGTCATATTATTGATATACACAAGCTGAAGTTGCTTTCTGTATTAATGTGTTTGTCAGTGTGATACCAGTTGATACTTTATACCTGTAAAGATGTCTCAGTGACTGCCTAAAATTCTTAAATCCTAAGCTCAGGAGACATAAGCTCAATTAATGGTCCTGATCTTTGCAAAAGTTATGTTTTTGAAGGCTGAACTATCCTTACAGGGACATCTTGCATAGAAATGCACCTTTGGAATGTCAGAAAACGCTTGTGCTGCAGTTGTGTCCTTTTTTTATTCTTTATTTCACACATTCTGACTGTTTGTAGGGCCAGTTAAGTTGCAGTATATTGTGTTTTCTTTCAGAAAACCTTGTTGGTGCCCATGATGCTCCTATCAGGTGTGTGGAGTATTGCCCAGAAGTGAATGTCATGGTGACTGGCAGCTGGGATCAAACAGTCAAACTCTGGGATCCCAGAACTCCCTGTAATGCAGGAACCTTCTCCCAGCCTGAAAAGGTATGTGCTGCATCCCAGGTGTTAAATAATGCATCCTGGGGCTGAAACATCACACAGGACACTGATTGGGCTGAATTTGTGAAGCTGTGAGCTGAATTTGTGAAGTTATAGTTAATAATTTTTTAAACTGGGTAGAAGTGTAGCATTTTTAGAGATTGGTATTCAGAATGTATTGTCATTTTTGGTGAGGGCTTTGAGCTTTCCTCAACATTCCTTAATTCTTGGTGCTTGTGCTGGACAACATTCTTAAAGTTTAAAATAAATTTGAAGGAAAACCAAGCATCTTGGCTTAATTATAATATGCACAGTTGATTTCCTTAAATGTTAAGATTTCAGGCATATAAGACCCTGGCAGTCCTAAGGTCTGATTGTTTTGGAATGTGCACAAAAAATATCTATAGGAGGCCATTTATGTTGCCTGAAAGAATATTTTGGTTTTTTACTTGTGTTCAAAAAATTGAACAGAATTGCTCATATTGTGATTTACCTGTTTTCTATTAATGCCTAGGAAATTTGGATATTCTCCTAAAGCTGAAATCCTCTGTGCTAATGGGTGACTCAGAGAAATAAGATAAAATGGGATGATGTCTTCATCTTTATCTAATGGCCATATGATGTGTTAACTTCTCATGCTGCTTACAGCACTGTCATTGAAAGAATTAACATGAATTCCTGTTGGTTTTTTTTCCGAGACTCCTAAACACAGGCTGGCTTGCTGGATAATTTTACATATGAATATTTTTTTGCCTGTCCCTTTTAAAAATTTCATTTAGCACTGTGACATACTATTGTCAAGTCCTAATTATGAGCCATCATTAATTCCCCTTTGCCCTTAAATAGCTCTTACTTTTGTTCCAGCAGAGCTGGATCTACTTCTGGTGAGACCTTTGTGCAGAATAAAGTAATTGCATTATTTCTAGTTGTGATTTATAGATGTATGTAGCATGTAAAGAACTGTGATAAATTGCTGACAGAATATCATATAATGGACAGCCACAGTGAATCAAGCTGCTTATTGGTTCAGCAGGGTTCATTATGTCATTTTTTTAATGCTGCCTTTGATGAATGTGTACACCTACTCCACTGCATGACAACGGTTTCATTTGATTTATGGCTGTGTGGTGGAGAAAGAACACTCAATGTACAGGTGTGACATCAGTTTGTGAAGAAGATTTAAGATATTTAATGTTCTTTATGCCTTTGTTTCCCGATATGTACACAAATACTTTTTATATAGTGTTTATGAATATTTCTGGACCAATTTTTACATCAATAACAAAAAACTGTCTTGTTAAACAGTGTAACTACTATTGGCTCAAAGTTTTCATACCCTTTTTAGGGTATAATTGGGATCATCAGAAATCTTGGGCAACTCCAGTGTGGATATTTAAGACTTTTCCCGTCTTAAAATTTCAGTCTTAAGAGTTCAGTAATCACATTTTAGAGAAGAAAGTATGCTGGATGGATGAGGATTGATTAAAGGAAGCTTTTTTATCTATATGTATACATACACACCTCTCTGCTTAGCTTTTTATTAGAAATTAACTTTTTGAAAATGTATTAGTAGCAAATGAAGAGAAAAGTGATCTTTATATAATGTTGTGTGTCTGATGTTTCATGCAGTCTCACCAGAACCAAGCAGATTTGTTGGGCTTCATCAGAGAACCAGAAAGTGAAACCAAATGAAATTGTCCAAGCACATGCCAAAAGTAAAGTGGTTCCCTCTGGCAGGATATCAGATCTCTTACACTCTTCATTCCTGATCTGAGGAATACCCAAGATCTGTTTCCTGTGTGTTTGGCTGCATTTGATCACTGAAAAAGCTCATTCTCATAATTTGCTCTTGTTAGCAGCTCAGGTACCTGGATTCCATCTGCTTATGTATCAACAACTTGTAATTCATTCCATAGCTTTTTTTGACTAAACTTCTTTCCTTTTTCTTGTTTTATTTTTTTTGAATGTATTACCAGATGAACTTCATCCCAAGCAATAGTTGGAAACAACAATTCATGCACTAAATATTTTCATGTGAAATTTGATAAGCCACAATTTCCCACTGAGCCAAGTTTTGGGGTAGAGTTAGAATTCCAAGCCATTATCTTTTTTTTTTAATATGTCAAGCATATTGCTTTCTTCAAATTCACTTCATTTTATTAAAGTATACAAAGTGATGTGTTTTGTTTTTTTTAATGATCTCTTGACAATTTATTTTGTTTTATTAACATGAAGCTCAACTCAAAATATTCAGTTTATAAAGAAAAATACTTGGTTACCAGGTGGAGGAAAACAGAGAAGAAAATGTGTGATGTGGTTTGTAGGAACTAAACTGCAGGATCATGAACTGACAGTGGGAATGTAAAACTAAGCAGAGATTAATTCCAATATCCATCACTTCCCCTCCTGTTCCTTTGTATGGCTTTTTCTTTGCTGTTAATTTCAGTAAATTTAATGTTTGGAATAGTTTTTGAGCTTTTGAATGCTACATCAAGGTGTTCTCACTAACCAGCTGCACATTCCTGCTGCTTATCCCAAATTTGGGTTCTAAATGAAAGCTGAAGGGAATTCTGTTGCTGTGCATTCCATGGAAGATGTCACCAGTTGTGTTGTAGTGCTCACTGCTGACAGCTTATTCTGTACAAAGAGCAGGGTTTTTTTCAGGCTAATATCAATGTTAAATACTGTAAATATTTTTTTGGAAGGTCTACACCCTCTCTGTGTCTGGGGACAGACTGATTGTGGGGACAGCAGGTCGGAGGGTGTTGGTGTGGGATTTGAGGAACATGGGATACGTTCAGCAGCGAAGGGAATCAAGCCTGAAGTACCAGACCCGTTGCATCAGAGCATTCCCCAACAAACAGGTATGGGAGCAATCACATTTCTGCTGAATATTCTTCAGGAAAATGGGGCTTTATTTTCAAGTTTGTTTTTCAGTGGGGGTGTGTTTTGTAATCAAACTTTGGGAGGGGGGAGGCTTCCTGTGGTACATTAATTCTTTTAGTGCAGCTTAGCTCTGTTTGCCACTGACTTACCAGCATATTATGTTGTTTTTTTGTTCCTCAAGATTTGTTTCCTTTTTAGAAATAACCTATTTAATGAATCACAATGTTGACATGTAACTAAAAAACATCCTTCCCCTCCCCAGTTGCAGTAGAAGAGAGAAAGCCAGAACTGGTGGTTCTTATGCAGCTTTTATGCATTGTAACCCAGGGTTCTTGAACAGTCTGTGAACAGGGGCAGGATTAAAGCTGCATGAATGTCGTTTATGTATTTTTCTTTTTTTTTTTTTCTCTCTGAGTCTGTGGCATGCACTGCAGAGCCCTGGATCCATTATCCAGGGGGAATTGTACAATTCAGGTGCTCCTACAGCTGTTCTGTGCAAGTTAACGTGGTGTGTCTGTGGTATTTCTTTTTCAAGGAAAGCAAGAAGATTGGCTCTCTCTGCCAAACTAATTTGTAAGGGAATTTTCCCCTGTACAGAGTGATAGTACAGGAATTGCAAGACCTAGTTACTTGTTCTTGAACTGGCATGAATGCTTTGTCCATTTTCAGTTCTAGTTATAGTAAAACAAGCTGATCTTCCAGATTGTATTGTGTGATGGATTTTAAAGAGCCTTGTTATAGCTAGATATCATTGCAGTCCTATTTCTGAAGAGATCTATTATGGACTTAACTCAAAAGTGATAATAAAAGCATCTCAGGTTGCTCCAAGTCAGGACCATAATTAACTGGATAAGTGAACACAACTTGTAATCAAGTTTCACTGAAAATACTATTTCAGCTTGAGTGTTCAGTGGTTAGTATAAAGCTCTGAACTAATTTTAATGTAATGTAATTCTGAAACTAAATAGTCCTGTGAGTATCTCTCATATTTCAGATATTTAGGCCTTGGGGGGTAGGCCTTAGGGGTTCTTATCTCTTGAATTTTTTTTCCCCAAAGCTTGTAATCACAGGTCTCATTGTCAGCTTAAAACTATGATGCAATGAGAATCTCTCTTAGAAAGCTTCTTTCTGCCTTACCACTTCCTAGAATTTAGAAGGCTATGAAATAAAATTATATTGCAGTCTTTTCTCCAGTTGTAAACTTCTGAAACATGTAGCTCCATTTTTTTCTTTCTTTCTTGTTAGGGTTATGTTTTAAGTTCTATTGAAGGTCGTGTAGCCGTGGAATATTTGGATCCAAGCCCAGAAATCCAGAAGAAGAAATACGCGTTCAAATGTCACCGTTTGAAGGAGAATAACATCGAGCAGATTTATCCAGTTAATGCCATTTCTTTCCATAATGTCCACAACACATTTGCTACAGGTAAGTACTCAATTCTTTGTAACACTTGCATCAGTTCCTTTAGTTTTGATGTAAACACATCAGCCTTTACTTCATATGCCCTGACTTTTTAAGCATTTAAATTATATTAATGCCATAAGCAGGGTTTTAAAATTATTTGATGTAGTGAGAGTTCTTAACTCTTACTATTTTTTCCCTGCTTGTGTTTGGACCTGCAGATGTAATCACAAGTCTCATTGTCAGCTTAAAACTAAAATGCAATGTGAATCTCTCTTAGAAAGGGGTAAGGCAGGAAAAAGCTTTCTTAGAATTTGGAGGGCTATGAGATAAAATTATATTGCAGTCTTTTCTCCAGTTAATTGCTTTAACAGGGAGTTTGGGAAATGCTCATTGTGCTCTTTACTGAATGAATCAACCCTGTGTTTTTACTGACAAGGTCATTATGAGTAGTTTTCTTTTTTTCCTGTGCTGCATCTCTTCAGTTTGATTTTTCTTTTTTTTTTCCTCAGTTATAACTTACAAACGGTTGTTTTTTTTTTTTTTTTTTGAAACCCTGACTCGCAGGCGGCTCCGATGGCTTTGTGAATATCTGGGATCCCTTTAACAAGAAGAGGCTGTGCCAGTTCCATCGTTATCCCACCAGCATTGCCTCTCTGGCCTTCAGCAACGACGGCACCACGCTGGCCATCGCTTCCTCCTACATGTACGAGATGGACGACATCGAGCACCCCGAGGACGGCATCTACATCCGCCAAGTGACAGACGCAGAAACAAAGCCCAAGTGAGTGTCTGCTTCACCTGCAGTTGAGGCTCTCTGAGCCTCCACCCCAAGATTTATTAATTTTCCTAAATTCATGAATAGCATTATTGATGGCAGGAGATAGTGCAGCTTGACAGTAGGGCTGGGTTTGATGGTATCTGCTTCGCCCAAGCTTTCAATATCCGTAGGTTGATAGACGGCTGATGGATAAAATTGTGCCGGGTTGTTTAGTGGGAGAAGAATGTCAAACTCTTATCCTCTTTCAATAGGTGCTATTATATGAAGCTGTAGAGTTATTGCAAGCTCATTGCTTCAGGAATTGAGTGAAGAATTCAAGAATAATTTATTGGAGTAAATGTTACCATGTTTGGATATTTAAAACTTGGAATGAATGCAGTCTGTCACACTGAGTATGCACCCAGCTGTCAGAGTGAGCAGTGAATTTAGATTCTGTTCTAGCTAGGTTGTGTAAAATCAAGGAAAAGCTCTCTTAGTTCCTGGGTGTTGGAGTTTGTTTCAGCCCTTTGAGAACACACTTTTCTGTTGTCGTTGCTGTCAAAATGAGGCAAACTGATTGATGGAGGTAAAAATTCCTGTTCAGCTCACTTTGGCATGCATGTTACGTAGAAAAATTGCCATCCCAGTGCAGAATTGTGCTGCCCTTAATGATGGAGGCACAGGAGCAGTTTCAAATTCCTGTGCTTTATCACTGCTAGGTTTTTTCTCTTCTGGTACTCAATCTGTCTTACACCTTATCAGGTTGTCTCCATTATTAAAAGTGGCTGTGAAAACAGATACATAAATGATCAAATTTCTCGAGTTTAAAACCTCAAGACCTTTCCCTCCACTCCTTTAAGTGACTTGTCTGTTGCTTTGGAGCAGCTGTTTTATACCTACAAAGATGAGATATTTATTACTGTATAAGTTCCACAGCTCTCCCTTGGAGATACTTGTTTTAAAGTAATTTTGATACTTCTATTAAAATAAAGCCAGTACTATTTTAGTATTTGTTTCTGGGAGTTCTTCAAGTGGAAAAATCCAAATATGATAATTACATTTTTTTTTTAAAAATCAGGTTGTACTCGCTACATACATTTATGAGTTGTTTTGTTTTGTTGTGTTTTTCGAAGTTGATAACACTTGCTGCTGTTGGTTTTCTAATAGTAAGAACTGCTTTCAGTTTTTTTTTTAATTCATTGCTAGTTAGAGTAGCTAATTCTGTAGATGCTTCATTCTGCTGTACAAGGAGGTTAATCTACAATTAAACAATATTTCCTCTTGGCCCTCCATTATTTTCTGAAACAGATGGTTCATCATTTCCTGGGCTGTTAAACACAGCAAGGTTAAGGTTAGACTCTTGGGAATCAGCTAGTTTGGAATCTTATTAGGCTGTAGAAGGAAAACTAATAAGAATACTCCTTAATATCATTTTGTGACTGTAAACAATTATTTATTAGCAAACAATTGATCCCAGAAGGGCAAATTGTTTGAGTCAGTAATGAGCTGAGAAAAGACAGAGCATCTCTGTGTATTTGGAAAATAATTGTAACGTAATTGCAATGCATTTAGACAGGCATCTTTTTGGACCTGTTTCTATCTTTAAATGAATTTCTGAAAACATTAACGAGGTTTATATGCTTTTCTGACATTTACAAGTTGCTTGTGCCAACCTTAGGGCACTAAGAATGATGGGTATATTTTAGTGGTTCAGGAGTGTGAGTCATCTCTGGTTTATTCTAAAAATAAGTTACTTAGGACAGAAGACTAATGGCAGTTTCATAGTGATCTTTTTGCATGTTAATTTGAGTCTCACAGTGTTTCTGCACAATGCATTCTTAGTGCATCAAGATGGTGCCATATTATATAAAGATCACTTTTTCCATCATTAAACTCTTATATTCTGTATCTTGGCACAAGTGAAAGCTGGCTTTCTGCTCTCCTAGGATGCTGAATGTTCTACCTGCTTATGATTGCTCTAAATATTCTTCCTAAAATAGAGTTTATTTATTGCAGGTCTACTTAGACTACTGGTGCTACTCCTCCTCTACAAGAAATGCTCACCTGCTCCTAACAAGGCTCCACTAAAACAAGCGAAGTGAGAAGAACAACCTTTGTACTCCTGTTGTTTTTAATTAAGAAATGTTTGTTTGTTTATTGTAGTTTGTCTAAATCTGTCATTCCTTGCCTGCTTATAATGTTAGTGAGACTATTTTCTTTATCTGCTGTCTGGAGCTGAATTAGTTCAGTCCTGTAGATAACCTTTAAAAAATTCAGATATTTTGTAGTATCTGATTATGAAAACTTCCAGTGCTTTCTTATTTGTTCAATAAATATCTATAGATTTTTTGAAAATAAATACTTTGTGTAGCAGCCTTTACTGATTGTGAAACAAATGTTGAAACCAAACCCTTAAATTGCAGGAGTTCTTGAGTTCTAGATCTTCCTGATGGAAAAATTTCTGAATCTTTAATCTTTTTCCAATGAGATGAACTGGGAAATAAAAAGAAATATTTTCTGTTGAGTATTACCACTAAAAGCTATCTCACTCAACTCTGTTTGCAGAGCAGACTCAGACTGCTCTCCTGGTCATTTATATCAGATGTTACTACTTAAATATTTATTTTACAGTGAATAGTAAGGAGGGACAGAAAAGCTGAGGCTTGAGAAAGGTGATTGAGCTGTGGATATTTTGGATTGGAGATTGGATTCATTCTTGCTTCCAACTTCTTCTCTTCTATCAGTGCCTGTGTAGCCAGTGGGAGCACTTTATTACCTCTAGGAAAACAAACTTGCTGACAGCAGGAATGGTACCAGATCGTTGCAGAGAAGGTGGTGATGGAGAGGAAACAGCTCTGTGTGTGCAGAAATCTGACAAACTTGAGCTGTTACCAGGTAGACATGGTAAATGAGTTGTATGTGGAATATTTTGTAGTTTGTCATGAGCTGGATGTGGATTCTTTGGTAATAGAAACTGGTGTTGATAGGTTTGGAAAAAATGAAGATATTCCTGAGTTAAATATGAGTAATGCCCTCACCACAGTGTCATCCAGCCTTTGTTCTGGTAGTTGTCCACCACCCCTGTTCCTTGCAGTTTTAATTGGCTTTTTTTGCAGTGAGGGTTACATGGCTGATGTTTGGAGATTGGATTCATTCTGATGGCAGAGGTTGAATTTTTGATGTCAGCTTAGGAAGTCATAATGCCTTGGTGTTTAGGTGTTTTATTATTTTTAGAATTTTAGCTTTGCTAAAGAGGGCCAATTGGAGCCCAATCATGAGAGCTAAAGGTTTCTGTAAGAGTCACTAGCAAAGCAATGCAATCTTGTGGAAAAGAAGAAGTGAGGATGTGTCCAAACAAAAA
Source organism: Rhabdornis inornatus (assembly GCA_013397075.1). Classification (NCBI taxonomy): domain Eukaryota; kingdom Metazoa; phylum Chordata; class Aves; order Passeriformes; family Rhabdornithidae; genus Rhabdornis; species Rhabdornis inornatus. Next base: position 355,737 of record VWZS01005696.1, on the reverse strand, counting down.
AAAAGTGTGAAGGCAGATTTAGGTTGGGACTACGGAAAAGGTGATTTAGTGATGGAGAAAGGAATATGTGAAATGGGGAGAGGATAGAGTGGGGAATTACAGGTATAGAGCTGTGGGGAACAAAGTGAAATAAGAGCTAGAGAACATAGGGCAAAACAAACAGAATTAGGGGAATTCCAAATACTTTGGTTGACAAAGGAAACCATAATATAACCAGGGAATTTTGCCATCTGTGCAACATTTCAGTGGTAAGTATTGGGGAAAAACCTGTTAATGTGCTGAGATCTGCCTATTCCAATGGACAAAGTTAGCCCAGTATATGTGTGAGGGAATGGATTTGACTTGCTGGTTCTCTTTTGGCTTAAAACCCAGACGAGGATTCCTTGTGGTGAGTTGGTGTTCTATGTAAATGCTTGAAACAAACAAAAATAGTGAGACAGCCAGTGGGGAAAATGAATGTTGGTCAGGGCTACAGCTGTGTCCATGTGTTGGGTAGAAATATCACAATGTACAGTTGAAATACTGATACTTCTTTTACAAGATTAATCTCCCTTTTATTAGCACTCTCCTAGAAATGCAGGTCAAGGCAGAGGTTCATAAGCTGGAGGAATCATGAAACAAGCCTTTTCTGACTTCTCTAACAAGCAGCTGAACAAAGGATGTACTGACTCTTGATAGAGGAATTGAGAGCTGAAAAAGCTCCTTAAGTCTCTGCTTTTTGGCTGGTGTTGAGGGCCGTGGAGAAAACATGGAGCCACAGCCATCACTGTAATAGAGTCATCAATCACCACTGACTGCTGGCAGCAGTGAATATCCAGGGTTGTCTCTCACAAGAGCCTCATAACACTCTGGTATTAGAAGCCAAGTGGCATCTGTGCCCTGAATGTCACAAAAGCAAGCTGGTAAGTACTTCTTTCTGTTGGCCAGTCCTTCAGGATAATCAGTGTGTGCTTACTACGTGCAGGTCTGGAGCTGCTGCATCTCAGGTAGGATGTTTAGTGCTGGTCCTGCTGCAATTATAATAAATATTTTAAAAAGTCTTTAGGTGGGTGTTTTCCCAAGCAAAACCAGTCAAAGCTGAGCTCAGCCCCCAACAAAAACTGAAGTGATGATGTTGAGGATCTGCTTTACAAGGCTATGTAGGTTGCCAGCTCCATCTTAATTGCCTGACACTTTTGCATGTGCCCAGTGGTTTTCATTGCCTTGAAAATGACAGATTTTCTGTAGTTGGACTCACTTAGTCCCCAAGTTCAGCATGGGTGTTTCTCCTGCTGAGTTCTCTTGCAAATTTGGCCTGAATGACCCATCCCCCTTGAGGGATTGGTATCAGTGGTGTGGAGCAGAACCCATTTCTTTGGACCAGCAGACATCTGCTCTGGTGATTACACCATTAGCTGCTTTCATGTTGCTCAGCATAATCACAACCACAAAGGCAGTCATTTTTTAGCCAATATGCAACTGATACAACTTCTGCTCCCCCAGCAATGTGACATTTGCTCTGAAAAGTGTCTGGATTCTTTGTTTCAAATGCTTTTAGACATGTAAAATTTAGAAATGAAGAGTCAAAGACAGGACTTGCCCAGATATTCTTACAACTGATATGCTAAAGGCTCTCTCTGTGAAATACCTCTTTTTTCCTAAGGCTGTATATGCAGTCTTTCACTATATCAGACATTTTCCTATAGCATGAAAAGCACAAATGCTAAAATGTGTGATAGCAACATAGGGGAGGTAATAGGTCTTCAGAGTCTCCTGTGATTACCTGCAAAGTGGAAGGGAATAAACTGTTCTCCATGTCCACTAGGACGAGGCATAATGAGCTTAAATTGCCGCAGAGATTAGTGTAGACATTAGGAAAAACTTTTCAAGTGAAAGGATAGTTAAGTCCAGGAATAAATGACCTGGGGACGCTGCAGTGATTCCATCTGTGGAATTTCTCAAGCACAGGGTTAGACCAGTGGCTGCCAGGAATGGTGGGGTGTTAACTGGTCCCATCTTTGGGCAGGGAAGGTAAGGCAGTACTGATTATCCTTGTGGTTGTTCTGCTCCCCAGCTTCCCCTGGCAGTGGGATCCAATCTCCCAGTACCTAAAGGGGGCTGACAGGAAGGATGGAGAGGGACTTTGGACAAGGGCATGGAGTGACAGGACAAGGGGAATGACTTTAAACTGACAGAAGGCAGGGATAGATGGGGATCTGGGAAGGAATTCTCTGTGAGGGTGGTGAGGCCCTAGCACAGGGTGCCCAGAGCAGCTGTGGTTGCTCCATCCCTGCCAGTGTCCAAGGCCAGGCTGGATGGGGCTTGGAGCAACCTGGGACAGTGGAAGGTGGCCCTGCCCATGGCAGGGGGTGGAACTGGCTCACCTTTAATGTCCCTTCCAACCCAAACATTCTGTGATTCTCTGATTAAACTTCTTAAAATCAATGTATGCATTCATTTTGTAGGAATTTCTCAACTTGGGTTAATACTGAACTAGGGTTGATTTCTGAAGGAAGGTTAATCAAGAGTATCTGACTTATTTGCTATGTAAATACTTTGTTTACATCAGCCTTACCATAACTTTAAGCTTGCACGCAGCTTAACCATCAGCAGCACTGAATAACTCAGCAGAGCAGCAGAGTTGTGTCTTTTAATCTATTCCCCACTTGCAGAAATCCACTATATTCTCTTCTGGGAAAAACACAACCAGGTAGTCTCAAGTAGAAACAAAGCAATAGTTTATTCACTTAGGCCCAAGATCTCCTGATACTTAAACTAAGCAGGGGTTGCTTTTCCCTGCTTGTGTTTGCTGCAAGCCACCCCTGCTCTGCAGCCACAACAATGCAACAAAGGCAGCGATTGCCTCATTCTCAGCTCGGCACGGGGGCATTGTCAGAGGTGATTCTAGCTGCAGAATTTGTTCCCTAAATACATAAGACAGACAAAGGTGGAGAGAGAAGAAATATTCTCATTCCACAGATGTCAACAAAGGCACAGAATAAGGAAGTGAATTTCCTTGTCACAGAGCAAAGGCAGGACTTGAACAGATGCCTTGATTCTTAGTGCATGTAATTGGTTTAATTTTTTTGCCTCTGCTGTAGACTTACTATGGGGAGTTATTTCAGTTAATCTTTTTTAGTCCTGTGATGTAATTTTTTGGTGAATTGAACAGCCAGGACTTCCTTGTAAAGGTAAATGAGACCAAATTGTTAAAAAATATTTAAGTCTATCTTTTAAAATGCAATTTCTTCTCATATAATGATCCAGTGTACACACTGGCGTGTTGATATTTAGTAGTGCTACGTGGCAAGAGAGATTCCAATAAAATGCCAAGATTGCCTTTCCTTTAGCGAGGGAGAGATGTGACAGGAAGAAAGTAGAAAGTGCAAGCATTATTAGATGTTGTACTTTTTAAAATAAAAAAATGTACCATTGTGTTTGTACATAGTATTATCTAGGCAGAAAAAAATTTATAATTCAGTCTCTGCAAATCAAGGACTATCAAGAAGTGTTAAGCAGAGAATTTGTAACTTGTTTTGTAAAACTGAAAAAAACAAAACAAACAAACAAAAAAACTGGCATGGCTGTAGCCTGTGCAGAAGTCAAGAGAGTAGAGACATCAGTTAAAAAATTAATAAATATATATATATGTAAATGTTATTTACCATGTTGGGTACCCCTGGTTTCTGATGCCTCCTACTGATGAATCAGCTTTCTTGTCCCACAGAGACATTTTGTGTTCTGGGGAGCTGCAGTGCTGCATGTGCAAGTCTGGGGTTGCAGGATGCTCAGAGCTTGCTGCAAGGCTGTGGAGAAGCTGCAGGTGTGTTTTCTCTGGAAGCAAATGCAGGGTATTTGTAAATGGGAATGGTCTCCCTGTTCCCAGTCCCAGTTTGCTTTAATATGCATATAATCCCAGTTTTTAATTTTTTACTTGCTGGTGATAATCCCTACTCCTCTTCATCATTTAAAGATCTCAACTGTGGCACAGACTGTAATAAAACAGCACAAATATCCTGAATTTGCAAATTGTTTTGAGAACGTGATCTTGGCTGTTTCTCTTCCACCTATATTTTTAGGGTTGATGTTATTTGATTTTTTGTGTGTAGTGGCCTGCAAACACATGGGCTCTGGAAGGTGGTGCTGCCTGAGCAGTGAGATAAGTGCCCTGTTTCCATCAGAGAATATGAATTTCTGCTAATGAAATTTTGGAAGGGAGTATTTTAAGAAATATTTGTAGATAAACTTTTCAAATTAAACATCTTATGTCGAGAGCCCTCAGCCCTATACCATAGATTAAATTGCAGGAATATATCATGTCTGACATATTTCTCTGTTTCTCTTTATTTGTTTTTAGGATTATAGGCCTTGGTGTGAAAAAAAAAAAAGTGCTTAAATCCTTGATTTTTTCCCTTGGTTATAATGGAGTCACTGTTCTTTCCTTGTCATCTGCAATGCTCAGATGCTTTTAATCAAATCCTCAGGATTTAAATTATTAACCATCTTTTTGGGATTACATATTTTATTCCTAATTATACGCAAAAGATATATATCATGAAATATGCAGCATGTAATTGTGATTAAAGCATGCAGCCTCCCAAAAGATGGGCCTAACAGTTTGATACACCCAAAATTTAATTAGGCAGATAATGGGATTAGAGGAGAGATTTGTAAGGATGGGGTGGGGATGGAAATATTTCAATATTTTTTGGATACTTTTTTTTCTGATGGTGGTGGAAATCAGTATGGAAGCAAATGCAAATAAAGTCATATTTCTTTCCTGATCTCCACTTGTGTTGTCTTTTTTGTCTTGGTCTTGATATTATCCATGGAAAACTGAATTTATCTTCACAGGGAGCAAGTAATTCAATGAGTTGCAGAATTTTCTACATAGTTGGGTCTTTTGGTTGTTCTTTCTTGAGAAATCGAGTTTTGACCTGAACCACAATAACTTTTCCCAGGTAGATTTCCTGGGCACGTTATTAAAGGCTGTCTCCTCTGCTTGGCTGCCTGCTTTCATGAGGGATGCAGGAATTTGATAGCTTTGAGACCTCCTTCCTCTGTCAAGCTCTGTTGTAATTGGCCTCTCAGTTCCCAAGTTATTAGGGGGATGAGAGGAGCAGGGGACGGGCAGACAGACACAGCCAATTTCATTGCACCAATCTCATTTCCGTAGGGAACTGGAATAAAAAAATCAATTAAGGTTAAAGACCCTCCAGTCCCCTCCTGCAATTACTTGGGCAGAACAATCCTTTGGCTGAAGTATCCATGATACACAATATCCTCCTCAGCCCTGTGCAGGATTAAACCTCTTGGGGCTGTTGTTTGGAGTGTCCAAGCATGGGATAAACCCCTGGATTTTCCATCAACGTTAGCTGAGCTCGTGGAGCCTTTGGCAGTGCCAGGATTCCCTGCCGCAGTTTGCAGGGATGCTGGTTCCTCTTCCAGCATCAGGAATTTCCTACAAGCTGCATTACCCCAAAAGGAACATGGTCCCATCCTGCTTCTGTTTCAGTATCAAATGACCTTAGTGCTGCTAATTAACAAATTTCTTGTCTTGTGAGGGGTTGTCTTCTTTTTTTTCCACATTCTGGAAATCTCACTGGTCTCCGCATAATTCTGTTTACTCTCCCTCCCCATGTCACTGGTAATTCGTGTTTAAATATTTAACATTTCATCTTCTACTCCTGCAATCAGAAATAATTCAAGTATAACTTCTGAGTGGCACAGACACACTGAGAGGTTGAATGGAACCATCACCTTTTTACAAGCCATTTTCTGGACTATCTTCTAAATCACCATCAAAATCCCAAGCTAAAACAAAACAAAACAAAAAAACCCAAACAGTTTTTTTTTGCAGTTCTGACTGCAAACCAAGCCTATGTGAACAGTCAGAGATGTTTATGATCTCAAAAGCAGCAAATATCATCAATTTTCTGTGATCCTGCTTTACCCAGTGGAGATTTCCAGATTCAACACTTTGGGGCTCTAGTGCCCTTTTCTTCCTCTTATTTCAGTATTTGTTTTGCTAACAGTTTGTTCTGCTGTGGAACTGGTTGCTGTAAAAAAAAGTGCCCTTGTTTGCCTAGAATCTCTATAGTGAGGGATTTTGTTTGTGTGGAGAGAAGGAAATGAAGGATGGAAATGTTAATAGAGGAAGCACACATGTTTCAAATGATGTATTATAAGTATCCCCTTGTTTCTTGTTTTACTTCTCTGCATTTTTCATTTCCCCAATAATGTTTTATTAAAAAAAAAAAATCAGTGATGATTTTCCTGTGCATCAACTTGAAGACATTTTGGTGGGACTTCGTTGTAGCATCACTTCAGTTTTTTAGCTCCTCATGGAGAGGTGTGGAACCAGGATTCCAACCCTGACCAAGACCTTTTCAACTCAAGGGAGTTGAATTTCATTTCCATTTACTGCCTTGCTGTAAGGCTGAGAGACAATTCCTCTGGCTAAACTCAGTGAGGAAAACCTTGTTTCTCCTGCCACAGCATCAACCTCTGCATCAAAATAGTGGTAAATAAGCTTTTCCAGATTTTATTTGTAACTACAGCATCAGAATCACCTTTACAGACAGAGAAGTATTTATTTAAGATTTTAAACTCCTAAAACAGAGGCTGTGGTTTATATAATTTGCATGTCATGATCATGGTCATTGTTAATTCCCCCAGTAACTCTTTACTATAAGAAAAAATTTGCATTGCAGGACAGCAAGTATCTACCAGCAGGTATGGTTATTTTTTTTTAGCTTCTAATGCAGCATCCTTTCATCCCTCTCTGTAAGATTTACCTTTAACCTAAAATCTTTCACCCGTTATCTATAATGTATAATTATAAATACATTGTAGTCTAGAGTAAGTACAATTAAAAAGGGTAATTAGTTTCCCTCCCTCTCTCCCATCCTCCCACCCAAGTCCTTAGGTTTAATTTTCATGATTATGTTAGATTATGAGTCATTTTAAATCATGGTATCCAGTAGAGACTACTCCTACTCTGCAGCTCCTTTCAACAGTTGTTTATGGTAGTTTCAGCCTCTTTCTGCCTCTCTGAGGCTCTTTATTTTTAAAGCAAGGCAGACAAGGCCTAAAATTATTCCATTAAAGAGGTGCAATTTTTGTAATGGGACTTAGAGTGCTCTGCAGAAGTGCAGGCAAGTTTCTTCAATATCCTGAGCATTATTCGCTCATTTAGTTAAATGATGTTTCTAATTCCCTGGTAATTACATGTAATGAGGCACTCTTTCTCTTCTTGATGAGACTTTAGCTTAATATGAGATGTCGTATTTTTTCTTTCTTTCTTTTTTTTTTTTTAGGGATAATTACCCTTCCCAGGAAAAGCAGGGGGTTTGTTGTGCAGAATATATAGCAAATTATTTTATTTCCTGCCATCTTGACTGCCAGTAAATTATAAAATTAAGTTTCAGTGGAGCATTAGCACCATTTTGGAAAGGCTTGAGATTTTTTTTTTCCTTATTCATGTATTGATGTCCTTTGGGACTGTTGAGCTATTATTCATAGAATAGATGTTTTTCTGCCAATTCCTAGTATTAGATGGTATTGAAGCAGCAACATAGGTTTAATTTTTTTGCCTGGATAATATCCAGTACAGAATGGTCTTGTTAGGTGCTTTTTCTATCAGGTAATTATCTTTATAAAGTTTTACTAACACTTCCCCCCTTCCTCGGTGACTAATTAAATTTATTTTTATGCATGTTGTAATATTAAATGCTGGGGGACTTTTTGTTTTCAATTCTGGATGAATGTTCATAGATTCCTTGCACAGTACAACATTTACGGCATTGGAATGAATGAAAAGCTGCAGGATACATAAAGTTAACAACAATAATGCAGCATTTAACTCCATTAAACATGAAATTATTTTAATGACTCTTAGTTTCCTACATTTTGTTGGTGGTGTTTCCTTCCTGTTATTCTGATGAGGTGAATATTGTTTGCTTTTTTGTTTGGTTTTTTGGTTTGTTTTTGTTTGGTTTTTTGGTTTTGTTTTAAAATTCAAAACACTGTAAAAATTATGAATGGAATACCATCTGGGAGCCAAACTGTATAAGGGTGATCTCTGCATTGGGAGCTGAATTGCCATTTTTAAAGCCATTTAAATGTCTAATTCTTACAGGAAATGCAGGGATTAGATTTATCTCCCTTACCTACAGCTCTCTAAAAGCAGGTTTTTGGTCTGAATGAGGAAGGCACCAGGCTCCCTTATTTCCAGTGTTTGAAATATTGTTAAATAACAGCTGTTTGTGCAAGACACATCTGTTCTGTGCCCTCACCTTGCAGGAGGAAAGAAACTAAAACCAAACTCCAGTGGGAGGGGGGAAAGCCTCTGTCCAGCAGGGGTGGCTGGAGAGGGAATGGGAGGAAGGAAGGTGATGTTTGGTATCAAAGTCTTGTGTGACTTCATTTCCTCTCTTTGGAAGAGATATTTTTGCAGCCAGCTGGGAAAATTTACCCTGCTCATCTTGGCAATGGCACATTTGGAAAAGAAGACCGTGGAAGAAGCTTTTTTAATATGAAGATGTGTATTCCTATGTGAACATATTTCATTTACACCCTTTGAAGTTGATCACACTATTTACATGCTTTAAAATATGTTACTTTAAGGGTTTGTTAGGGTCAGCATCAGAATCTGTAGTGATCAAACGATTAAGTCTTGGGACTGGTGGGCTCTTTTATCAGCAATGCACTTTTCCTGTCTAGGAAACCACAGTGCAGCAAAGTTCTAAATATAAAGGCACATCTTCATGATAAAACCAAAATTTTGAGAGGCTAAAGTGCAATCAGCGGTAGAAAATAAATGTCATAAATAACTTTTTGATCCCAAATACTGTGACCCCAATTCTATAGAAAGAAGCTGGAAAAATATGACTGCATCTCACTCTTTATTTCATCTTAAGCAATTTGACATCAATCAAATGACTATAGAGGCAAAGGCATGAACGTTTATTTCCCAGCCCACAGGATTGCTGTCAAATTGCAATTTTCAAAATTGAAAGAGTTGTTAAGCTAGATTTTCTCCATTTTCTTCCTAGTTCTTTCCCTCATACTTTCAGAAATGTGCCTCTCAATTTTGCAGTGTACTATCCTACAATGTGTGAGGAAATTAAAGGAGCTCCTGAAAAAAATTCCTTACCATGCAGAGGTAAAATCTCATTTTCCTGTCTGCAACTCAGTGTATAAATCTAGAGGAAGACTACATCAAAGAACAAGGAGTGAATGAAATTTGAGCATTAAGATAATGCCCTGGTGAGGTTGCCAGCTAAAAGGAACAAGTTTGGTACCTTCATGTTACATGATTTAAAACTCTCTGGCCAGGACTGGTTACCTCCAGCCTGCTGCAGCTCAAAGTTTATCAAATTCTGCTGAGGAGGGAACCTGCTGCTTTAAGGGTGTCAGCATGGGGCAAAATCTTCTCCTCAATATTAGAGGGAGGCAGGGCATTAAAATTAAAAGCTTTTGAAACAACAGAAGTTGGAAGTTGGTTGAGATTTGTGGTCCCATTATCAAGAAAGCTACAGAAGCCCTCTCTCATTAAGTTTCTCTGAGTCCCTGAAAGCCAAAGCTCCTGGATAACTCTGAGCAGGTCAACATGTTCCTCATCTTTAAAATCAACAATAATGTTCTGCTCATGTCTTCCAGCTGCCTCAGTCCGGTAGGAACTTCAAAGCCTGCCTAATATATGCAATTTTCTCTTAAAACAAGAACAACAAAAAGCTCCTAGTGGAGAGAGTGCCTGTCTCAGCTGTGCTGACCCACATTCAGCCCTGAACTCTGGCAAAGGAATTCCAGCTTCTTTCTAAGATGCTGCCACATCTGTTAGGGTGTTCTGAGGTATCAGGCGTGATGCAGGAGATAACAATCAGCTCCACAACTGGTTCAGTTCCATATTTAAATGAAGAAAAATTATTAGGCTTGTATTATTAGGCCCTGAGATGCACCTGGTGAGCAGGAGAGGAGTGAAGGTAAGTTAGGCTGATACAGGACTCTGAGCTTATCAACACCTGATTCGTTATTTTTCAAATACAATTCTTCCCCAATGTTTGGATTTTCCATTTTCATCTCTTAGTTTTCTTCCTGTTACCGAGCTCTTCATCTTCCTGATGAAGGAAAAAAGTAAAAGCAGGTGGGAGTGGAGAATAGGAAACCCATTCTATTCCAGTTGCTCACACTGTATATTTTATACCATAATGAGATAATACCATGTTGTGAAGCTTCAGTATGAAACCCTGCAAAATCATGGCAGTTTGGGGTTTATTCCAGATTAAAAGATTGGCAGGTTGATCTGGTCTTGCTTGAGAATATACAGGCATTCAGATATGTACATCAGGCAGTTTTGGACAGGCACTGCTGGAGAATTAATCCATGTTCTTGAGTGGAAATGGTGATAAAGAAGCTCAAACTCCCAGCTGGTGCTGTGTGGCTTGGGGTGGAGCTGAGCAGACCAGGGTGGCTGCTCTTTGAGCCTGCCAGATGTGGGATGAAGAGCAGCTGTTTGGAGAAAGGTCCACCCTTCAGGAGAAGGGTCCATGGCCCAGGAGAACCTCCAGGAGAAGGGTCCACCCTCCAGGAGAGCGAGGGGAAGCCCAGCCCTGCTCCAGGTGAGCCTTTCAGCCCATCTGGGCTGTCTGTGAGGAGCAGGGAGCTGGAGCTCCTGGGTTTTGCTCTGCTGCAGGACGTGTCCAGCAGCCTCGGTCAGTGCATGGAGACCTGGCTGCCAGGCCTGGCCTAAGTCCAACACTGCTCTCACTGGGGCTAATTAGGAGCCATCAGATTAAATTCCCTGTGACTTTATTAGTGTCTCTAAGCCAATGGCCTGCAGGCAAACCCCCTGTGAGTAAATCAGAGCAGTAACCATTTGTTGACGTTTCTGTCTGTCAGCCCCAGACATGGGCCCGTGTCCTGCTGGGAATGTGGCTCTGTCACATGCACTTACACCCCTGCACATAGTTCAGATTGTTACAAATGCCTTTATCCATTCCCATTGACATTTTAAACAAACGGTGATATATTTAGTACAATAATTACAGTTATTTGATTACCTTTCTTTTAGCCTGAAGTAGAAGGCAACTGACAGATGTGAATACCTCTGAGACCAATGCTCTGTAATAAACTAACATTATTTATTACAAGATGCATTTTATTAATAGGAATTGGCAGTAATTAATTCAGTAAAGTTGATGTTACTAATAATTACATGTAATTCATGAAATATTTATGGAAGAAAACTGTGTATAAAAATGACACAAAGGTCATTTAGCTAATTAGTTAATAAATGTCACCAACATTTCTAGTGAATCTCTCTAATTCTAAGAGTTTCAGCTTTTTCTTAGGGAAATACTTTTCGAAACATTTTTTTTTCATGCGTGACATCCTGAGATGGAAGTCAACATTTCTGGTTATTGTTTTGAGCCAATGTATGTACTGTTTCCTTTGCTAATCCACTTTGGCCTCTTTCCTTGTTCATAGTGAAAGATCCTAATTAGAGATAGCACGAGCTCAATCTAATTTAGGTTATCAGTGAGTTGCGGTGTCTCCCAGTTTAAGGATATATGAATACATCTCTGTCTTTTTAACTTGATTCCACTGACTTTCCATGGAATCAAATAACCATCATCCAAATTAATAGCTGACATCTGAACTGGAAAAATCTTAATGTCATTTCTGCCCGGATTGAATTCAATGGCAAAAGAGCCCATTGACCTTGTGAGCTGCAGGATCAGACCTGGGCTGCTCCATGGTCATGGCTGGAACAGTGATTTTTGGGAGCCTTTGCCATGGGATGTGCTGGTGTTTTTGCAGAGGAAGGTGCAGAATGAGGTTCTCTCATCAAATAGGGTGTAACACAGGCTGTTTGAGATTGTTTGGTCGGTGCCAGCTTTTCAGAGACGTTCAGACAGTTTGAAGCACCAAGAGTCAGAGAATCCACCTCTTCTTGCAATCTTCAAACCTGGGTGGGATCTGGCTTCAGTTTCCTGCTGCGAGTCTTTGTCAAACACAAATTACTGGGCTCAGGAAGAGTTTTGCCATATGAAATTCCTCGTTACCTTCTGAAGAAAGGCAGATTTGGTGATCTAATCATGTTCTTGTCCATGAGTCTGTGAGAGCCACCTTTGCACTTCCCTCATTCTGGCATTGCTCTCGCTGTGTCACAAAATAACTTTCAGCACTCTGCCTTTTGGCAGAGGAGGCAATTGCTCAAGGACCTGAGGGATGAGGAGGTGAAGAGAGCATTGTGCTCACTGCCCTAAATCCAGGAGTGAGGAGTGGTGACCAAGGGCTGATGTCACTTCTACAGGCTGCTCTGTGGGTGGGTCAAATGGCTCTGAAGCAGTTCTGGGCAGGGAGATGGACACAGGGCTGCCCTAAATCAGGGAGGGGATGTCTCCTGGTTGAATCTTTCTTGAAGAGCTGTTCTCTGTCTTGGTGTTGCTGCACTGACAAGGAACTCTCAGTCAAGCATTGCCACGAGGTCCTCAAAAGCAAACCTGTGTGTGGAGCCACAATTCCTCTTGTTTTGTGAATGGGAGACTGCTGGTCACTGAGGAAACTTTGATTCTCAGAACTCATTCCTCAAGTTTGCCATTCACAACAACAAAATATCCAAGGATCACCCCTTTATTAATTGCCAGGCTCAGGCACTTCCAAATGCCATCACTTTGTACAGTAATATACCAGTATATCCAAAATTACACATTGATTATCTCAGGTCTGTTTCTATACCATGAACAAGCATGAATACATAAACAACATAAAATCTAAACATATAAATAATATCAAAACAGTAACATGGCCACCATGAGTTATGCACTGGAAAAGAATTATTGTATTTAGCAATGAGAGAGGTCTTCTTCACAGCTCTTAACACCCTTGTGGTCCCTACTGAGGTGGCCCTGTCCCTGGCTGATGGCATTCCCTATGGGAAACACATGCCTGTGTGGTGTTGAAGAGGATGAGCCAGACCCATATCAATCTCTTGGTCCTTCTCTACTAAATCCATCTCAGCTCATTAGTAAATGACAAGGTTTGGCCTTGCAGTACTATATAGCCTAAGTGAATAGGGAGACAATTTTCTGAGATTATTTTAATTGCCAGCCTTGGAAAATAAAAATAAAAAAGCTCTTGTTATTTTCAGTTAATAAACAGACTCTGAGGAAGAAAGAGCTTCAGCAGCAAGCAGAAGGAATGACAAAACAAGGGAAGGGAAATATGCACAGGAGGGGCTGTTGTACAGGGTATGTACAAACCCACAGCACCTCTCCCTGCTCTGTGAACCATCTGAGCCTTTACTCCAGCTCCAAACATCTCCTGATGGGCAATCACCCCGGGAAAAAAGGAGCAATCTTGAATTGCCTCAAATACGCTTCCTACCCAGGCAACTGGTCCTGACAGAACAATCTGAAACTCTCTGTCTCCTTATCTTCTGTCGACATCATTTTTCAGAAGGGGCAACTGGACCAAATTAAATCGTTGTGCTGCAGACAGTCTGTCTGATTGCCTTGTGGCTGTTGCCCATTCTGAAGATTTCCTCCAGCAGTTTAAAACTAAGCCAAGAAGAAAGTTCATGTGTGCTCATGCACACAGATGCACACAGCCCTGTGCCTCCCTTCTCTTACACTTACTCAATTATGAGATGCATGTACAGCTTAAGGAATTCAGAGTCCAGTTGTTCTGTGCCATGGCCAGTTCCTGATGGTGGAAAATGTTAGGAATTCCCCTCTCCCCCCATGTTTTTTTTTTTCCCCCAAATCCAGACTAGGAACTTGAAAGAAAGAAAATAATAAGATGTATATAAATCAGTTTAATCCAAATATTATCTGTGGAAAGAAGCATAGGGAGGCATGACAGGCTGTGCTTGTATCTGATTTGTTGTGCTCACTTCAGGCAGGAGCAGAAAGCTTGGTTGTCTCTCGTCTGTGGTATTTTTTGAGTCTTCTTCTCATGTATGAAGCCCAGCTTGTCTGCAGGAGGTTTGATTTTTGACTGAGCTGCAGCTGCTAGGGCTGAGCAGACACAGTGAGCACGGTGGAAGGGGAAGAGGCTGGGAAATGAGATGTGCTGCAAGCAGCAAATGGATTTGGAGAACCTGATTGCTGTATAACAAAAGAACCCCCTGGGATATATTTTACTTACTGGTGGGCAGGAGAGAGCTGTGTTCTTGGGACATCTTTCTGAGGACTGCAATGCACAATCATCACCTCTGGATTGTGTCCAAGTGCTGCTCAGGGGCAGCATTAAATCAAGGTGGATGTCACTGTACATCTCATTGTGAATGCACCTCCTGGAGCATGGGCTGCAGGAGCTTTCCTGGTCAAGCAGAGCCTTCTGCCTCTGAGGAAGAGGTCTGATCCTTGGGAAGACAGGAGGAAAACATTCTCTCCTGCCCCAGTCTGTGGATTTTTGGGTGTATCACCAAGTAATGCCCCCAACTCTATTCCTCCATGGATCCAAATCATGTCCCTTGAGTTCCTCTGTACCGAGGACATGAACGAGGACAGGGATGAGCTGTCTTCAGGATGGAGCAATTCCCCATGGACAGAGCAGTTTCAGTCAGTAATTAATGCTGTTGGTTCCTGCTTCAAATCCTGAGCTTCTGTAATTGCCCCAGACTCCAGGACAATGCTGCATTCCTGCTCAATTCTTGCTTCTTTGTTTCTTAATGTCTCAGAAAGTCTCAAACCAGCAGGTGAAATCTTCCCAGCTAATTCTCTAGGGACAATATTAATACCTAGGGAAGGAATATTTCATAATTTCTATGCTGGGAACTAACTTGACCTAGTATTTATTCTTGTATTACTATAAACAACAGGTGCTGTCAGAAAAGAAGAAAACATGAAAGACTGTTTCTTCAACAGCAAATTAATATATATCAAATGTATCATTTGCATGTTATNCAGATAATCAATATATGTCTATATTAAAAAAAATAAAATTAATGGTTTGTAAGAGGAAAGGCAGCATGCAAAGGGCTCTTCACCATCCCAGACGCAATTTTGCTCTCCCCAAAGATCCAGCCCTGGTTTTGTGTTGTTGTCTCATGCCTACCCAGCCATGGTCCCAACACTCAGCATTCACAGGCAAAGAAGACATGGTGAAATTTAAAAAAGACTGAGGAAAGTCAAGAAAACAAACCCACGCTTTTTTCTAGGAAAACTTGTTGGAAACCCTAGAAGGTGTTAAATTGATTTAATCCTTGCCGTGTTTTATTTGGCTGCTGCTGGTTTTGGCATAAGAAATGAGTTCTGCTATTTTAGCCAGCATTTCTGAACATAGTCTTGAGCAGGGCGGTGTTTTTTTTAGAGATGATTTTAAAAAAAGATGCTTTAAAAAACAGAAGCTCTCCCACACAGTAGAGCAGAAGATTTCTGAAGCCCTTTCCCCTCTCTCTCTCCTTGAAAACACATTTGTAACCATTAGTTGGGTGTCACGTTTCCTGATGGGGGTATTTTCTCCCTTTGCATCCCCTCCTAGGGGGGTGAGAGCTGCTGCCTCTCCAGCCCTGCTGCTCATGAATCATCTCAGTCCAGAGGGCTCCAGGATTTGCAATTCCCGTCCTGCTGCAAACTTTTGGAGAGGTTTCCAGTCTAAGGAAGGATCCATTCATTGATGGAACCAGTACATTAGGAACTAATTAGAAGTACTTAGAACCAGAAGCCCTCTGTTGTGTTTTACTCTAAAAGCAATTTATCTTGTCACTGTTCAAATGCCATAATGTAATAAGGAATAGTCCAAAACTTGCAGAAAAAGCAGAACCCAAGCAAGCCAAGAAGCTATAACAGAATAGATATTTTCTTTTAATACCTCCTAATACAAGTTCAATATAAGTTATGAAGTTGGAAACTTTATTAATTTCCTTCTAAATTGGTAAATTCTGTCTATACTAAGCTTACCGTTTGAGGATGCTTAATGAAAAGTGATTAAAATTTGAATAAACAAAATTATTTCCCCCAGAGACCGATTTCCTGTTGGAATTGTTGACTTTGATCTTGCCATGCCTTGCATTTGTCAATATTGGCTGTCACTGCTGGTGTGAAGTCAATTTGTCTCCTTAGTAGACTTCTCTGAGATTTCTCTGAACTTCATCAGTACAAATTACTTTCTAAGCCATGACAATATTTTGCTCCTCACCTCCCACAGGCTCGTAGTGGTTTGGAGATGAGTTTGTCAAAAGCCATGAGCTGAGTTTCTGCCCTGCTTGAAAGTCAAGCTCTTCATATTACAAAGAAACAGCAGGCTCTGTAAAGGAAATTTTGTGATGTTTTTCTAATTCCTTTTGGATGTGAGAAGGTCTAACCCTGATGGTTTATCACTGCTGCACAACTGCAGAGTGCATGTCTGGGTGTTCATAGAATTGCAGAATTGTTTAGGTTGGAAAGACCTCTGAGACCATCGAGTCCAACCATTCCCCAGCACTGCCAGGGCCACCACTGCCCCATGTCCCCACGTGCCACATCCACGTGTTTATTCTACTCTTCCAGGGTTGGTGACTCCACCACTGCCCTGAGCAGCCTGCTCTAGTGCTTGAAAACTGTTTCTGTTAAGAAATTTTCCCTAATATCCAATATAAAACTCCCCTGTGCAACCATTTCCTCTCCTCCTGTCCCTGTTCCCATTGTCCCCTCCTGTCAGGGAGTTGTGCAGAGCCACAGGGTCCCCCCGATCCTCCTTTTCTCCAGGCTGAGCCCCTTTCCAGCTCCCTCAGCCTCTCCTGGGGCTCCAGCCCCTTCCCAGCCCCATTGTCCTTTGCCTTTTTCTGTGTGTGTGTCGCCAAAAAAGAAACCTTACCCGTTGTTATGAAGTCAGATTATACTTGGGAGGGCAGAAATTGGGGGAGAATTGGGTATTTTAAATAGTTTACTGAGCAACCCTACAAATCACCCCTCAGAATGGCATGCATCTCTCTGAGATATTTTTGGTAGATTACCAAATGGAGCCAATTTCCTTTCAGATGCAAATCTGCTTGCTGGTGTAAAACTGCAAGGATTTGCAAAGTTATGTTTCTAAAGCAAAGAAAATGTTAGGAAACTCCCAAACAAAACCACCTTCTCTTCATCCAGATTAACCTGCACTATTTACTAGTATGAGAAAAGACTCAGTAGAGCTTGTAATGAAACCAAACCTCAGAATGCCTCGTGGCACCCCCAAGCTAGAGATTTTTAGGTGAATTGCTGTGGCTTTTTTGTACAGTATATGATTTCCATATTGTTTGACATGTTTTCACTTGACATCAGATTAGCCAACAGGTTAAATATTGTGGTTTCAAAGTGTTAATTTAGCACGCTTGCAAATTAGAATTTTAACATATTTGGAATTTTGATGAGACTAAAAGGCAAATTGTAATGTTTAAAGCAGCTGATTTTAGGTGCAGTTCAGCAATTAAGTTAATTTCGAGCTTTCTGATGCTGAGAAGGCCACTCAGGGCTGATAATAGCTTATTTTCTCAGATGGAGATTGAGGAGCTGACTACAAACTTCCAAACGAACACATGTGCTTGATTTGTCTATTTGTATTCAAGTTTACCTTTTCTGGTTGTCAGTAACACTACCCCACCTGCCCTATACAGCCTGTAGTGCTCAAACCTATTTGGAAAATCATGTGAATAGGGATTTGCATCATTACAATTTCCTTTCCATTTAGGAAGCATCTGCTATATCTTTAAAAGTAACAGGTTTGAAGAGGCCACAGGCTGTGAAACAGACTAAACCATTATTAAAATGAAACAAAAACTTAAAAAAAAAAGCTAGCTGGACCTAATTCAACAGCAGGTTCAACTTTTTTTTTTTTACTCTTTTTACCTTGAAAAGGTTAAAAGCATTTGGGTCCTTGTGGAAAATGTAATTGCATTTCAGCCTTGTTTATGTGTGAATCTAAAGAATACTGATAATCTGCCACGTGAAAAAGTTCTGTTCTTCTACTAACAGGCAATCCTTCTTGTTCCTAACAGGTCTTTCTATTAAGTAAACAGTTAAGGCCTAATTGGAACTTTTATCTGTACCATGTCACACTAACTGACCAACCACTGCTAGCAGTCATATAAATGTTATTTTAAGTACATCAGCTGTACAGACCCAAATGCTGCAAGGAAGGAGGGAAAACCTCAGCTGCAGTTTTTATTAATAACAAATAAAAAGCAAAGTTCTGTGAAGATGTGCTCGAGCAGGTTAAGTTACCAGTATTATTCTGCTAACCTTCATACATGTCATTTCTATGGGCAGCTGGAGGTTTTGTCAGGGGAATCGACTCATCCCAGGGCATTTCTGTCTCTAATCAGGTTTTCTGTTCTTTTGAGGGTGGGCAGTGCCATCATGATGCTGCTTCTTTGCCATTTATCTCAAAGGAAAGCTCTAAACCAAAATATTTCAGCCAGACCTGGTCTTTTAATCTGCCTACATCATCACTGGGAGGCCTACCTAAAAAAAAAAAATCCAACTCCCATAATTTTCCTGAAGTGGGACACAGTCTCTCTCTTCCCCAGCAGTTTCTCTGCCCAAGCCCCAGCTTTGCAGGAAAAAAAAACAAACCCCATTTTAAGAGTTGTTTTAGGCAAGTAGGGTATTTTGTTTATGTGTCTGTTTGCTCCACTTCCTAGTCAGTGCCTGGAAGTTTGACTTTGGCTTCTCCCAAGTCCCATTGCACATATCTCAAGTGGAAAGAAAAAAATATAACTGCTTTCCAAAAACATTCGATGTTGGGTTGTTCTTGCTTTCTGAGGGAGCAGGGTTTAGCCAGGGCAAAGGGAATCCCATCCCAATCTGTGTTAGGAAACAACTTCCAGAGAACCCTTGTGCTGGTTTGAAAAGTTACAGCCTGGATTTTCAGTTCCTTTGATTGCTTTTGCTTCTCTCTGCACATCCCCTGATCCAAAAATAGAAACGTCCTTTTTTTTCCTGGTAGTATTGTTGGTTTGTACTGGCTGGAAGGCACCCAGAGTTGCTATCAGTAGGATTATTGTGATACCTATTAGAAAATTGTGTTTCAGGTGTTTCAAATGGGATTTTGGATCCTGCAGTTTTGAATACTGGACTTGGGAGAAGAACCTGACTTTGAACCAGAGATAGCAACTCCCTCCTTGAACATCAGGCCTTTCCAAATCCTCTTCCATCTGGCACTGTCACATTAATGGACCTCCAGAGAACAGGTCATTGAGCTCCTTCCTTGTCTCAAGGCAGAACTGAACATTTCCAGTTATTTGGAAGAAACAAAGAAGGATGCTGTCTTCCTAAGTCCAGCTCTCTAGAGCTGAGAGTCCCAACCATCAGCTCATGGAGTGCAGGGTGCACTGGGAGCAGGGACACAGCTCACTGTGGGGTGCTGGAACATGGGAGTGCTGGGGTTATGGCTTTAGTGGGGTTTTTTTGCCTGGTGATGGTACTCCAGTCGTGTTTTGTTGGCAGTAATGCCCTGACCTGTAACTCAGATTCCTTCAGGACCATTTAGAGGTTTGGACTCTGGTGCTGTGGCCAAAGCTGTGACCCCTGTGGTGGGGATTTGACCTTCCCAACAACGGAGGGATGTGACAGAGGATGCTGAGCTCCTGCTGAAATGAGGGGAATGGCTGGAGTGGCTCACCCCTCACATCAGCCAAGGAACCAGGATGCTTGGCTGTGTCTGTGCAGCCAGACTGGAAGTGCTGTCTGCAGCATGGGAGTGCAGGGCTGCACAGGAGGGTACACACACAAAATTCCTCCTTACTCATCCTTTCTTTTCCAAGGCTGCTTTGATAAGGGGATTCCATTTTGTCCTGCAGACTTCAGCTGAGGCTCGGGAGGTATCCCGTTTCAGGGGGGCTGTCTGACACTCAGAGCATCACCCTGCTCCATTGTTTGCAGGAGCACGAAGGAACTTTTGTGCCCTTGGTTGAGCTCATGCCCCGCGGCCCCAGCAGATCATTCTCCCTGCAATTAGTATTCATGGTCAGCTAAGCAGAACTTCTACAACACATCTGCCCTGCTTTGAAGGTTGAGTTACATGGTTTCAAAGTGGCCAGGGGAAAGGTTCCTATATGAAGAAGATATCTGGGAATATCCATTGTCTTTTTGTGTGTTTAATGCTTGCGTTTCAGGTAGGATTTCCTTGCTATTTATTCAGTCCTTTCTAATTTAGCACATAGTAAAGTGGGACAGAGAGCAAGAATGCAGTGGTTTTAAAATTTTCCATTGAATTTTGTTCTAGGTTTCCAATTGCTTTCTTGGGTTTGGGAGAGGAGGTGGTATTTTTACTTCAGAAAATTTGCATGCGTTATTTTAAAAGTTTTTGCATTTTTGCAAATGTAGCATTTTTTCCCCAATACTCTATGTACAGAGACCTCCATATATTTCACGTTCAGAGAAGCATCCCAGAATCATAGAATGACTTGGGTCGAAAGGGACCTTAAAAAAAATATTCTGAATGTTGATACGGCCAAAAATATCTTTGCTAAAAATATCTCCAGGTCAAAACTTCTCCTTATATTTCCTATGAATTCAACCTGGGAGAAGGGGAGGCTCCAGGGAGACCTTAGAGCCCCTTCCAGTACCCAAAGGGACTCCAAAAGAGCTGGAAAGGGACTGTGGACAAGGGCCTGGAATGACAGGGCAAGGGGGAATGGGTTTAAGCTGAAAATGGGTAAATTTAGATGGGCTGAAAAGTGCAACAACCCTTGCTGGCAACACAATCTCTTGGTTGCAGTACTGGGTTTGGGAAAGAATCTCAAACTGTAAGACAATTTTTTGTTGCCTTGCTTGAATTAATCTCTGAAATTTATTGTTTTAATAGATCTAATTATTGGGATATTTAATTTTGGCTAGGACCTGTCAGTGTGTACATGGCCCTCAAAAGAAATTTGTTCCCCTAAGAGATAAACTTTTAAAAAGGGATTATTCTATTGGGCTGTGTGTAAAAGAATAGTTTACCTGGGTTTTGAATGGAGAATTATGAGTTCACTGTGACTGAAATACCAGTGAAAGTGTATCACGGGTGATCACTTTTTCTAATGTAAATCATTTAACATTGGTAATTTTCCTCTGTTGCTAATGCCATTAGTTATTTTAGAGGTAAAAAATAAAAGGATGTTTTACCTACCTTTTTTTTTAAATTTTGCTAGCTACCCATAGCTTAACTTAATGATTTGTATAAGTGATAGTAATTGCTGAAACTACAGTTGAGTATTATTAGCTATAAAATGAACATGGTTATATGTCCAACACAACTAGCAAGGAACAGAAATGCAGTTGTATCCAAGAGAAAATAATTACAGCAATAATCAGTGTAATTCATGATAATGGCTGAATTGAATTTCACACCATAGCTCCAAGCACTTACATTTAATGAATGTAGTTTGTGCTTGTTTACTAAAAAGGTTTTTAGCAGAAAATCGATAATGTAACTTCAGTGTTTCTAATTGCAAATGCAATTTTTTTAAAAAAAGTAGTGGTTCAATAAGGATTTTGTAGGGAAAATTAAGGTATGTGAGTGCAGCAAATGCTGTTACTTTAATTAGGCTACCTGTACATTAGTGCTATAGTTCCTTAATATTTATTTATTACTCCATATTGATTAAAATTGGTATGCATTCCATTTTTAAGACTAGCTAATGTAATGAACATTGAAACTTTTCAGCAGGCACTGGCTGTGACTAAGCAGATCATTTCTAATGGGGCTGTGCTCACAAAGAGGTGTTTTTACCTTAAAAGCATTATCACACCAGCAAGGAGGCACAGGCCTGGTCTACAAAGGTGCTTTCTACACATGTGGAATACAAAAGAGTTGCTCATCCTTCACATGGAATGGCAGAATGAATGAAGTGATTGGCACTTGGTGGTATAATTATAATTGCTTAATTGGTCCAAGTGTATTCTTGGCCTCATTTGTGATGAGGGAAACTGCTGGGTTTTGAAATGGTGAGGAAGCTGAGGAATGCAATGCCAGGTGAATTTTCCAGTTCCTTGGCCTCACAATTTGGGCTGTGGTCTCCTAGAGCAGGTTAGAGGGGTACACAGAGGTTATTGAGATATACCTCTCCAACAAGGATAACCATAAGTTATCCCAGAGACAGATTTATGGGATTAAACCCCACAGTGCTACTTTTACTGAAGTCAACAGTGAATCTCCCACTCTGTTTTAAAGCGGGATCACGATGACTGGTGCAGTAGCAAGGAGGTGGGAGTGAAGGCAGAGCATTCAGAAAACAGGAGAGAGAAGGAACAGTCAGAGATGGCATTTCTGGAGCCCATCTACCTGCAAACACAGGTTGCTTTTACCTCTGGGCTCTTGGAGACAAAGTCCTACATTGATGAGGAAAGGGGGAAGAACTGTGAACCCCTCCTGAACTTTCTCACACAAGTGACTGAACCACCTTGAGAGTCCGCAGGGAGGGTTTTGAATGGGTCAAAAATTATGGTTAGTGGAGATGTTTTGTCTTAAAATCACAAAGCCACAGGATGGTTTGGGGTGGAAGGGACCTCTAAAGGTCATCTGGTCCAACCTCCCTGCCATAAGAAGGGACATCTTCACATTGATGAGAAGGAAGTCATTAAGTCATGGACCTTCCAAATCCAAGGTGATCTTCCAGCTGGAGGGATGTCACCACCCAACCAGCAGCAATAATATTGTAACTGGACTTAAACTCTGGCAGAAAATTAAGTGCAATTCACCAGGAAAATATTAAGCGATCTGTAGGGGTTTAAAAAAATAAACCCTGATCACTCAAGATTTGTGCTCTGATTATTTTCTGCGGCTGCCTGCCCTCTGTGCTAGAACCAGCACTGCATTTTCTGCTGGGTTCAGTCAGGCATTTTACTCTACAAAAACAACTAGCTCCTTTCCAAGCAATGATTACTTGTAATTATGCTTTCCCCTGCCATTATTCTAATAGACTGTCATGCTGCACAGAGGAGGCGTTTGGAGGCTGCTTTTATGGATGGACTGTTGGAACACTTAATATAGCTCTATTTTTGAATTATCAGGTTCTATCCTTTTGAAGTCTGTGTTAGTGGAACTCCTATTTATGAAATGTGCTGTGCTTAAAGGTTTGCTATTGATGAAGAGGTCCAACAGAGGCCTTTATCGTAAGTACTGTAGCATTCTCCCCGAGAAATAAATAGCCTTGCTAAAAGGTATGTTGTGTACCAAGGTTGCAAATTATCAGCCAAGCACCTTATAACTGTATACTTCAAAAATACCTTCCTGCTTTCTGTTTGTTCTCCTTTTTTCCACAACATGAGCAGTGTTTTTAAAAACCACATAAGGAAAAAAATCCCCCAGAACCCCAATCTGTTGGGTCTTTAATTGGACAGCATGTCCTTGTTGTAACTCTTTAATATACATATATACCTTGGCAGAAGGTGCTGTTTACAGGTGTGGCATTCTCTGAGTTTTGGGGCAGTTTTCAGCTCCCACTCAGAGAGTGATTCCAACCACTGATTTATTGCAGGATTTCATCACCCACCAAAGCTGTGAGCTGAGCATTTCTACCCAATTATCTAGGACAGGGTAATGAGAACCATGCCACATGAACAGAAAAAAAAAAATGGAAAAAGACAATCAGGTATTTTTAGTCCCTAAATGTTTACAGTCAAAGTCTGGGTAGGATGGATCTTTGCACCTTCATTTTTGGGTTGAAATTACCAGGAGCTCAGTGATGCAAAGTATTGCCTGTTCTTCCTCTCTTTGGAAATCAGCTCCTAAACCCTCTCTTTAATTCTGCCACTGCTCCTTATCTTCAGATCTTTGGACCTGAAGACAAAGTGTGCTGATGATATGACATAGA
This sequence comes from Rhabdornis inornatus, assembly GCA_013397075.1. NCBI lineage: Eukaryota > Metazoa > Chordata > Aves > Passeriformes > Rhabdornithidae > Rhabdornis > Rhabdornis inornatus. The sequence goes on along the minus strand of VWZS01005696.1, from coordinate 331,991 downwards.
TTGATTTCTTTATCTGCTGCTGAGTTGTACCCTGATTTAAGAGCAGAATGGACTTGATGTCGATAGAATTTATTTCAAAAATTAAACAGAAATAATATTTTTTCATTATTTACTTCTATATTATCACCACTTGGTGACTTCTGTAGGAGCTATACAGCCAAACATACCTTTCCTGTCCTTGGGAGCCCATTCTTAGGCCGTGTTTGCAGACCTGGAATGTGCCAGGACTGGGGACCACAGCTCCTGGGGCTGGCAGGACACCGAGCACATTGGGGTGTGTCCCACAGAGTGGGGTGACCCTCGGAGGGCACATTGTGGGGACAAGGCAAGACGGTGGTGGAGGATCTGCAGCCCCAGGAGGGGCTGAGGGAGCTGGGAAAGGGGCTCAGCCTGGAGAAAAGGAGGCTCAGGGGGGACCTTGTGGCTCTGCACAACTCCCTGACAGGAGGGGACAGCCGGGGGGATTCAGGCTCTGCTCCAGGCAACAGGGACAAGAGGAGAGGGAATGGCCTCAAGATTAGCCAGAGGAGGTTTAGATTGGAGTTAGGAAAAATTTCTTCACAGGAAGGATGGTCAAGAATTAGAACAGGCTGTCCAGGGCAGTGGTGGAGTCCCCATCCCTGGAGGAATTTAAAAGCCCTGTGGATGTGGCACTTGGGGACACCAGCAGTGCTGGCCTTGGCAATGCTGGGAATGGTTGGACTCAGTGACCTTGGGGGGCTTTTCCAACTGAAAGGATTCTGTAATTCTGTGATTTCATAACAAGAAAAACACAGAGGGAAGCAGTGAGTGCATGAAACGAGGAAGGTGCCTCATGGAGGGGTTTCCATTTAACACAACAAATCAGACAAGTCTTGCTCTAAAGTGTTTATCTGGAATTTTTCCTTTGGAGCTGTAATGTATCAGAGCCCTGACTTTGCACTCCCACATTCATCTTTGCTTATGTATTTTACCCTCACCAATGGCTTTCCCCTTAAGCCTGTCTATTTGCCTGTAGATTTGACAGATGACAGCTTCTCTTTGGGATGTTGGATGGCGTTTGTATGGCTATGATGCCAGGAGCGCTCTGAGCGCTGGTGTTGCATATTTATTGATCTCCATATTCCCAATAATCTGATGCACGTCACATTTGACAACATTATGTGGAGAGGTCAGCTGTATGGGGCTAATGAAACTGTTTCAAAGATGGATGTTGTTTTCCACAACATTAACCTTGCAAATAGCTGTCACTAGTGCATTTCACTATGGGGCTTGGCGTTTGAGAACCTCCCTTTTTTTATTGTTGATGTTAACATTAAACAAAACCTGGAGCCATTAAATCTCAGTATTTATATACAATAGGAAACATGGATGACATGGCATCACTCCAAATGAAAATCTTATTAACAGCACACGGTGCTTGTGGCAAAGTCCTGAACAATCTGAAAATTGGTTTGGCTGTCTGAAATGTTTGACAGATTGGCTAAGGATGATGTAAAAGGACTGAACAGGGAACAGCTGAATTCTAAGGATTAAAGTGGCAAATAGAAAGCCCTGATGTAATCAAAAAGCACATTGCACTTTCATATTTTACTGCGATATTACTCTGCTCACCAGGAGCTTATTACATCCAGGGCAATATAAAATTTAGATTACTTTTTTATTTTAGAATTATTTCGCTAGCACGTGTAATGTGTCGAGGAAGCACTCAGTTTCTAAAGAGGTCTCTTGAAGTTCTTTTTTCCTTAAAAAATACTGCTATGGTGATTTCAATATTTAATTGTAGGTTTTCTGCTGTCGTGCTGAGGCACTTCAAAACAGGAGTCCTAAGGGCGATAAAAATAATCCTTGGAGGCCCCTTTTCCACATTACAGTGGTTGAGAACAGTTGTAGTAACTCTTTTTCGATGTCATACTGCATCTTTTGTAATGTAAATTTTGCACATACTTACAAAGCACAATTCCAAATATGATTTTGATAGGCAAACAGTTTAGAAAGGTTTGTGCTGGCCATCTGAGCTGTGAAGTACCACATATATTTACAGTGTCTTCTGGGACTTCAGGGTGTTTTAAGTGAGAAGGGAAAAACTCAACCTTCATCCTGCTCTGGAAGCTCATGATTGTGTTTTAATATTTTAGAGAGCAGTCGGCAAATGGTAAAATAAAGCCCATGACAAAGGGTGAAATTCTGAACCCTGCACAGAGTAAAGGTCAGATGATGGTGATAGGGACAGCTGAATGTGCCTTCACAAGGTCATTAAGGTGGCTTGGAGCTGTTGCAAGGTCTCAGTGGAGCAAGAGCTGCTGAGGCTGCTCTGCAGCTGTTGGGAAGCCCTCAAACATCAGGCAATGGTTTTGTTGTTCAAACTTGCTCTAATAAAACCATGGATGCTCATGCAGGCTCTGCTTGGAGGTGAGACATGCCCCTGAGAAATGAGGTGGTGGGTGTTCAAATCATCAGCTGGAAAAGGCACCAGAGGGACATCTCCCAGCTGAGCTTCACCAGCCTCAGATCATGCCCCTAAATCGTGAAATCATGGAATGGGGTGGGTTGGAAGGGACATTAAATCCCATCCAGTGCCACTCCTTCCATGGCAGGGACACCTTCCACTGTCCCAGGTGCTCCAAGCCCCAGTGTCCAACCTGGCCTTGGGCACTGCCAGGGATCCAGGGGCAGCCAGGGCCTGCCCACCCTCACAGGGAACAATTCCTGCCAAAAATCCAATCTAAATCTACCCACTTTCAACTTAAAGCCATTCCCCCTTCTTCTATCACTTTATGTTCTTACAAAAAGTCCCTCTCCAGCTCTCTGCTGTCTCCCTTTAGGTGCAAGAAGATGTTGCATTGTTTTAAATGAACCCCTCCAAATGAAAGGGTAAAAAAGTTTGATTGAGAAGAGAAAGACTTAAGGTAAATTTTAAAAAATGCAGTCTAGTCTGAACCTATAATAGGCTGTGATTCACTGAGGTTATTGTAAGTTGTTCAAAAGTTAAATGTTTCCTCTAACCTTGCACCTGGACTGTCTGAGCACCTGGAGTGGAGAAAAGAAGCTTTGGTGGGCAGCACATGGGTCAGGATGAGAGCTCCTGCTGTCTGGAGGCATCTTGTGATGAAAAGTCTAGAAAGGTTAAGGCAGATGCTTAATTTTTAAACCCAAAAGTCAATGAAGTGCAAATTACCCCAGTAAACTACATTCTGTCTCTATAGAAACATTCAGATAAAATGTTATTTGGGCTACTTTTGAGAATTTTCTCAAGAAATGATCCGAAAGGAAGAGGGATGGACTTTTTATTTCATATATATTTTATAGCACATCTTCTAATATGTAATTTGCTTCTTAAAAATTCGTTAGGAATGGAAATATTCACAAGTCATAAAAAGAAGGTCCATTCCCTCAGTTTTTGGCAGTTTCTTTGGTGTCTGCATTATTTATTTAGTGACTTAGGATAAGGTCATGGAGAGTTTCCCCAGAAGTAGATTCTAATGCCAAGTGAATGTTTTAGGGACAGTTAAAACAGATGATTTATAAAATCACTTAGTAATGCTTAGCATTGTTAATTGAAAAAACATTCTCCTGTAATAATTCTCAGGTTGTGCAGTATCATTATCACATGGAACTTTGCAAAAATGTAATAAGTACATTTCTATAACATGATTCCTGATATTGCTAAGCTCACATACTATAAAATATTAAGTGCTCACCAAAAATGAATCAATGGAAAAAAACCCTTTTTATTCTAAGAACTAATGAACTATGATTTCTTTTTATTTGTCTTTTGGGTTTAAAGCCTCCAGATCTAATTTTCAAGCTCTTTTCTGAACCCAGGAGAGTTAGTTTATTTCCTAAAGAATATAGGGAGAGGTCAGTATAGCCTCTTAAAAAGGCTCCAGGAGCTCAGATTTAGGATTTCAAGTCATTATGACACAAACAGCTTTAACTGTCAGCAATGCTTTGAAATTTAAAAAAAGTATAAAAATCTTTAAAAATATGTTAACTTAACAGAGAGGTCTCCTTGATGTAAAAACATACATTTCTGTACATGGAGGCAAGATTCTACCACAACGGTGAATCTGTCTGATGCTCCCAATCCATCCTGAGATTTGGATCAGGGACTTTTTTTTTTTATTTTGCTTGGCTTTACAGTGACCTGGGATATTTTTTCCGTCTTCTTTTCTGCAAGGTACAAATTCTGCACATTTTGGCTGTGTTGGTAAAGGCAGGGCAAGGCCAGGATGGATGCTCAGGTGTGAAGGGTCAGGTCTCTGCTTTCAGAGGATCATTTGCCTTGGCTGCCACCTGAGCAGCGCTGGGAGCTTTATCTCTGTCTGCAATAAGGTGCTGTAGTGCTCTGCCACTTCATCCTTAAAAACTGAGAAATACCTGCCCTTAATATCACTAATGTCTCCAAAATAGTGTTAGTTGGGACTTCAGGGGTGGAATGACTCCAGTTTCAGGCCTCTGGACAGAATCAAATTTATTCCTTAGGGAATCTCATCTTTGCCTCAGAACTGCAAAGTGCTGTGCACTCTACTCTGATTGTTCAGTAACTTGCAGAAATGAGCCCATATGAAGCATTAAAGAACTTCAGAGCCCTGTGTTTGATTGTGTGGTGTTAGAGAGAGAGGAAAGATGTGAATTGCAGCCACAGGACCCAGGCCAGAGACCTGAATTAATGGAGAGCTCTAAGCAGAAGCTCCTACCTGCTGGGAGAAGTGAAAGTGCTGCTGGGGTGAGGATTTCAGGGTTTGCATCAGAGTCCTTGAGACTTCTTCATAAATTAATTGTTTATAAAGTCAGGATTCATTAGTTGCTTGATGTGGGAACTGCTATTTATGCTGAAGTGGATACAACCATATGCTGAAATTCACAACCATGTGAATCTTGCTCTTTGCAATTTCTGCTTGGCATCATCTCAAGGAGGCCCATCTGATATCCACTCATGGATGCTCAGATCTGCTTTTCTCCTGGGCCCTGGCTCAAGGATCAGGGTCTGGCAGTCAGGTGAGAGCCTGATTCTGTCTCTGATGGGCAGGATGTTCTTGCTTTAAAGTATGTCAGGGAATCAGGACTGGATTGGATATTATGAATTTTTTTTTACTGAAAAGGTTGTTGAACAGTAGAACAAGCTCACCAGTCAGGTGTTAAGGCTGGGGATGAGGAAGGAGAAAAGAGTGATACAGGAAATTGTGGGAGATACTTGCCTATGTCACCTTTCCAAGGAACTTGCTTTATAAAACCAAAATCGTGTAGAAGGACAATGTAACTCAAAGAATTACAGCATGGCTTTTCTGGTGGTGCTTTCTTGCTCTGGTGGCCCTAAGACTTCATCTACACCTGCAGTGGGTGCTCCCAGGCACCTGGAGCACACCAGAGTACCACCAGGGATGCCTGTCCCACCCAGGATGGGAGCTGGGCATGCAGAGCTGAGCAGGATGGATCCATGGCTGGTGATGGTTCCAGTGCCCCAGGATGGGCTCACACTGGAACCCTTTGGAGGCAGACCAGGGCTTCCCCATCACCTGCCTCCTGCCAAGGATATGCAAAACATTTGTGCATTATTGGGCTTGGTTTCACAACTGCAACCTGTTTAGTGTTAGTGAGTGCAGCAAACGGGCTCTTAAATGCAGGTGAAAGGCCTTGATGAAGTACAGAACACCTCCAAAAGACAACCTAAATTTTTGCCATTTTAAACTTTGCTGGCTGGCGTGCTGGAGCAGCCCCCCAGGTTAATGAGCCGCGAGTTTAAAGCACAATTGAAGAAGTCGGTGATAAATACAGAGCAGTTTGCTTTCTGCCTTCCTGTTGCTTTCCCGGGCTTCCGAAGGCCTTCCACTGATGGAGAGCTTTTAATTTCACATTTTGGCCCCCACCACAGGTGCTAAACAAAGGTTTCCCATTGCTGTGACTCGGGTCAGTGCTGTAGCCTCAGCGTCAATCCCGCTGCCTGTAATTACACACAAAAGGTTACCGGGATCCACGGCTAATTTGCAGCCTCTGTTTAGCAGAATTTAATAGCAGGTATTACTGGTGCAGCAGTAATTAAGGACCTTTGTCAATAAGACGGAATAGATGGCCACACTTTGTTGTAATCATTGGACTTTTGAGAACCCAGAGGAGTGAAAAGCAGTGAGAGGAGCAATCCATTCCACGAATAACATGGCTGTCCTTTCACCCCCCCACTCCCCCACGCCTCCCGAAACCAGCAATGGAATAATAATTCCCCCAAGCTATGAAAGTACAGGAATAAAAGTACTTACCCTCCAGCCTGTGATTTTTTTTTTTTTTAACTTTTTATTTACTCTACTGTGCTTTTTATTTGCTTCGGGCTGCATTTGATGAAGTATTGTTTAAACAGTGCTGAGCAAAATGGATATAGGGAGATGGAAAATAGAAAGAGGAGGAATTTTAACCAGGTGGATATATGCATTTGCCTTTAAGGTGGATGGCATTTGGTTTATCAATTATTTCCTCCGGATTTTTTAAAAAAAAAAAGAGAAAGAAACGACAAAAACAAGTGGCTTGGTGAAGAGGTGGAGAGAGTCATTTAGAGCTGTCTCTGCACAGAGGCGTTCAGCTGTAAATGGGTCGCAAACAAGGAGGCAGGAGTGAAGTTGGTGCAGCTCTGTGGCCCCCTCCTGCCCCCCCTGCAGCACTAATGTAGATCTGAATGGGCTGGCACAGGTTGGAGAGCCCCAGCACACACACACACACACACACACACACACACACACAGAGCCTGGCCCAGGCTGCTGGGCTGGGGAGCTGCCAGCCCAGGAGGACACAATTCAGAGAGTGCTTTAAGGTGTACACTCCTCTCAGTAATTGGTGAAGAAGCTGCATTTCACTCCCTGCTTTTAATAGCCGTTTGAGTAGTGGCTCTTTATGAAGGCTCTCTTTTTTTGAAGCAGCTTTAACTATACCCTTTCTGTCAGCAATGCCTGAAAAACTTCTACCTTTAATCATTTCTCGATCAGGCAGCAAACAAGCAGCTCCTTTTCCTTTTTCAATTACGTGCTGGATATTCAGCACACATATAAAAAAAGAGGGGGAAAAAAAAGAGGCATCTTGAGCCTATCATGTATTAAATGCAGCTCTTTGCTGCTGCATTAAAATAACACCAAGGATCTGGCTTCAGCCAACAAAAGCCAGAAATATAAAGTTAAAGCTGCAGTGCTCTTTTTTATCTGCTCCATTGTGAGAAGGCATTGTAGCACTCTTAAAACAGTGGGACATTTTTCCATACCTATGGTGATGATACTTAGCTAAGAGATCCTGACCTTTGTGATTCTGAGACTCATGGCAAATTTTTTACAGCATCTTATGGGTGGGCTGGCTTGATGCTGTTCCTGTGAGGTATGGCTTGTTTATTTATTTTATTTTTTCAAATTCTTTTTGGCACTGCTCTTTCAAGAAGGGAGCCAGGAAACAGCAAACTGGTGCTTTGGCTGAGTTTGTCTTGAAGGTCCCTATCTTGATGGATTTCCCCATCTTAATGAGTTCATGTATATAAGATCAGGCAAATGGTCCTTAGTGGACACTTGCCCACAATAAAAAAAACCAAAAACCGAAAACAGCAACAACAAAACCAAAACACAACAACAACAACAAAAAGGTCATTCCATAGAAGATTCAAGCTTAAGATATGAAGGAGATTGAAGGTCAGGGTTGGTATGAATCAGGAAAATCATGAGAGAAACGCCAGGGCTAGGAATTGTATTCAGTATTTTTGAGTCAACAGCATTGTATTGACTCATATTTATTTTTTCTCCCAACGGAAGACCAACAAGCCATGGAAAATGCAGAGAAAATTCTGGAATGTGTAGAGAGAAGGGAAAACTGATGGATACAGCCTTTTGGTGATGAAGTTTGCAGCAGTGTGTTACAGTCTCTTTTGGAAAAGGTGGCATTCTTGATGGAATGAAAGTAGAAGAGAAATTCTTTGAGGATGAAGTGTTTAGTAACAGCTCTGATGACACCAACCTGGAAAATCATCTGCAGGGTTTTCCTTCTGATCAATGCTGGTTTAGTCTGCAACAGATAAAAATGAAGAGATAATGTCAACAGACAAGAATATTGCTGCAGGATAATGGTGCCCTACTGCTACCCAAATGTCCAAGGCTAATCCAGGACATTTATTTCCCAAGCAGGAGCCATTGATCTGGAAAGATATTTGTCATTGTTTTGTAGGGCAACCCTGCAGATGGTATAAACACAGATAGGAGATCTTGTGGTGGTGAGTTGGAGTAGATCAACTGGCTCCTGTTTGATGGGGATCCAAAGTAGTCTGGGTTGACAACTGTGAGGAGTCTGAAAAAACAGTGCCTGTTTCTGACCTTGGGAAGTTGCCCCTGTGGAGCAAATGGAATCTAGGTGCAAAGGGCTGAGAAGGGCCAGATGTATCCCAGGCTGATCAGAAGGGTGAAGCAAACCTGATCTGGCCAGGACTGTTCTTCTGCAGCTTTGTCAGGAGCAGCCAGAAGGTTAAAGGTAAATATGAAGGTCTGAGGTTCAAAGGTTAGTTCTGTTCCTCAAGGGAAAATGTATCTCCTGCAAGAACAGTTGAAGGTCACTGCTCAATAAGTCACACTCTTTAACCTTTCTTGGTCATTTGATAGCCAAGCCTCTTCCCTATCAATGCAAAGCATGTTACATACAATTTCCATGGATTCAATCCTGTATGCTAGAAATGACAATGGATTTAATGAAAGGATCATTTCAAGGTAAATTCATTTGTGGTCTGTGAACGAAGTCTGATCTCATTTATCTTTTGTCTCCCTGCTCTTCCCACCTGACTTTACCCCAGTAATGTCAACGTGTTGATGTGCCCCACCACCCTCACAGGGAAGAATTTTTCCCAGTATCTCATGTATCCCTGCCCTCTGGCAGTGGGAAGACATTCTCTGTGTCTTGTCCCTCCTGGCCCTTTCCCAAAGTCCCTCTCCAGCTCTCCTGGACCCCTTTTTGACACTGGAAGGGGCTCTGAGCTCTCCCTGGAGCCTTCTCCAGGCTGAACACCCCCAACTCTCACAGCTTGTCTTTATAGCAGAGACGCTCCAGCCCCCTGAGCATCTCTGGACTTGCTCCAAGAGGTCCATGTCCTCATTTTCCAGTGAGAATTTCACAAGTGAATTGCACAAATGACATTTTTCCACAGTTTCTCAGAGAGCTTTGCCTGTGAGGGTTTGCATTCATACATGGATCATTCGTTCTGTCTGAAATAGCTGCAAAACCTCTGAAGGAGCTGAGAATCTGTTTGAGGGGAAAAAACCTATCTGGAACTATCTAACCTGCATGGCCTCAACTGCTCTTAATACAGGTGGGAATGGAAAATTAACTTTGCAGGCTTTGTCCTCAAAAACTTATCAATAGGCTTGAGTTTGGACAGGAATGTGTTCCCCCCTAAGACATCTGAGATCTGTAAAACCCACAGTGCAAGCAGGGACTGAGCTGAGGGGCTCAGTCTTGAAATGATTTTGGAGAGGGTTGAGTTTTTTACAAATTTGCATTTGCCAGAATTTACCAAAGGGAAAGGCAACCTTGATTTGGCCAATAATTCTGCACTAAGACTATGCTCTAATTAGTTTCAGGTTTCAGAGTGTTTTATTATTCTTCATTGTGTTTCCTAGATGGAAATGACACCACCAGCTAATTTACCAGGGTGGTTTGTGTCTCACCATGGAGAGAGATTCCAGTTTTGCTCCTTTTTGTAACATGCTGGGATCAGAGCTGAGGAGCTGAGATCAGATCTGCCCCTCTACCCACTGGTCTTGTCCATTCAAGGTTGTATGTTTGGTTTTTCCCCCCCCCAAATCCTGCATTTTTAATATAAATAAAAAATTTGATCTCTGCCACTGGGAAACTGCATCCCATTTTTTTTTCTAACAGAAAAATGGGAATAGGTTTCCTTTAACTAGTGGAAGGGTCTAGACTCTAAAAAGGTTTTTATTATTGTGTGCCTGGGGTCCTTAGTTTTAGACATTTATCTTGTGGCAAACCAGTAGGGAACTAGAAAGGCAGTATTTTGCAACTCCTAGACCCCCAGCTCTAAATAATGACTCCAAGATGAAATTGAAGCAGGTGCATCATCTCCTTCATTGTGTCACTTTTAGCACAGACATTATACTTTATGGGCTTCCACTATCCAAATAGTTTGTGCAACGGACCCTAAAAGTGGTGATGCATCAATCAATCAATTGGGCTTTATTGCTCCAACTTTCTTTACAGGAGGCTTCCAAGGCATATTATAATGCAAGATGAGGAGCCCAGCAGAATACAAATGCCCTGGGATGCAGCCCCATTTCTGTGTGCTCCTTTCCAAGGCCTGGAGCTGCTCTCTGAGGAATATCCCAGGGCATCAGTCACAGCCAGCCAAATGCATCCCTGGTGGAATGTGCCAGCCCAGGCTGGCTCAGGGGCATGCATTCAGCTGGCCCTGGTGGCTTGCATAAAGAGGGTGGAAAATCACACTGGTTTGGCTGAGCTGGTTTTTCTGGTTTTTCTGTCTTCACCCATCAGCAGGACGATTTATGTCCTAAATATGGGATGGGTGATCTGCACCCTCTGCTCCTGACCCCTGGGGTTTTAGCCCACATCATGTACAGCAGTTCCTACTGGGTTCATTTTGCTGTTTCCAGTTTTTTGGCTGCTTTGGTGTGGAAATATCTCTCAGGCTTTCCATAGACATTGTGTGCGGGCATTGGTTTTGCCATCAGCAAGGACAGATACATCTACAGTGACACAGAAATAAATGCAGATAGGGGTACAGCCTGCTTTATGGAAACGCTACTGAAATCCGGGAATATTACACTGTTAGTGCAAGTGAACAAGTTATGGGTTATGACTTGGTTATTACATGGAAACTTTGCAGTCCAGGCCTTGGGCTGTGGTGTAAATGCCTTGGTTTGAGCTGGCAGTGGTTATGTGAGGTGATTGGATCCGTGTTAGTGCTTTCATCAGACACACAGACAAATAAATCTTACCTTGAAGCTGTGTGCTGACATCTGCATAACCTTTTATCACCCAGTTCCCATACAGTTCCAAAGAGTAACTTAGGAAAGGAAATTTAAGGGAAAAAAAAAAGATGATTATATTGAGATAGAAAAAAAAGAATTTGGCACTGGAGTATAAAATTCTGTAGGTTATATTATATGTTATGTGCAATGCACAATTCAATACTTTGGATTCTTTCAAAGAGGACCAAAATTTGTGTAATGTTGTAATAAAAGTTGTTTGTAAATATGCAACCAGCATTTATTCTGCAAAGCAGAATATTTTCTAATACTTGTCCCTTCCCCAAATCCTCATGTTGCTTATATGAGCTCACGGAGTTTATTATAATATTTGTAGTAGAAATCTCTAATTTGATAATTCTCTAGTGAGTTTAATGAGCCTGAAAAGTGACATTTAGAGCTAGTTTTCTCTTTGTGCTTTGAAAAATGAAATACAAGTAGTTATCTGTTAAATGAGATAATTACAGTGCTACTTTGCTACAGGCACATATTAGTGATTTTTAGCTTGTTTCGCTTAATTAGAGCTTTACAAAATGTGGAGTGCCAACCTGCTAACAGACCTGTTGGAACGGTTACTGAGACTGTGAAATAAAACCAGTTGTTCTAAACAAGTCACAAAAAGAGATTGATGAAATGGCTGGCAGCTCAGGCAGAAATTTAAGCCTTGGCTGCATTAGAGCAAATGTAGTAATAGCAGCAAGTAACCCATATTTTTAATTTTACTGATCTTTCTGCAATAATTATAAGGAACTTTTAATGTCTGTAATTAGAATGTTAGAGATAGGGTGACTTAGACCAGTGCTGCAGTGTGAAAAATTGGATACTTACCATAATTGAATATTAATCACTTTTCATTACCAGGAAGGGATGCAGTGATTACTTTGAATGGGCTGAGATGCACCATATGAATTATGGGCAAACAAATTCATGTGGTTGAAGTTGGTGAGTTTGAGGCCAGTCTGTGCTAGGAGCACCTCTGCTGATGTAATATGTTGGATAATGCAAATCAGGGTGTATTTGTTTGGCTGCTAATTGCAGCCCAGAATTTTTGCTTTGCTGGAAGTTCTGATGGAGAGGATCACTGAATTTAATCAGTCATCCCCCCAGCGCTGTCATTTTAGACTTCAACTGGGCAGAGCCACCTCTAAAGCCAGATGTAATCCAACAAATTGATGCAGCTCTGCCAGAAGCCTCTGAGCAGGTTTGAGCAGTGAGGGAGGGAATAACCTGTGAGGTTTGTTCTATGGGCAGGAATGAATTGTGGATCATTACCTGTTAGCTGACCCGTGCAGAGGTTGTGCAGAAAAGCTGCTTTTCCCTGCTCAGATCATGGGAGCTTATGGAAAGGCAGCTCCTCATCCCATGTAAACACTGAAATCTCTGGGGTTCTGGAGAGTTTGGTCTTTCTGGCAGATCCACCATGGAGAAGGCAAGTTCTTTTTCTGTTTATTTGAAAAAGATCTAATGTATTTCTCTTTAACCAGCTCTGCTCTTGTGCTGTGTGTCTTTGCTGATTTATGACTTTAACCACCATGTGTGGCCCCTCAGCACCCCACGGTGCCTCTGCATCTCAAAGGTGGCATTTTATGCTCAAAAGATGATGTGAAAATGTCACCATCTTGCTCCACAATTCTTCTCCTTGTGCACCTGTCACCAATCCAGCTGCCAAATGCAAGGGCAGCAGGCAAACAAAACCTGCTCCAGACATTATTTTGTGAGTTGGAAATTGTCTTTTGCCCAGATAGGGATTTCTCAAACCCCAGTTAATTTTAGGAGCGAGGAATGAGCATAACTGTGAGAGAGATGCTCCCCTTGTGCTTGGCTCTAATAGCTTTGTTCTGGCTGCTGCAGGAAAGGTGAAATAGAAGCTCTGGCTGTCCCTTAGTCTCCATGTGCACAGCTGCACTGTCCTGGCTCTGCACCTTCCTCTCCTGTCATTAGCCTGAGCAAGGATGTGGCTGCTCATGACTGGGTGATTGATGTCAAATGTAGTAGCAACATTAAATTTGTCTGAAATGGACAAAGAAAAGCATTATTCACTCTAAAAATCTTGTCTAAAGTTCCCATCTAGCCAGAGCTGCTCCTAAATTACATTTGTATGAATTTTAAAATGTTTTTTTGAATTTCGTGGCCCATGATTGTTCCCAAGGTCACAAACTCAGAAAGCTGGGAACTGAGGCTTGCAGTGAAAAATGTGCCTGTAATATATCTTCATATTTGCAAATGTATTTTATTGCTGTCCATATCCTGTGAGAAAAATCCAATGTTCTTAAAAGACAAGCACTGCTTGTTATAGAGACACTTATTAATGTTTATTAGAAACTCATTTCACTAACATCCATGGCTTTATTGGAAGTTCCTTAAGTAGCAAATCCAATTTCCTTTCTTATGCTTGTGCTTACTTAATTAACATCAAAAATTGAATGAGGCAAAACAAAGTTTGATATTCATTTTAATAAGTTATATAAAGTTAGCATAATCTCATTGAGGCCATTCTTCATCGCTCCAACTGCAGACACAAAGTGCCTTTGCAGCCGTTTGGGGTTTTACATCATATAGGTTAGATAACCTAGCAACTAATGAGAGAGCCAGGAGAGAAAGGAATTAATTTTCAAATAATGGGCTGTGTTCAGGGAGGCAGGACTTTGTGTGTGCTGGGCAGGGAGCTGGGGATGCCCGGGCATAGAAAAGGGTTCTAATGCTGGGAGGAGGTGCTTGGCAGGAAATCTTCAGAAAACCATGTAGGAACCACATGTTATGTGGCTATAAGGACAGAAAACAGGGATCAGCTGTCAGAAAATCATCCAGGGATACAGATTATGATGGCTACGAGGACAGAAAACAGGGATTTACAGGAATTTTCCAGTGACAACACCTTTTGTGTGTGCACCATCCTGCCCTACACGTGCACCAGCTTAAGGCTGCTCCTGCTGCCCTCCTATAAAAATATCCCTGATCATGTGATGTCTGTTGACCTTAGAACAAGCGTTATCATATTGGAAAGTAATGATAAAAAAATCCCCTACTACAGTAAAGCTATTATAAGCTGGAGTGTTTGTGCCATTACTGGGGAATATGGTATTGATTTTTTAATAAATTATGCCATAACCTACATTTTGGCCTTAGGTTAAAATTTAACACCAGAAGCAGAGGAAAGGTACAATGCCTGGATATCAGAACAATATATTTTACTCCACCCCAGACTTCAGCACAAGAAGAAAATCAAGAGTGTTGGGACCTTGGTCACCATCATTTGTGATGTCCCCTCTCTCTCTCCTGGCTCCTGGGCAGGACTGAGGACACAGAGGAGCAGCTCTGTAACCCCAAAAAGGTTTGAGTGCTCTGCTGCCCCATTTCTCTTCCAGAGTGTGGAGGGTTCAAAAGGAAATTGTGACTGTTCCTTAGCTATAAAATAAATTTGCTCCAGTAGTGTTGAATGTCAACAGGAAACTTCTCAGAAGTAATTTTATGGACGCAAAAGAAAGAAAACCCAACCCTATAACCATTGTGATATTTTGATATTTAAGAGAAACTTTTTTTGTGTGAAAATAGATGAGGGTTTTCTACCTAACTTTCATTTTTCAAATTTCTTCTTAATTTTGGAAGGAAAAAAATCAATGTCCTCAATGTTTTCACTCTACCTTTTTTTTTTTCAAGGGAGGAGAGTAAAATATTTAAGGGAGAAAGGAAGTTCTACACTATTCTTCTAGTGGTTAAATAGAAATACCTATGTAAATCTTGAGCTGTGTCCCAGGTAATTGGGCAGGTAAATGGGGATGAAACCCAAGAGTGTTTGCTAGAAGGGAAATCAGTGCAAACCAAAAGCTGCTCTGTGTGTATCAACATTCAGCTCAGAGAGAGAAGGTGGGGAGGGACAGACATTTCTGCTTTGGATGGAGACCTGCTACTCCTGTTTGTAACCTTTACTCCTGAGACAACTATTTCAAAAGCTATTTTTGCCTCCTATTTTCCACCCAGTTAGCATCAAACAGCTGCTTTTTTTCCTCATCATTCACAGGAGCCCTGGCAAAGGGATGTTTTCTTGGAGGTTCTGAGGATATCTCTGCTTTACACCAATGTGTCATTGCATGGGACAAAGGTGCCATAAGTAGGTATGAAATTATTGCTTCAAAATGATGGAATAAATATTTTAATGCAGGTACTTGTGCTTATGCTTTCCCTCTTTGTGTACCAAGGAAGTTTCAGGTGTGTAGATACCATCACTGGGAATATTCTTATATCTGCAGGTGCCCTAATCTGCAGCAGAAAGTTCATTAATGTCTGCAGTTCAGATCTCTGAACTCAGTCTCCACTCCCAAGGAGGACTTCCATTTGAAGTGGAAATTAGTGAGGGATACATCCAAGTCTACCACAAATCACCCACCTGATGGGAATGTGCAGCAGGGTGAGCTGTTGGGAAAGCAGCTGGGCACAGAAAGGGAATGAGTGATCCAGGAGAACAACACCTTTCCAGAAAAAGAGGAATTAATGGGTAGACTGGAGATGGACTCAGCAGCCCCACAAGTGAAAGCATGTTTCCTGTGACACAGATATCTTATTAATGCTCTACTGACAAGGGGATTAACTCCCCAGGATTACAGTTCCAGCAGTCTGCAATCACAAGTGTATTTGTCTCCCTAAAACTGGCATTTGTGTATCATCTCTACACAGATGCTTGGAGACTGCCATGGAAAATTTGCTCCCTCAAAGCAGGAATAAACTCAGACAATTTTTAGATACTTACAAAAATATCCTCTAAGTAAAAAATTTAGAAGTCCCCATTAGTATTAAACATTTCCTTTTCATGCTGTCAGTGCTGCCACAGAAAGAGAAATGTACCTCAGCTTGGCTCAGGCTTAAATTCCCTCTCTTCTTGTACTCTTTAAATAGCAGATTGTCAGCTTAAGAGACTTGTTGCTTGTGATGACTGAGATCCATGATCCATCTGAAAGAGCTGGGAACTTAATGGCTGTTTCTCATATCCTGATAATCACAATGTTTTGTGATCATCCCAGTGCTAAACCTGGCTTTAGTGGAGCTGCTCCTGACTTCCCACATTGTGGAAGAGGGGATGGAGGAGGGATGGAGGGGCTGTTGGCTTTAATGAAATCAAACAGCTGCAACCAAAGTCAGGATTTTTCTCCTCAAGACACATGTGGAGCTGTGCTATTTTGAAATACCTGGCTGGAATATCTGAGACATAACACTCTAAAATTAAAAATCGTGTTTGAAAATCATACTGATTAAAAAGGGACATCTGAAGCCAAACAGAAAAATCAATGAACTTACTGGTCCTTCCTCAGTTAAGTAACATAATTTGTTCAATTTGTTTTATGTCTCTAAGTGAGGAACCTTTTGCTCACTTTGATTCATGGACAGAGGTTAGAAAATGGTACAGTGGAAAGGAAATTAACATTTAACCTGCCTGCCTGCATATCCGAGCTGATGTCTCAATGTGGTGCAGCTGTGAGTAAATTCTCCCAATAAACCAGACACAGTGTCTGTAATATTCATATATTACAAATATATTCATACAGCTTCTTTTGCCTTCAGGAAAGCTCAGACAGTTTTCTGGCTATTAGAGACCAAATTAGGAAAAATAATCTGTGCAGGATGTGTTGCTACTTGACATAAATCTGTATTTTTTTAGTTAAAATGTAAGGGGCTACATTGCTAGCCAACACACATCATTGCAACTTCACAGACTTAAACATTGACAGTGCCTGTGAAAATTGCTAATTTGAAGTCTGGAGGCTAAAAATTGTGGGTTTTTTTCAGAATACAGTTATTCAAGAAGAGGCAATGATAGAGAAAAACTGGCATTACTCCATATGATTGTGCAAATTAAACTTGAACTCTCCTTATTAATCCCAGTCCAGGATCAGACCTATGTCTTGAGGCCTTCGACATGTTCTTCCATCCTCCCTAAAAGCACATTATAACAGGACTGACTACAGCTCAGAGAGCCAAATAAAAAATATACTCAATGTGATCACATAATATTCAGTTTATGCAATGATTGAGGTTTTCCTTCAACAAATGGCACGTGGGAGACTTGGTATCAGACAATGAGCTGCATCAGTTGCTGAGAGAGTGGCTAAGAGTTTAAAATAAAAGTGCAGAATACATTTTTTATTTCATCAGGAGGTCTGAGGATCCTTCATGATGTCCCTCAATCTTGTTAGTACTTCATTATGTCCTGTCAAACGTGTCTGCACTGCAGCCACGGCTAAAGTCAGCCCAAGGCATCTGAAGAACACCAGAAACCTTTCAATTTTTGGATTTCTGTTGGTTTTTGTTTTTGTTTTGTTTTGTTTTGTTTGGTTGGTTGGTTTTTTTGTGTTTTTTTTTTATTTTTATTTTTAAAAATTTTTCAGAAGAACAAAGAGGGACTGTGATCCAAGCATTTTGCAATGCAAAGTAGAAAACTGAATAAAGATCATGAATTCAGCTTCTTTCCTTGCAAGCTGCAGTTTGCCATCCCCACTACAGAAAGTTGTGGCTTTGGATTTTTGGCTGTTATGCTGGAGTTATGGCTTTATTTATTTATTTGTGGCCACCATTGCCATGGAATCAATTGCAATACCACATATCCTCAATTCTGGCAGCTGAGAGACAATCAGATGAGAAAAGGAAGGAGATGACCAGCTAGAAAAGAAGAAAGCTGGTGTTTACACTCAGTGACATGAGTAATCAGCTGTGATGGGGAAAAAAAGACAGAAAAGGACTGTAACACTTTAATTAGTGCCTTGAGAAGATATTATGGGTTTTTTTGGAAGTTTGTCAGAGTGAAACTGTGTTTTGTTAGTAGGAGGATTAGGGTCTTTATATATTAATATATTTGCTCCTTTCCTGTTAATAGCAGCCTAATCTCAGAGTGACAAAGACAGGTCCACAAGATCCTATTTCCTTGGAAATTCAAGACCTGACTTCCTGAGAAGCTGGGGAGGATGAAGGAGCCTATTGCTCCTGCAGAGCATTTCTGAGGATGGCTGCAAGGGGAGACAGGTACCAGTCACAGCTGCAAGCAGAGATGCTGCCTACGGATTAAAACCCACAGGAGCTTGAATTTACCCAAATATCTGTCTTATTTTGTGGCCTTCCCTGTCCTCCTTGGCTGTACTGCTGTGTTCTGTGCCACATTAACCACGTGCTTTTGGAGATCAGGATCAAGAGCTTGATCTCAGACCCTGACAAAGCAGTTTTGTATTACCCCAACACGTGACAGCCTTAAATTAGGACAACTGTCCCATTAAGGGACTCCCTGCATGTGTCTGGTTGGAGAAGCTGGGTGTTGTATTTGGAGGCAGAGTTGTCCTCCAGGCTGAGCTCTCCAGGTGCTCAATTCCTCACCTCTGTTGGTCACTGTGAGCTGGGTGAGCTGGAGCTGTTTGAGGAGCAGGTCTTTGCCAGCTCAGGAGCAATCCCACGAGCAGGACACCTTCAGATCTGCAGGGTGGTGGCCATGGCAAGCAGGGCCACAAGCCAGGGATAGTTCTCCCTTGTCACCTTGAATGAGATGTGTGGGTCCCTTCCCATCAGTGTGCTGAGTGGGGAGGAGATTTTCTATCTCTTTGCTTGTTTTTAGGGTAGTGCTTGATATTCTGGGTGCAGACTCTTACTGGTATTTATGGACCCTATTCCTTCAGAAATACTTTGAGGATGTGGAATGTAGAAAACAACAAAAAAAAATAAGATAATGTTAAGATACAAGACAGTGGCAGCACCTTCTACTGTACAAACACATTTCTGTTTCAAATGGGTTTTGGTTTTGTTCCTTTGTAACTATTATTAGAACTAATTTCAAGATAGTAGCTTCCAATGCCTTTTTCAGAGAGAGACGTGGAGTAAAGTACCTGTCTGTGGCAGAAAAGGAAAAAAAGAGAGCTGCAGAATGGAGAATAATGGTGTTTGAGCCAAAAGGAAAAAGGCTGTGTATGTGCCGTTAGATGCAGCTTTTTTGTTTGCACTTCATTTGATTATCAGTATTTTCAGCCATCTCACGCATTAATACAGCTCTGCAGGGAGGGGCAGGGTTCATAGCCTTTTCAAAGCAGCACTAATGAGTGCCTTTAACTTAATAAAATGATCATTTGCCAACTACTTACCATAATGTGAACTAGATGCTTTCAGTCCAGAGATTAAAAGGAGTTTTCTTTGCAAATGCACTGTAGTTGCTGCTACTGCATAAGTCATATACAGATGCATATAGATATATATATATAATGTTCATTGGTTATTGTTTGTGAAATCTTGAGATCTCTTAAAATAGGTTGGAAGGAGTTGTTAGAGTCTATATTGTTTCAATAATATATGGATTATCACTCTCTAAATACGCAATGACATAAAAGGCAATAATGCCTTTTATGGATCCCATGTGGCCTATTACACTAATGATCCATGAATAATGGGGTCACGGGATGAGTTTTGAACAGTGCCTTTCTTTGTTGGTTGTTTTTCTCATTTATTTACCCAGGAAAATTCAGTTTTAAGTGTCTGCTTTTCAGCAAGGTCCTACCATTTACTGAGTTCTCATGTGAGTTAATGGATGCCAAAGAGGTCAAGTGACTTCCCAAAGGTTACACAATGAGTCACTGAATTTGTCTGGGATAAAATACAAGAACCTCTGAGTTTTCTGTCTCTAGCTCTGACTGATGCTAAAGCAGAGAGATTTCGGATCAGCCTGACCTCCAATAAATCTCTGTTCCTGCTTTGAGGAGCAACCACAGCTTGGTGCTCAGTGGAGAGATCTGAAGCTCCTGGAGCAACAAATCCCATATTTCTCAGGGAAAAAGCCACAAGGAGCAGGAGTGATGCAAACAAGCTGCTTTGCTCCCTGGGACACAGATTCTCTCTTAAATAAAACTAAACAACACGGAATTAAATAGCACATGGAAACCCAAACCCACAGCTCACCCAATGCTAACCCAAAACAAGAGAGTTTGTTTAGCACTGTTTATGTTTCCTACCTTCCTGCAGAGGACTTCAGCTGGAAAACTCCACCATTATTCCTCTTGGTTAAGGAGTAGGAGTTACCTCCTGCCAAGGAGAGCCCTGGCACTGCTCCTCCAGGCCCCGTGGAGGTGGAGGCTCAGCTCCAGAGGGTGAGGAGTGTCCTGGAGAGCATCACCAGCCTCTTCTGGGGGCGTTTCTGGAGAGGATGAGCACAACTCACCGTTCCACCAATGCTGCTCTGGCCTCCTGCCTCCTCCTCAAACCTCTTGCCAGGAGGAGAAGGGTTCCTGTGCTGAAGAACTGAAGGGTTCCATGTCCTGGGCAGGTCTCTTATCTGGATATGCCCATGTTTGCTCACCAAAAATGAGCACCACCTTTTGGTGCCTCGTCTCTCCTGATTTTGTGTGTATACAGAGCTCTGCAGCTCCAATTATTGTTTTTATTATTACTAACTACCGACTATTATTTCATGCATTTAATGGAGTATAAAGCAATTACAGAATGTAAGGGACTACGGAAATACAAAAAGATCTGCCTGGAATAATAATTTGATTCTGAAACTTTGTTGCTTAAAGACTTCAGGGTAAAACTGTAGTACAACATATGAGTTTTTAATGAAATGACTCCCATTACTTCAAGTCTAAATGGGCAAAACCTACATAACACATGGAAAATTTTCATTTAATTAGCAAATATTTTTTATTAGGGTATAGCTGTCAAATTCTAGTTTATCAAACAGTGTTCAGCAATGAGCTGGAAGTGTTTCTAGCACCTGTGCTTCCATATTTATACACCTCTGAGCTGGAAATCCTCTCAGTTGTTTATCTGAAAGCACATCAGGTGAATGCTGTTGCTCGTGGGTGTAGAAACATTGCAGAATATTCCTGAGAAATCAGACAAGGCATCTCTGATCCGGCTACATTTTTGTGTTGCTGACACCTGGTGTTGTCTGGAGGGTGGCTGGAGCACACTTAGGGAAAGGGGCTGAGGCCACTGGGCGTGTTTGAGCTGTTTCAGCAAGGAGGCAGGTCAGGATTAATTAATTAATGTCATTTAGCATTCCTCAAGCTGTGCCTACACTGTGTAAACACTCTGCTCTTTGCTTGTTCTGCCTGGGCTCAGAGTGAGCCGAGGCTGCTGCTCCCTGGAAGAGCTCAGAGCCTGCAACCATCTCCCTCAAAAATAGATTTTAGACCTGCAGTGCTGGGGAGAAGTCACACAAAGCCTCGCTGCCAGCCCGTTGCACACGCTGATCAAGGCACTGCCTTTGAAACAGTTTGGCTTATAATTATATCTTTACAGCTAACTGGGCTATCTAAATGATTTTCCCCTCTCCCCCTCCCCAAGTCTACTGACCTGTGGCTAATGAGATTTGTGTTTCGATTAGTTGTAGAACATAAATTAACTAATCAATGAGAATGGATTCACATCCTTTCTTGTAAAAGAGCTCTGCTGCAGTGATCTGTATTTAATATTCAAATCAATTTCAAATTCTCAGGATGGTTCTGCTAATATGGCAGGCTGGGACTCGCAGCATCTGTATCCTGGCCACAACCTGTAAATATGGGATGTTTATGGAATCGCCCACTGACCTCCAAAGCCTTCTCTGGTCTCATTGATTTACTATTTCACTTAATAGTGATGATGAGAAGCTTAGGGGCTGGCAGTGAAGCTGGGAAAGGCACGAGAGAGAACATTTTCCCTTCATTTACAAGGGTGTTAAGACTAAGCAGAAGTCCCAGGACTTTGAAAAATGCTGTTTGGGTTTGGTCTGAACATTTTGGGTCCATTTTATTCCGCCTCAAATTTCCCCTATTCTAGGGATGAAGGTGAAAAATGGTTATTACCAAAAAGCAGTTTTCTAAGGATGAGGTTCTTTCGTTTGCTTTCAAGGTAGAGAGAACTTTATCTTTTGCCTTACTGTAATTGTCTCATCTGTACAATTAACCAGCATCTTGGCATAAAATGTGAAAATTTGTACAGTCTTCAAAGCATCTGTGGCCTTTATGGTACAAGTTCTGTTAGTACTGAAGCCACAGAAAATTAAATGTTCCCCAAAGAACTTCCAGATGTGTTTTATTCTAATAGGGTCATTATACAGTAAATTAAAAAGCAGGGTAAATGGAACTGTAAAATTTAAATTAGTCTAAAACCACATCTCTTTGCTTTGAACATTCATTTGTGGGGTTGCATTTGCAATAAATGTGAATTAGGCAGCTGCAATAACTGTTAATCATATATTTATAAAATAGTAATGAGGAAATGAATAGCAGAGTAAGACAGCTGCACATTTCTCTAATAGTATGTCAACTGTGAACATAATAAGATGTAGAAAATTGTTTGGTGTTATGCTGATAATGCAGCTGAATGTAAGAGATCAGTTCAACCTCTTAACTTTACAGGAAATTATATATAAAATCCATAAAAAGCCATAATAATACATTAGGCCTCTGAATTGTAGTCAATGTTTTCCTTTGCTTTGATTTTTCTGAAATGGGCCATACTTTTCCCAAAGTAATCTGCCAAAGATCACTGAGGCTTTTGTTTCAGTCTGCACTTTATCCACCATCTTGCAGTTTCATTTAAAGGACAGTGCTTCTGAAAACCAAAAATGCTCCACATTCCCAGCTCCAGGAATGCTCCCACATCCCTCTCCTTGAAGAGTTTTGCCAGGTCTTGGGCATCCCACCCTTAAGCCCTGATGGGTTTATCAGTGCTGAGAGCAGTGATTTAATTCATAACCCCACACAAGGCATAGCAAGAGGGGAAATTTAAATCTGACATATAGATACATATAGATTTCAGAGAATTTATATTTTTTGCATATTTGCTTCCCTCAAATATATATATTTATGTATTTGAGATATATATATATATATTTATATATATATATTTGAGGGTAGTAAATGGTTGGTGAGACAGACTGAGGGCATCTGCCTGTCTTTCCCAGATATGGTAAAATTATAAAGAGGTCAAGATAATTGCAAAAAAAACAAGTCAAAGCACCTAAACCCAAGAAATAAATTGAAATAAATTGAAATCTTTGAGCAGCCCTTTAGCTCTGCTGCTTGTGCCAGCAGAAGTCACAGCCTGCCCTCGTGCCAGGTGCTGCTCACTTGCACTTGCAGTTTTTAACCAGCCTTAATTGAATTTTGCAACAGGATAGGGGTGAAGAGGAGAATTACAAAGCTAACAGGAAAAAAATTAAGCAAGTGCTGGGCTGCAAACTGCCAGGGAGGGAATAGGTGCTAAATGTGTAATGGGAAGGCTGCCATAGGAAATGTCACTTATCAAAGTGGCAGGACTTTGCAGGGAAAAGCGAAGGAAAGAAATGAGGGACCCAGTCCCAGCACTGGCTGATGCTGCTGGGAATAGTTCCTGGGATTTAATAAGCTGTTTGCTGGGATGTGGCTTTGGAAGTTGGGTTAAAACCCTTCAGTTTTAACCCACAGCTGCAGGTGCTGGGTAGAGCTTAGCAGGGGGATGCCTGATCCCCAAAATACCACAAAAACCCCATATTTAATGGAAAACCCCCATGCAGTATGTAGTGAAATCATGTGTGATCTGATTGTAAATTGTGTGGGTTTACTGTAAAGAGTTTCATCTGTTTTATCACTAATGTTTCTTGCAGTACCACATCGCGAGGTATTTTTGATTTTTTAATGCACTTACATTTTGAATGACACAACCAGCCCCCTCCAATTTTTAAAAATACAGAGAGAAAGGGAGACTGAAGATCTTATAATCATCAATTTCCCAGACTAAAAGCCTTTCAGAGCACAGAACCCACGACAGACTCAAAAAGTCAGTCAGTGAAGGAGGAATGAACCCTCTCTGGGCAGAAAAGACTTTTTCAATTAGTCCTGTGTGTTTAAGGGTGAGGTGAGGGGCCACCAGAGGTCTGGGTGGCCTGGTCAAGGTCAGGAGCTCTTTTGACCTTCTGGAAAACCTTTCTGGGCACTCACTGGGCATAACCTTTAGCCTTCATCAAGCTGTTGCCTTTAATACACAAGGCTTTTATTTTATTTTATTTTATTTTATTTTATTTTATTTTATTTTATTTTATTTTATTTTATTTTATTTTATTTTATTTTATTTTATTTTATTTTTAAATTTAATTTAATTTAATTTAATTTTATAATTTTATTTNNTTTTATTTTATTTTATTTTATTTTTTTACTTTATTTTATTTTATTTTCAGATGAGAGATAGCACAAATCTTTCTGGCCATCTTAAAAACTATAAAGATACTGCACAGTGGCCAGATAGGAACAGAAAGTGTCCTTGGTGCAACCTTATCAAAGGAAATATTGTTCATACAACATCACCACATTATCCTGAGCTCTCACAAGAGGCAGAAAGAGGGACACAGGATACAGATGGAGACATAGATATAGAGATGTATTCAGGTTGAATTCATCCTATAAAATTTTGGCCTTTTACATGCCAAAACAAAGCAAAAAATTGTTCTTATTAAATATAAATTAAAGGGTAAGCAATGGAAAATAGGTTGTTTTCAAATCCTTCCTTTTTTCTTCCTTCTTTGAAGCAGATGGTTCAATTCTCCAGGAGAAGCAAAGTTCAAGCTCTCATTTCCCACTGTACATTTCTGTGTTAGTGCCTCACAAAATAGCAGTTCATTTCTGGAAATCCTATTACTGTCCACACTCAAGCAGCAACTTTAACAGATACATCTGTTACCTGGCAGCTTCTTCCTACACAACTCCCACCTCTGAGAGTTAAAGCTTATAGTTTTAAAAGGAAAATTGAAATAGGCCAATTTTGAACAATGCACATTTTGGGGACTTGGGGAGAAAAGGAGCACATGCCACTGTCAGCAATGAGAGCCTCATCTCGCCTTGCTTTTGGTCTGGGCAGACAGAGAAAACAGAGAGGTGCATTATCATTATCTCAGAGATGTTTATTTGGTGTGTGGACACCCAACCACAGAACTAATGCAATCAGAAAGTTAAAATATATGGGCTGGAAATACAAATTCATTAGATGTACACAAAACGTATGCTGCAGTGGATCTGTCATTTAAATTAGATTTTGACAATTATATGGATGGTCTGGTTGAGATGATATATGATTTGCTCACTTTATGCCATGATTTAATTATTGCAGAAGATGTGTGGAGTTAGGACCCTGTGGTTCCCTCATGGCCCTGAGCTGAAGTGGGGCTGCTCCATCTGTCATACTTGGTGTTTGCTGCCTGGAAGATTTTTGTGTGTTTACACACATATATATATATATGTGAAATATATATAATTTTATTTTTTACCGTGGAATCAGTATGTGCCTGCACACAGGAGAGCTGATGCAGATCTTTCCACTGACCTCAGCAGGGCTGGGTCTCGCTCCTTCCCTGCACATTGCCCTTGAGATGTTCCTCATGGAAACCTCCTATTTTGCCATTCAGCATCCAAAGCAGAGCCAGGTGCTCCCCAGGCTGCTCCCAGCCAAGCCCAGGTGCTTTTAACCCATGCATGAGCACAGCCACCCTTTTCCTTCCCACCCTGGTCCAGGAGAAGGACGTGCTGGGTCTCCATCTCCTCTCTCTTGGGATACTGTGGTGGTCCTGAGCTCAGCTGGGCCATTCCAAATTTCCAGAAGCATCTTCTCCCTCCCCACCATCCCTCCAAGAGACATCATCAGTGACACCCTGGTGTGTCACTCTGGAAGTTAGGCCAGCCCTATGTGAGCATCTCCAGATGTTCCCAGGAATCCTGGATGGAATCATTGCTCTGGTAGAAACCAAGAGGGTCTCAGCTCCTCCTCACACCATCCTTGCTCTTGCCTGATGTTTGTTAGCAGTATTTATTCATGTTTCAAACATGCATAAAAAAATGCAGCATCAGGCATGAGGTTTAGACAGACAAACGATGGTGACTCCTCTGTCTGCACATTGAACACATATTAAAACCCCCCAACTATTAAAATGGAAGCCTGATTTGATAACTTCTTGCAAATGCAGTAAATGCCACTTCTTACAAATGAACACTAGCAATCAACTTAATTTCTCAAATAAAATGATTAAATTGCCCTTATTGTGGAATCATTATTTTATTGCTAATACCTTTTAAAATGTTAATTATTGTGCCCCTTCAAAAGCTTTCATCTTGTCTGACTTTGCTCTTATTGAAAAAAGTGTCTCCTGGTTGTGATTTGCAAATTGAATGAAAATTCATGCTTTACCTTTCCTCTCTCTCTCTCTCTTTTTTTTAGCACCTGCAACTGATCTCCTTGGCTGTAATATTTATATGAATTTAACTTTAATTTTTCTCTGCTTTCATCTTCTGAATTAGTCAGTATAAAGCATAGATCACTCCTTCTCTGCTGCTTTCCTGTTTATTTGCTTTAACAATAGATTCATTAACTAGATTTTGGTGCTCAAGCTATGCGGACACATCCATTTCAAAGGAGGCTTTAATGGCATTTCATATTTTTCTACATTAAGGAAGATTAAAGTATATTACAATACCCTTTACTGCTCTATTTTCTTCATTTTAGAAGTGGTCAGTTTTTAAATTTTTTTCCCTCTTTCTTTCATCTACAGTGTTCAATAAATTGTCCAGGCCTTTCAGATGATAGTTACAGCAAATTGAGTTCCATATTACAACTCTGAACCATTGTTTAGCCCATCATCAGTCAGATAAAGCACTCCTATTCACACAGGACATCAAAAGAACAAATATATGTTCAAAGTGGCTAAAAAGATTACTGTGACTTGGATATATCATTTTGTTAATTGTTAGTGATTATTCTACTGCTTTAGAGGTGGTGAATTTGCTGACTCTGAGCTCATGCTTGTGATGTAATCAGAGGGGAATATATAGATATTCACGGCTGGAAATTACACCATTCAAAAAGGGTCAGGTCTATCATCTTCTAATAGCTGGAGGTGGACTAATAGCAACATTTTAATAAGAAGGAAGATGCAGGCTGATGTCTTCATTTCACCTGTGTGGGAAGGCGTGAAGTGCTCCAGGGAATTTCAGCTCAGATCAGTCTGAGAGTGGTGGTGGGTACTGAGCCAAACTCAGCCCTGGCTGGGGCTGTTTGCCAGCTGGGAATGGCTGAAGTTACTGCTTTTGGGTCCTGCTCCTGCAGAGAGTGATTTGGTTTGTGTGTGTTTATCTGAGCAATCCCCCAGAAATGGCTGGTGGTATTTTAGTGGCTCCCAGCACTGATGGTACCACTCTGTCCCCACAGCCCCAGGTGTGATGGGGAGGTGTTTCAGAGGTGGGAGACAGATGTATAAAACCTGAGACCCTCCAAGGTACTGAGGTGACTAACTCACAGGCTGGAGAGAAACACCCAAACATCTGTCCCTGAGTTAAAGGCCCAGAGAAGAAAAAAAAGAATAACCCCACCTGAATTTCCAGCTCCCAGGCACTCATGTTTTCTTCTTCAACCACTGACACTTGAGTATTTCAATAAAAACATGCATATTTGCGGGATAGAAAATGAACACTTTGCAGATTTCTGCTCTTCAAAGGTAATTTTGGGAATCTTGGAGACGCAAAAAGCTTAAGGATGAAATTTTGGACAGGCACTGCCTGCAATTGCAAGCTGCATTTCTTTGCTCGTGTGTTTTACCCTGCTCTGGGTAAAATGGAAAGGCAGCACTAAGAATGCCTGAGCATATGAGAGGCTGGAAGACAGATTTTCCAACAGAACAATTGCAGGGTGTAGGTTTTAGGCAATAAGCAGGTAGCCTCGTTCTCTCAAAAGAAGAAAGAAAATAATGGAAAACTGTAACATTCATTTGGAGGCCTCAAAGGCATAAAAAACCCAATTCCAACTGTTATAGGTCCCTGCAGGAGTCTACAAAGGAACTAAGCTTTTTAAGTAAGAAAACTAGATTTTGGCCCAGAGGGCCCTGTCATTGCTGCTTAATAGATGAAACTCTTTTGATACAAATATGCTGTTTACTTCTCAGCTTCAGCTTTCATAAAATATAACCTTTTTATGATTTACGACCCCTGAAAAAGTGCAGGATGGATTTTTAGCTCTGAATTGGTTGAATGTCAACAAGAAAAATATAGATAACATATAGAAATAGCAGGGTGTTAATGCCACACAAAATGATGAAATTATTTTTGTTTAGAAAAGTTAAGTTTGTTCTTAAAGTTCTTTCTGAGCGAAACTGAGGAAAGGGTTTGCTGGTGAAGCCATGGGAGGCTTTGCATGATGCAAAATGTTATGGAAGGTTTGGATGGGATATTGGGAAGGAATTCCTGGCTGGCAGGGTGGGCAGGCCCTGGCACAGGGTGCCCAGAGCAGCTGTGGCTGCCCCTGGATCCCTGGCAGTGCCCAAGGCCAGGTTGGACATTGGGGCTTGAAGCAGCCTGGGACAGTGGAAGGTGTCCCTGCCATGGCAGGGGATGGGACTGGATGGGATTTAAGGTCCCTTCCAGCCCAAACCATTCAGAGATTCTCTGCTTCCTTTTTGCTTTAAGACAGCATTTGTTTGCCTGGAAATTGTAAAACCAATGACACAGAACTGAGATGTGGCTTCAGGCAGTGACAAACTGTTCCATGTGGCTGGTGACACCTCAGGTATTGGCCCAAACTAAGTTTTACTCAAGTGACCACTTCAGATTCATTAAAGACTTGTTCCAAAGCTAAACTTTCATAAAGAGTCTTTTTATTTGCAGTGATGATCAAAGTAAAACTGAAATTATCAGAAGTGGTGTAATCTCCCTTCTTTATTTGCCCAAGTTATTTTCTTTCCTCTTGACAACCATATTGATGCCTATGGACAAGTTGTAATATATAGACATGTTTCAGTATGTTGGCCAGTGATTAAAAAGAAACACAAATAAAATGTTAGTGTTGTGAAATGAAAAAGAAAGTACTGGAGCTTTGAAGACTGAGACACAAATCTAACGATGAGAGAATAACTGTTGCCAAGAGAATAGCACATATTTTTTTCACTGTTTTCTTCTTTGTGTTATCTTTCTTGCAGCTTCTTTGCTTGGCATTAACAATGTACTTGTTTTTCAGGTGGCTTTTCTCGTGTTGTTTGTGAACCTGCTGAACAACAACACACACAAAAAATGTTGATTTTTCTGGATGCTTGGGGAAATAGCCTGATCCCAGAAAAATTGCCCAGGAAGTCTCAGAAACGACTTAGCCTGCCACTGAGGCTAGGTTGTAAAAATTGAAAAGGTTTTCACTTTTGACTCTTCCAACTATTGCAGAAAGAGACATTTGCTAGTGTATGGTCTCAGAAAACTGTCACTGAGCAAATTAAAATAACAAAAATATCCATCTGTGAACGCTCACACATCCAGCTTTCCTACCCTGCTCTGTCACAGGGAAATAATCAGCCAGGGTGTGCAATGGTAGCTGGTACCCAGCAGCTGCAGGGCTTTTACAGAAAATATTCCCAGGAATTTGTGCTAGAAAACACAATATTCACTGGTCTGGAAGCTCCCTGCTCGTGTATTACAGAAAAGAGGAAAGGAAATGAAATGGACAGAAGGGCATGGGAGAAGCAGGGATGCTGGAGCATTGTCTGTCCTTCACAGCTGCTTACACAGCTCTGGAGGGTTTCCATGGGCTCTGAGGACAGGAGAACAGCCTGGAGCTCTGATTCCCCAGCTCTTTGTGCAGCCTGATGGGTGGGAAGGTATCTGCAATAGCCAGGCTCTCTCTACCCAGGACAAGATGCTCTGCCTGAGGCGTCCATGGGACACCTGCAATCCTGTCCCAGAGCAGGGAACCTCTCTTAATTTTAACTCTGAATCATGAGGCTTGACTTTCCTAGGGGTGACTGAAATAAGCAGGATGAGCTGTCTCCTCTCCTTCATCGATTCCTGTAAAGCCAGGAAAGTTTTAAGCAGGTGGTTGAAGTTTAGTGTGTGGTTTAAATGCTTACCTGGATGCCTCTGTTCATTTTCCCATTAGCCAGTCAGTCAGTATCTTCACAGAACGTTGGCAGTTCTGTGGAGGAGGAGGAGGAGGAAGGGAGGCAGACAAACTGGGCATCACCCAGATGTTCAGAGTTGCTTGGGAACACAGACAAGGCAAATATTTGCCTGAGGGGGATCTCTGAAAGCACCAAACCAAAGAAATGCTGCAGGTCTGCAGCTGGCTCTTGGAGATGAGAAGTACAGAAAACTTCATCTAAAACTAATTTAGAAGCATTAATTTCCATTAAGAACACTTTTTGAACTCTTCACTGCAGCTGTTTCTCATGGATTGGTCTCTTCCTTAAGCATATATACAAATGAAAATAAGCAAGTTTTTCTATTCTATTCTATTCTATTCTATTCTATTCTATTCTATTCTATTCTATTCTATTCTATTCTATTCTATTCTATTCTATTCTATTCTCCATTCCATTCCATTCCATTCCATTCCATCTCACTGGAGAGGTGTTGGTGACATATTTTTAACTGCAACAGTGCATCTGGTCTGCCCCCATGCCTTTGTACATGGACAGACATATTCATGGGACATTACAGTCAGCAGCAATATGTGTGAGCTTGGATTGCATTCAGCTTGGGAATGACCCACACCATGAACTCTATCAGAAGAATATTTTCATCCCTAGCAGCCTTGGAGCTGTGAAAAGAAGAAGGAATTCAGCAGCAGGGTGGTTTGTACCTGTATGGGTAAGAGAAGGATAGAAAATGTTACCTGTTGTTTTCAGGGTTAGTCCTGTCCCTGCTCCCAGCCTTCCTTAGCCACCTTCCTTACATGTCTTCTTCTCACACTGACTAAGAATCTTTTTTGAGGTTGTTTGGGAACTATTTATAAAGAATGGGATCTTAGGAACATGCAGTTTGCTTGAAGTTATCCATGTGAAAGTGCAGAGCCTGGCCTTTGCAAGACTTTTCCAAAGGATGTGCTGTAACCAGGATCACACTTTGCTCCCAGTACACCCTCAGCTCAGCCACAAGCTGCTGGCAGAGAGCAGGATTTTACTGCCATGCACAATCCCAAAGCCTGTAGGGGATCAGGCATTGTTAGAGTGTTTCCCTCTGATGCAAGTTTCAGGTACAAATCATAATATTGGCAGGTGGAGCAAGTGACCCTCCCTGGGTTTGCATGGAAGAGTTGCAGGAAAATTTACTGAATCACAGAAAAGTTACCACCTTTCTTATAATTAGGAACTCATCCATAGCCATTTCAACCTACCTTTCTCAAAGTGCTTTCCTGTATCTTCAAATAACCAGCTGATTCTAATATTTACACCAAAAAGATGTTTCACCTTCCCTTCAGTCCTTTATTTTTCCTTTTCTGGTGTACAGCAATTTTTACCTGGTAATTTCAAGGTTGCTTTCAATTGGGAAAAATCTCTGCTTAATAAGGATTCAGCTAAACCCCCATATCTATAAGCTGAATGCCAAATGGCAAATCTGGTGCTGTGATTCATTGGTACTGGGGGTGTTCATTTTCCTCGGGGAGCTCATTTAGCTGAAGGCACTGTGCTTATGTCCTGCTCAATGGCTTTTGGAGAAAGAGAATTTACTTTACTTGTCTACTTTGAGGATTTCTGCTAGAAATTTGGTAGTGTTTCATTTTCAGGTGGAAAAGCAAAGGACTATTCAGAATTTCTCTTGAAGCTGTTCTGAAAAGTGGCTCATAATGACAGAATCATAAAGGTCACACGCTATTTTCTTTCCATAAATCTGGCAGTGGAAATGTTACAGTTTTTCCTGGTCTTTATCCTCTCTCTTGCTGCAGTGAGGGTGCCAGATTGGTTTTGGCTCCTGTGGAGTTCTAAATGTTGGAAATAAAATGCAGAGCACAGGGTGCTGCTGCACCTCCTTTTCATTAGAGACTGGGATTGGGAAAAACAACTGGTGGGAGAGAAAGCTCATTCCAACATGAATGGCTTGAGGAGGATCCTCATAATTCATTGGAAAAGGTTCCTTAAATTCAAGGAACATGAAGGATGACAAACCCTTTGCAGACAGGCAAACAAGGTGAACATAAAATTTGGTCTTGAGTTTTTGGTCCTGAATTTTTGGTGCTGAAATTTACGTTCTACTGAAACAAACTGGAAGTTGTAGGAGTGTGTGATCTGCTAAATCACTGTGACCTGGGAAGTTCTAAGCAGTACCAATGGAGGCACTAATAAAAACCAACAAAATTTGTTTCATAGAATTACAGAATGGTTTGAGTTTGAAGGGACCTTAAAGATAATTTAATTCCCACCCCCTGCCACGGGCAGGGACACCTTCCACTGTCCCAGGCTGCTCCAAGCCCCAATGTCCAACCCGGCCTTGGGCACTGCCAGGGATCCAGGGGCAGCCAGAGCTGCTCTGGGCACCCTGTGCCAGCCCTGCCCACCCTCACAGGGAACAATTCCTTCCCAATATCCCATCCAACCCTGCCTTCTCACAGTGGAAGCCATTCCCCTTGTCCCATCACTCCAGACCCTTGTCCAAAGTCCTTCTCCAGCTCTGTTGGAGCCCCTTTAGATGATGGAATGTGCTAAAAAGTCTCCCTGTATGTCTTTGGATCAAACTGAGGAAAGCAAGGACTCCATCTCTGCCTTTTCACTGACCATGTTTTTCTTTGAGAAAATAAAGGAAAATAAACTAATGACTTAGAAACTTGCTCCTGCTGTCAGAAGACCATATAAAATCAATCAGGCTCCTTGTTCTGGAATAATGTCAGTTTTTCCCTGGCTTAGAGATGCTTTATTAATAAGAAGAGCTGGTGTTTACAAGGCAGTGAGCGGTGGAACCAGGGTGGGGTTTAGATTTTGAGCATGATAATGACCCCTCAGCAACTCCCAGCCTAGAGACTCAACCACAACACTCAGAGAGTCTCCTGCAGTCCAGGTTCATGCCCTGCCCAAAGCAGCTCAGAGGAGCTTTGGAGTGAGGGTGTCCATGGAGCAGGAGGGGACAGCCCTGGGGGATTGATTGTTCTGCAAGAGCTGGTTGGGATTATTCCTCCAGACAGACAACTTCTAAATCTGGCTTTTTGTGAGTGTTTGAGGCTACATTTGAGGCTGGTTGTGTTTATGTGAGTGAGTGTGAGCAAATGGCTTTTGGCAGGAAGACAAGCCCCCTTTGTCCCAGACACAAACCTGGCCAGAACCTGGGGTTTTTCACATATAGTTCATAGCCAAGACTGTGAAATCTGCCAGATTTATAAATTTACTGGTCAGGGATGGAACTGGGTCAGTATTTAAAGGTAGTAACTGTGATTGATCCTATAAAACACAGCACAGTTTGCATTTTTAGGACAATATGACTTTTTTTAAGCTGTGGCCTTGTCACAAGTCAATTGAGCTCAGTGTCCAGTTTATTCAATCCTTTCTGTGATCTGAATCAATATCCATGCTATCCATGGTTAGTGACAAAGAGCTGCATTAATCTGGAACCTCAAATGATATTTCTGGGCTGTGATATCTGATGTGACACATAAGTATGAATGGAGATCAACATTTTGTTTTGGAGGACTTGTCCTACAAACAAAAAATTGTTTTTGTTTGTAAAACAAAACTTGTCCTGTTTTTGCTTTTTTCTGGATTTCTCAGGCTTAACTGTCATGTGTTTATGTTTTTTTATATGTTTAAAATATCTCATTTGCTTATATTTATGTTTAGATATTTATTTTTATATAGATTTATTTACTTGTATTTATGTTTATGCCCAAGAATGCATAGGTTTGTAAAAGATAACATTTTTGACCCAAAAGGATAATGTCTATAATTCACAGAGCTCTCTGTAAAGAAGTATTTATTAATATAGGGCAGTACCTTAATACTTGGGGAAAAAAAATGACGTGTTAGAGTCATCCCAAGGGAATCACACTTATTTAATACCAACAGTGAATTTGGTCAATTTTTTCATGGTTGTTTTTGAGCCAAAGCAAACATCCCAAAATATTTGCTCATGGAAGAAGTCCAGGTGAACTGCACAATCTATCTGAAGGCTTTGCTTAGTTTTGCTTTGTGTTGCTGGGGATCAGTGACATCACCAGGCCACAGGATAGGCTTTAATGATGCTGTAGATCCTGTTAAACTCTGTTAAAATCAGTGTGAACGAAACATTTGCAACACAGCCAAGGATATGTCTGGTTATTATTATTTTTTCAGACATTCCCCCCCATTTGTGAAAATTAAACAATCCTTTAATATGAAATCATGGTTAAAACTTCATGAAATTGGTATGTATTACCCATGTTTCACCACTGCAAGTCCATTCCTGATAATGAACTAATAGAAAGTGTGGGACTCTTCTGTTGATTGTTTGCTGGCCTGGGGAACACAAACAAGGTCAGCCTTAGGTCAATCCCCTGCACAATTACCATGCAGTGTCACTAATTGGCATTTTAATGAAGAGATTGTGGGTAGGTTTTAGCCTACTGCAAAGCTGGAAGCATCATTTCACCAGAAATGGTGCCACACTGGTGTCCTTTCACATACCAGCATTTCCTGCTCACCAGGGCTAACCAAGGTAAAACCCAATTTCTGCACAATTATAATTTAAACATGTCCAGTTTGTCTGTGGCTCTCACTCTCACACTGCACTGGAGCATTCATAAATGAGATTAGAGCAGTCAGATCACAGATCCCTCCTGTTCCTTTGCACTGATATCCTGGAAATCTTAAATTTATTTCAGGCAATTTCAGGGCTCACTTGTAGAGTAGCTGGAAATGCTGCTGTGGCAAAATTGACAAATAACTTACCCTGAGAATTCCCAGTTCTCTTCTGCTGTTGTTGTTTCCTGTTGGACTGAGACCTACAATCACTTGCATGTGTGAGTAACAAGCATCTTGCATATATTTACTGTCTTGGAAGCATTTGCAGCTTGAGGTTTCTAGAGTAACTGCAGCTCAGGCAGGATTTTTGTTCTCTTTGCAGGGGAAGTGCTTAATTGTGGGCCTGAATCTGGGCCTTACAGTAGAAGTAATATCTGTATAAAGGAAATGCTGAGATGAGTAATAAAGAGCAATCTTCCTGTGAGTAAATAAAAATTACAAAAGGAAACAATAATCAATACATTTTATAGTTCAAGAGTTCAGCACATGCTGTTTCAGTACAGTACAATGGATGGGCAGCCTCTGTGGATTATGAATTCCCACATTTATGTGGAAACAGAAGTAAATAACTGAAACAAGAGTCATGTTGCAAGAATGTAAAACCAAGCTGGACTTAATGGTGTGCTATATTTAAAAGAGTGATGTGATCCAAGGAGTATTCACTTTATCTTTTCTTTCAAGCTTGGCTGCCTGCAACCTGCCAGGACCAGCTAATTCAAAAGAAAGCATTTTTCTCTGTTCCAATCGCCAATAAAACACAATATGCACTCCACTTTGTCCCAGAGCCTGGTGTTACCAAGCATAAATGTGTTAATGATGTGAATAAACTGCTTTTCTCTTTGAGCTGGAAGAGCCATTGCCTGGATCAGGTAGGGAAGAAGGGCAGGGCAATGCAAGGGTGCAAAACACTCCTGCAATTCTTTTTTGGAGGGAACACATGGCTGAAAGCTTCTTGCCATCTTGTAAAACCTTTTCTCTTTATGACTCAGGTATAGAAACACCATCAAAAACCTGGTCTTAGATCACCTATCCAAAACCAGATTTTGGGCATATTTCATCACCTCTCCTCCTTCCCTGCTTCTCCCTCTTCTCCTGCTGCTCAAGCTGCTGTTTCTGCAATAATCAACCAGGGACTGTCCTCCAGCTTTGGTCCCTCCCATCTCCCCATCGGAGAAGTGATTTGGTGAGGCCATCAGTGATTCCTTTAAGCAAGAAGGATACTGCAGAGGGTTTGAAATGGTTAATTGGCTTCCAGCCTTGCTGCCATGAGATCTCTTGGGCAGGCAACACACAAAGGGTCTGCTCATCCCCAGGCTGGATGGAACTCATGTCACCTGGAAATGGAGGGATGCAGCTGCTGGTTTGCCCTGATGGGGAGCCAATGTTCATCAACATTTTGGGCTGGAAAGGCTGGGCAGTAAGCCTGGCTTTTGTATAACTAAAATTCTCTCTAGCACAGGGTTGCAGGCACCTTGCAAGAGAAGAGGTGAAACCCTGGTTTGGTTAAAATGTTCCTGTTCTCAGGGATGGATCAGTTTTGCTCTGGGGGATGGTCTGGTTCCAAAGTGGGGAGTCTCACGCATAATGTGGATTTTGATTCGATGAAACATGTCCCATTTTCCAGGTTAGCACTTGTTTTATGCAAGAAAGTATCTCCTCATTAATGGTCTAGGATTGTACATCATGTCCATGTGATAATGCAACCCAGGACATTATATAGAAAAAAAATTCTGACATAGATGTACTTTGTAAAACCTATATTAAAAAAGCTGTAATTTAGAAAAATGGTTCTTGCAATGTCACGTTAAGAATGAACAATTTTGAATAAAAAAAAACACCACAAAAAGGATAAATTTTGAGTGCTTGGCTTTGTCAGACAAATACTATTCTCGTAATCTTCATCAAAATCAATCTTATAGAGATAGTAACAGTTGTGCCCTTGTTCTAATATAGCAGAGCCATTTTGTTAATTCCCCTGTATTTTGTGAGGTGCATGGAAAATAAATTTTATGAGCAGGTGCTCGCTTACTTTATAAGGGAAGTATTAAATTTGATACCACTTTCCTTTAATAAGCCCAGATAATGGCACAAAATCTGAATCTATTATCACAAGGAAGAAAGTAACAAGGACAGAAAACGAAACAAATGTAATTTTTTCTTATTACAACGCTCTCATTTCAAACTTGTGGAGTGTCTGTGCTTTACTTTGTAATAACTACTGTGACTGCATAATACCAGGATAGATATTGTTTAAAAAAAAAATCACTGATAGCCTATTCAGGGCTGTGTCTTTGTGTTCTCATGGCAGCCCATCTCTTTAAGTAGGTTGAGTTGAACAACTACCCAGCAGGTGAAAAAAATATTCTGCTACCAGCATATTGCAATCTTTCATTAAATGGTTACCAAATAATCCTATGGAGTGGTGAGCCAGGAATGTGTTCCTACCTGCTGGCAGATATCTTTGCAAAGTGTGAGGTACCAGTGTTGTGTGGATATAGAATGATGCTTTGCAATAAAACCCTGTGCATTTCCTCAGGTTCCCTTTCTCCCCCAGCAGCTGTAACATGCTATGAAAATCAGCCAGCAGAACTAACACAAATGACATAGTAAACATGTAGCCAATGATTTTTTTTTCCCCCCAGTGCATACAATATTAGCCATTAGCCTGCAAGCAATGCTGTTGCATTCATATTTAGGGTAATTTTCGCACCAATATGGTAAATGCAAGCCAGATCTCTCACCAGGTGGTTTAATGGCTGAGTTCAGGCAAAGAACTCTGATATTCATCACCACATTTTGCTGTCAGAAGTGACATAAATTTGTGTCCTGTAATTTTTTTTAATGGGAAATTAACACAGCTCCTTCATCCGAAGTGAATGGAACTTATGTGAAATTAAAAATTAAATACACGTAGATGTTTTGTGCATGAAATTTACTGATACATAGCAGCAGTTTCTTTTCCATAGTTCCAAGAGGTGCTATTTGCTAAAGTCTTTCATTTTAATTTCCTGAGAAAAAAAATCAATAAAAATGGTAACTCAAGTGATAAAAGGTATAGTTTGCTCCTGAGATGCTTAAGATTTTTGCCAAAGAGTCTACAGAGCACCCTATAAAGTCCTTCTGTGCTATTACTTTACATCTTGATGGAGTGCAGTGCTTGACAAGGTTGTTTGAGGTGATCCCAAATTCTCTCTCCTGTACCCAGATAAACCCTCTGCAGCCTCACATCCCTGTTGGAAATTGGACTCACAAGCTCTGGTGTTCTAACCCCACTGCTACTGGTCTGGTTGGGCTTTGGGATCAGTCCCAGTTTGTCTGTGGCAAAAATGTTCATCTTTCCCTCCTAAATTTCACATCCACAAAGCTTCCACCACTCTCTGCAGGACAGGAACAGGAGGATGGATGCCCTGAAATGAACATTGATACATTCAGCCATCCATCCAAACCCTCAAATCCCAGCTCTTTCCATACCTAAAAAGAACAAATCAATTAAGAAATAAGGGCAACAGAGAAAACAAAAAACCAAACCAAACCAAACCAAAAAAAAACAAACAAAAAAAACAAACCAAACCAAACCAAAACAAAAAAACAACAAAACAAAACAAAACAAACAAAAAAAAAGCCAACAACAACCAAAAAAAGTTCCCGCCTTTGCTGGGAACTTGAGCATAAAGTTTTACCCATTAGGGGGTTTGGGCTGACTGAGTTATTACCTTTCAAAAAACCAGCATTCATAATGGAAATCCTGACAGAGCTGTGTGAGTGGCACAGCTATAATTAACTCTGTGTTCAGAAGCCTTTCATTAATATTTTAAGGATTTTTTAATTAAAACAATTGTATTAGTTTATGGAAAGTACTCTTTCCCTCAAGTTGTCTCATACAGAAAATACTCAAAATGCTCACCTTTCTTTTCTCCTTTCCCTCTTGCTTTCTAACTCCCATCTGCAGAGCAGGTCTCATCCTTCCCTTCATTTTTTTCTACTGCTAGATCCCTATAGTTTTTCCCCAGACTCAGACATGAAGGTTTTCTCTTTGGATTTTGTGTCTTTTCAAGTTTTGGAAGCTCTGTGGGGCAAATCCTGTATTTCTGTTCTCTAAATTGTTTTGTCCCCTGCTCAGAAGCTCAGCCTGGTTGTGCACAGCTGCCCTTCCATCCCTCCCTCCACCAACACATCAGCTCTGCCCTGGGGGATTTCTGAGTGAAGAAATACGTTGGATTTGCTCACAATGCTTGGAACACCTTTATCCATGACAACTCTTTCCTTCTCCGTTCACTTGGTGGAGCAATCAAAGGGTTTATGGGGTGTTGACAAGGTGGGATTGTCCAGGATGCTCTCAAACCACTCCAAAAACCCTCTCCTCCAATTCTCCTTGGCAAAAAAAAAGCTTAAATGGCCTCTTAGAGAAATGGATATACCAAGGACAGCTGGCCCTGGCACAGAAAACCTGTGGCTGTCCCAGCCCTGGAAATGCCCAAGGCAAGTTGGACAGGGCTTGGAGCAACCTGGGATAGTGGAAGGTGTCCCTGCCCATGGCACTGGATGGGATTTAAGGTCCCTTCCAACCCAAACCCTTCTATGATTTTATGAGCAGCAACCATGCAAAGATGTTGCTCATATTATTTCAAATATTACTGGCTATTTCTTACCCACCAATCTATGAATGCCATTATTTTTAGCTTAATGTTTGCCATTTTTACAAACTCAAATAAAACTGGAATTCAGAATATGCCCTTAATATTTCACTTATAAACAAGAGCATATTGATCATGCTTGGTGCAGATGAAACAAGGCTTTCTACGAGAAATGATGATTTGTTTTGCAAGGAAAGGTTCACACAGGCAGAGTCTTCAGCAAACTCTGCATTCGACTTTTCAGTATATCACCAAAATGGTGCTAAAATAACACTGCTGACATCTAGGTGGGCAGGTGAAATGGTCACAGGCACATCATAAATTGTACCAGCATATAATAAACCTATTTCTCATGTACCTACAACCTGTATAACTTCCCATCCAGATAATACTTCAGTGTATGATAATTTATTGAGAGACTACATTTCTCATACATAAAACGATTTGTACACAAGGAGAAGCCCAATGTGAATAATTTAACCAACCTCTGTGAACTGATAGAAAGCAGAGTCTGCAAAACAGATGAGACCCCATACAGATGCTTCTATTGACTTATACTTGAATTCATTTCATCTTTATTTTATTTCAGCTCTACCTTAGGATTTTTTTTTTCTCCTATAATCCTCTGTCCAGAATATGACACGGGTAACTTTTGAGCAGGCTCATCATTTGAATAATCAGCCATTTAGTGACATGTCTAGTTCTGTTTAATGACTGAATCTGTAAAAGTATGACCTCAAGCACTGGTTAACTTTAAAATAGCTGTGCCCACTGCATGACATAGCCAACAGGAAGCCATTAGAGCTCCAGCAATTACCATTTACATCCATCGACGAAGTCTCTATTTTATTTTAATCTGCTTAAGTACATTTTCTGCACGAGGTTAAAATATAAATCCCTTCTCCTGAACAAGACTGGTTTTCTGGCTGACTTGAGAGCACAATTTACAACTGATTTAATTTGTTCTTCACAAACATTCCTAATGACATTACCCTGGTGCATATACTGACTGCCTCCTCTTATTCCATTAACTCCCAAATCGGGTTTAAAGACCATATTGATGCTAGATGTTATTATGGGTGATTATCAAAACAACAGACAATGGGGCAAAGTGTTTACTAACTGGTTTATATATAATTTCTGTAATAACTACAACAGATGGTAATGCTACAAACAATAAATCAAGCTTTTCACTGCTGAAATAAATTGGCAGCCTGCAGTACAGAAATGCTGTATGTAACTATATACAGATGCTTCAGTCATCAACTGTATTGTTCATCTTATTAGAAAATGGGTCTGTTACTGCTATTACAGGAAATCTTTCCATTTGCAATTACAAATGTATATTTTCAATTGAAATTGGTTTTAACTGCCAAACTGGTTTAAGTATACTTTAACCTTTAATTACAAATAGAGTTATCACATACTGCCAAACTGGTTTGAGGCATTTGTTTGTGTCTGTGGAAGTTCCACCTCAAATTGGGTTTCCACTCCCATAAATATATTTCTGCCCTTCAAGAATCCTTTGGCCAAAAGGCATTTGCAGAAACTTTAGGAGTTAATTCAATATTAGCAGCATAAAAGGATGTTTTATCTGACAGTGCTTAAAACAGCATCAAACCTGCAATTAATTCCATTCACTTTGGTTTGTAGTAATTTATCAAAACATTTGCCTCCCTACACTGCCTCCTTTCCAGCTCCTTTCTGGGGAGCTCATTCTATGTCTCTGTACTCATGTCACCATCTTCTGGTGTCTCCTGGAGCCCCTGGAGACACCTCCAGTGTCCTTGGGATGGAAGTTCTGCTCCTCAAATCTGGGAGGAAATGTTGGCAAGCTTGAGGGATCTGCCACGCTATGAACCACAGGAACGTTACCCAGTCAGAAATGAGAATTTTATTACAAATGAGAATTTTAATATGAGAAATGGGTAGGATTTTTAGTGCCTTTCCCCATTTTATGGCTCTGAATTGTTTTTTGCATAAAGGTAGGGCTGTGAAAAGAAGAAGGAAAGAGTGAACACTTCATGTTTTCACAAGCAGGCTTGTGGCTGTGAGGTGACTGAGAGCTGTACCCTCCAGGTGCCTAATTCACACTGATTTTTAATTGGACTTTAATATCACCCACTGCTGAGAGGGTGATTTAAAACACTCTAAGCATCTACTTAGATATTTAGGAATTTATTTCTGTTTACAAACACAGGTGCTGTCCTGTATTGATCACTCAAGGACTTTAGGTTTAGATTCTGCTCCCTCATCTCCAGTGTGGCTTCATGCAATGCTCTCCAAGTATCCCAGATTTGAATATTGGAGCCTTCATTACAAAATCCATTAAGAAATTGGGTCTTGAGGGTTGTAGAAATGTGATGCATCTCAAAGAAACCTGAGTTCTTATGTCACAGAGAGATAAAAAGGTAAAAACACCCCAAAAACATGTATGTGTTGAACATTGTGCAAGAGATGGCACACACAACAAGACAGAATGTTCGAAATAAATCATGATTCAGGGATG
Source organism: Rhabdornis inornatus (assembly GCA_013397075.1). NCBI lineage: Eukaryota > Metazoa > Chordata > Aves > Passeriformes > Rhabdornithidae > Rhabdornis > Rhabdornis inornatus. The sequence continues at coordinate 290,384 of VWZS01005696.1, read as the reverse complement.
ACCTGTCACTGAAACATGTTTCTTTTCCCCCAAATAATCACATAATAATTTCAAGGAGTGAATTAATCCATGAAAGTCATGATTGTTTTATGAGCAATTTAATGACAAGAAGATAATTGACATTTGAATTAACTTTTCAGGAGTAGTGAGAATAATATATTAGCTTTTCCACATAATTTTTTGGCCTACCTGTGTGATCTCACTGCTATTAGTCGTGGTGGCCTCAAGAGCCATCCACACAAAAGAAGTAAAAATGCCACTTTACTGGCTGATCTCTTTGTAAGTATGAAGAAACAGTTTTATTCCTAATTCTGGTAGAGTGAGATAGAACTGAAATGAGCTGTGATAGAGCTGAAATGAACTGCCCCAGATCAGATTTGCTTGCTGACAGGCAGTGGCAGTGACATGAAATGTAAATACCTGCAATGTTTTTGGTAACTTCATCTTTAAGGTTGCTTTTGCCTGTGGCCTGGCTGCTGCTGTTTGAAGAGGATTTTTGTGTGACAGCACAAAGTTATCCTTAGGATGAGTCCCACTGGAGAGCACAGAATCACAGAATCATATCCTGGAATCCCAGAATGGTTTGGGCTGGGAGGAACCCCAAAGCCCAACTCATTCCACCCCCTACCATGGGCAGGGACATCTTCCACTACCCCAGGGTGCTCCAAGCCTGGCCTTGGACACTTCCAGGGATCCAGGGGCAGCCACAGCTTCTCTGGAAAACCTGTTCCACCCTCTGAACATTAGAGATCCAGCACAAACCCCTTCCTCTCTTCTTGGTTCTGTGCATGCGAGCTCAGCGCTGCACCAACCCGAGCGATGCAAATGATATCTGCTCTATAGAATAAAGATTAAAAACTGCATTCCAGGCCTTATAAAGTTCTTTAATTAGAATCCTGCAAAGGATTAGCAATCTGATTATTTGCTAATTGCCTTTCCATATTTTTTCAGGGCCTCACAAAGCATCGGGGATACTAAAGAGCAAACAGTGCTTTAAGGCCACAGTACAATGTGACAACAGTGATAGATATGCTAATTTCTTCATTCACTCCACTTCACTTCTTTTATTCTTTCCAATTAAAGCAAATGCTACTGAAACTGTAATTAAGCTAGTGCCGTAGCCCTGATTGCCTGCTGTTTTAATGAAACCCTATTGATTTTTCTTTTATTTCTAATGGCCACACATTGCGTTCAATGGTCAAACACATGGATGTTACAATGCACGGCCAAACTTAATTTTTGTTCTCTAAAAGGGTGGCCTTATCAAGAAGAATATCAAAAGAGCTATTTGTGTGAGGTCTCTATAGTTTTTCCTCTATCTGCCTGAAGAGATGTACTCTGAGCAAACATATTACCATTAAAAAGAAATGAGTTACATTTTGTGGAGAATAAAAATTGCTATTAGTCTCCTGTAGTTGCCATAAGTTGCTCACACACATTTAGCATATTCATGATTCTCAGCATACTTTTAAGCTTTATTATTTTTTATTAAAAAAAATCTGTCTGGAAGAGATCGTGGGGAACATTATATTCTCTCCTCCAGATATTATAAATCACACCAGCAATTTAAGATATAACAGGTTATGAGCACTTTCTGATTTGTTGATAATTTTATGGAGGAATTCATTTTCACTGGTAAATCTCGCTGAATTATTTCCTAGGTTGCCTGGAAGTCGTGAAAAAGACAAGGAAAAGAAAAACTCTCCTAAACTCCCATAAAGCATATAGTATAGCTTTAAATTTATTATTCCCCAATTGGATTATTCAGCCAGAGAATTAGGTATTTAACTGGGTATAGCTTTTCTGTGGCTTCATATTTGTACTTAGGAGGCAGCGTGTGCAAATCCGTGCACTGGAAGAAGGCACCGAGTCTTACTGCAAATGAATTTATCCAAAATCATGTAACACGCCACAGCAGAAACTCACTGCCTTCTCTAGGCACATCCACAGGAAGATTGAAGATTTTAATTCACAAAACATGAATAAACACGACCCTGTTCCAGTTTTGATTGAGGAGAATGAACAGTAATAAGGAAAAATAAGGAAACGCGGTTTCCGACCATTCCTTATCTAAAAATATTTCATGGCTGCTGTGGAAGATAAAGTGTAATCACCTGCAGGATGCACAAAGTCAGCAGTCAGCTCAGCAAATGCACGAAACATGCACGAGCTGAGGCTCTGATCCATCCTTGTGTCTGCTGAAAGGCAAGGTTGGTTTTTCCCCTTCCTTTGTTTAACTTTAATCAAATATTCACATTTTTTCCTGGATGAAGTCTCAGCTTTCTGGTGGTACAGACACCGTTCTTAACAATCCTTTAATCATTGTCTCTAGATCCCAAATGGTGTTTTAGGGTACTGGTGATCTATGGGGAAAGCACCACAGCAAGTAATAAACTGAGATAGAACTTGCTTCCCTCACAGAGTGTGACTGTGCCTGGTTTGTCAAAATCATGGAATTATTAAGGTTGGAAAAAACCTCCAAGATTATCAAGTCTAGCCTTCAATCAAATACCACCATTCCCACTAATCCACCCCCATAATGTTTCTGATTGTTTCATGGGGAAAGTGCCTACAAAATGCAGTAGTAATATACACAGCTGCCACTGGAAATATTGCTGGAAATGAATTCCAGTTTTATTTGAATTAGTAAAAATGGCAAACTACAAGCTAAAAATAATAGACTGGTGGGTAAGAAGTAGCCAGTAGTATTTAAAATACAGACAACATCTTTGCATGGTTGCTGTTCATAAAATCACAGGATGGTTTGTCTTGGAAGGAACCTTAAATCCCATCCAGTGCCACCCCTGCCATGGCAGGGACACCTTCCACTGTCCCAGGTTGCTCCAAGTCCCAATGTCCAACCTGGCCTTGGACACTTCCAGGGATCCAGGGGCAGCCACAGCTTCCCTGGGACCCTGTGCCAGGGCCTCACCACCATCACAGCCAAGAATCCCTTCCCAATATCCCATCTAAATCCCCCCTCCTTCAGTTTAAGGCCATTTAAGATCTCCATCATTCACCCCAAAATCAGCAGAAGGGTTTGGAGCAGTGTGAAAAGACCTCCGTGGCACAGGTTGAGATCAGCCAGACCAAACTCAGTGTAAATGCAGTGTGTGTGTAAAAATTCCCAGTTCACCCAGCTGAGGTCACACCACAGAGCCAGTCCTTGCTGGTCTGGCTTGGCTTGGCTGTTGTTCAGCTGTGCCCATGGTGCAGGAAATCTTTCTGCAGCTCGCTTCCAGGAATGAGAAAAATGCAGCTTGAAAGGTGATTTTAAGTTTTTATTGATAGAGTTTCATTCCAAATTTTGGCCACGTCTTGCAGGAAGCTTGGCTCTGTGCCACCCCGACACCAGCACAATTTCAGGTAGGCAAACTGAAGATGTGAAACAGGAGAATGTATTTTCTCCCCATTAACCAAGAATTCTTGCCTCCCTTATTTCCCAGCCTTCCTCTGCTACAGTTCTGAATCACCTTCTGTTTGTGACCACTGAATGCTAAATACACTTTTATTTTACCTGTAGGCACTAAATTTTTCAAAAGCCTCACGCCACTATTAGCCTGCCAGCAGACCAGGAACATCAGCTCTTTTTAATTAGATTTTCTAACTGTGATGTTCATTCAACAAGGGATAAATTCCCTTTAGTGGAAGTTGCGGAGTGCACTTGGACTTGTTAGCTCTGGAGAAGTGAAAATCATAAATAAAATCTGATGGGGAGAAGGTAACAGCAGGAAGAGTGGAAAATAAGACACCATCATGTCACTACTCAGCCCTGTCAACTGTTACGCTAATCAGGATAGAATTAAAAACACATTTTCTACCAGGATGTTTCACAGCCAAAACGGTTAAATACATATTTTAACAAAATTGAAAGCATATTATACGGAGATTTGTGGTTTCCAGCTCTGTGAGTGAGTGCTGAAAGTGTGATGAAATAACAAAATTGCAGCCTAATAATCTATAGGATAATATTGTCAACTAATGGATTATAATAAAATAAAAGCTATTATTAGGGTAAAACATTATAACAAAAAAAATCCAACTTTTATTTGTAGCACCTCCCCCTTAATGGTTTCAAGCATTTTGAAAGGTAATTTAAACAAGTACATTGTGTCCTTATTGAAACTGTTTCATCTCGCTAGCTGCTGAAAATGGCTTTAACCATCTCTCTGAACAAAAGCTCGCTAATAAGACAACAAAAAGCCTACAAAAGCACTGGCTCAGCATCACTGCAGAAAGGCAACTAAAGGCAGCCTGCAAATGGTCTGTTTCTTTTTTCTTGCATGTAATTAGATGAATTAAAAGGACAAAGTAGTTAATGCTGCTGTTGTCCGAGGCCCCCGGTTCCTTTCATACCGCCCGCTCTAGACAAGAGCCCGTGGCTCTCGCTCCAGCAATGTGGTGAAGAATGTTGGCAATAAGTAAAATTAACAAGCTTAATCTGTGAAGAATCTGGTCTGAGTCATAGATGAAATGTATCTCTAGCAACGAAAGGCTAGTAATTCCTGGTCTCCTTTTATATGCCTAATAAAACTTACAATAAATTAACTGCATTTTAGTTTGCAGCGCTGGCTCTATTAATCAGGGCTGAGACGTGTAGTCAAGTTACAATAGAAAGAACTCAACTGGGTGCATTTCAGTTATGCAATTAGGGACCATTGGCCTGGCTCTAATTAGGCCAGGGATGTTGATATTTCAAGTACTGTTTTATCATTAGGTTTCATTTCCTTGGAACATCCTCAATGGCCAAGTAGTGAGAAGGGTGGAGGATATTACAAGCAGGGGTCATCAGAAAGTCATTAATGGGAGTTAGGGAGGGAAGGGCTGACATTAATACCTTGCCTTTTGAAATGTTGAGCTGTCTCTGGGAGACTCAGGGCCCCTCCATCTCACAGAGGAATTGGTGGCACTGGAGAGCAGCTGGACCAAGCTCCTGGAAAAGGACCTCCCTTAGGGGAGATGCTGAAGTTTAATTCTTAGATGCTACTCACCTGCCAGCAGGTACTGCAGGGAGGGGTGACCCTGTCACAGAAGGGTTGATTTCTTACCCCCTGCAAGCTTCTGGGGTCAAACCTGAAAAACCCCACCCATTTCTGGCCAGCAGTGCAGAGAAGGTGCTGGATCCTGAGGAGGGCTCATTTGGGTAATTCTGGTGGTGTTGCTTGGCCAGCCCCACTCTGCTTCCTCCAGGCATGAGATGCTCTCTGTTATTGGCTCCATCACATCCACTGAGGAAGATGTGCTGTGGTTCACCCTCCACCAGCACCCACAGGCTGTGAACATGAAATTCCCTCTGTTTAGCACATATGTGTAGTTGTGGTCCCTGCCTGGATAAATCCGAACAGTGAAGGACAGATAAAAACAGAGGAGGAAAAGAAAAACAAGATCTATTGGTCCTCAGTGGTGCTTTTCTTGCCAAAATCCAGCATAAAGCGGTAACTACAAACAATACTTTGCCTGTTTGTAAAATATGACTTTGTTTCATTACGAAAAAAGAAATTACATAATTAAATTCATTATATCCAATTACTATATGATTCATCTGGTGGCTTAATGAAGCTTCACATGATACTAACAAGATAAAGCAAAAGAATAACATTTTATGAGACTGCAGGCATTCTGTGTACAGAAGACTGGGCAGTTTATGAGCTCTGTACAGTGCATTTCCTAATGGTGTGCATTGCACTAGTTCCAGTAGGGAAGATACTCCTCGGTCCTGTGACATCTCACCCACCTCACTCTGAAGATTTGCTAAGACAAAATGCCAGCATTTTCTTCTTACGTCCATTCCTGGATGTCTCTTCTGGATGTTGCCAAATTTTATCCTGGAGGACTCTAGGATGCAAGGAACAAGCTTAATAGCATCACAATAAAAAGAAATCTAGAATCTACAGCTGTCAGAAGGCAACACATTTGGGATGTAAAAGAGCTGGTTTGGTTTTGAACCAGTGACCCAAAGGTGAATTACCTCAGTGTCTCCGTTGATAGGTATATAAATATTTTAAATATGATTTTGCAGAAGTGTAAAACTGCCTTTTCTTTCAAAGTACATTATCAGCCTAAAGAAGTCTATCAAGTCTGTCCTCCCAATAATTTATGATCTAATAAAAGGCTTCTGTCTTTGGAAAAACTGACAAAACCCCATAGTTTTATCTTTTGGGAACGAGATCCGTCAATAAAGTGAAGACTTGTCTTTCAAGTGTGTGTTTAAAACTATCTGGAACATTCACAATTTTGAAATTAGTCAATAACACAGGAAAGGGAAAAATTAAAGACATTTAGCCTCCTTTTTCTTCTATGTATGAGTGCCCTTCAGCTTTTCTCATTACCTCTTAGTATTTCTGGACAACTATTGATATTCAATGGGAATGTAAATGGGCTTGGAAATCATAAATTGTGAAAAATAGGTTTTGGAGACATCAGAAAAGTTTAAGAAAAATGACATTTGCCTACATGGGAGAACAACAGGAATGCTTTCACTGTGTTATTGAAGGATGTGGCTGACATCTCTTGAACTGGAGGTTTTGACTAGTTGAGGTTTCTAATTTCAGCCTTCTTAACCAAGCAAACCTTGAAAACCCAGGGAAAAGAGAACAGCAAGTTCCAGCATAATTAAGAGCCTCAGCTTTATTACTACTGGCAATTTATTCTAGGGAGCAGTCAGTGTTGTGCTTGCTGGTTACTTTTGGAAAGCAACGTGCTGAAAGCTGTCAATGAGGGATTTAAAAATCTTTCCTCTAAATCAAAATTTATCAGCCCATGACATAAAAACTGAAATATTTCCTGTGGCTATGCCTTCATCATCTCCTAATTTCTTTAATTAATGTGAGAAAAAGCGTATCTGCCTCTGGGCAAGTTTAGTTTTGGTCATTTGTCTTACCTTCTGTAAGTAGGAATGGCTCATACAGGCACACGGGGTAGAAAGGGCTGCAAAAGGAAGCACTGGAGTAAAACACGAGGATGGGCAGCTGGCAGAACTCTCAGCTGTGTCTTACCTGCAGTTCCACCAAGCATGATCTGCCCCATTTGGAGATTTCTGCCACATCCTTGGGGATTTGTGCACCATCCTGCAGGGCTGGGTGAAGATGACCCTCCATTTACCCTACCTGTGAGCAATGCTGCCTGTGTGTGTGTAATTATGGCATTGTGGGCTGTTTCAGCTTTTCCTCCTGCTGGGTGATGAGGTGGAGCTCCCCTTGGAGGGGTCAGTGCAGCAGGGGACAGCATGGGATGGAGGGTCAGTCACACAGCCAGCCTGTGATGCTGCTGTCACACCTTGGGGACATTCCTGTCCCCTGTCCCCTCCTCAGGCAGGACCAGCACTGGCTGAAGGCTGCTTTGCTGGGGCCACAGCTGTCCCCAGAGCTGCTGCAGTGATCAACCAGAGGTCCCAAGCATGTGGTTCTACCACCCAACACTTTCCCCTGTCCCATCAGAGCACTTTGCTGTGTAAGGGGTCATTGTGACATTCCTGCAAACCTGCACCATCATCCCCTCAAAACCCCGGGAAGCAGGGAGGCCCTTGCTGCTTTTGTCTGATATTTCCCACACCAATGAGCCTGGCTGGGTTAAAGCACACGTGTGCAATGCAGTATCAGTGCTGGATCTGGCCACAAACACAGCTGATGGGCAGAACATGGGCTGGAGTGTCTACAGCCATTATAAACACATTATGCATCTCCATTCAAAACAAGATAACAATACAAATTGTCCAGGGCTTTAACCAGCTGCCATGAGTGACAGCCACAAATAGCTGCTGGGATATCTGGAGAGACTTTCCTCTGTGTCTTTACAAGGAGCAATCAAAGGTGTTTCTTATTTCTGGGGTGGAAAAGTGAATCCAGGGAGCTATCAGATAACCCAGGTTCTTCCTCGCCTTCCGGAGCAGCTGCTGCTTACAACCACCTCACCATGTAATTGTAAAATGAGCATGGTAAACACCATGCATAATTAAGCAACAAAGTGCAGAGAACCTTTAGAAAACCTACTAAAGGCATAAAGAGAGAGCAGGATGAGATTTCTGCCAGCAGCAAATATCTTTATTAAAAGGTTGTAGTTTCTGGATATTATTGTTTAGCCAAATTATCAATGCGAATTAAATCAGCCTTTTGGGGAAACTTCTAATTCATACAATAGATCAGGTGTTGTTTAAATACTGATTATACTGTGTGGGCAAAACCAGTATACACATAGTTTATCATTAGGAAAAGCACTGTTTTTTGGGGGGCACAAGCCCCTGGTTTCCATCAGAAATGATGAAAATTATTAATAATTTCCTTAGAAATATTTCTCCTGCATCTACATATGTTTTCTGTGTGGTTCTTTTTAAAGGAATTTGTTGCAGAGGAAATGTCTGAAACAAACATCAAATATTGCAGTGGGTTTAGTACATCTTTAGGTACAAATGCCAATTAAATAATGTATTTAGAAACTCCAGTAAAAGCACCATCATGTAGAAGTAGCTTGAAATCAGCATAGCTGGTGAAGAAATTGTACCCAGACATGGAGCTTGACACAGCAAAAAATACACAGGGATTATTATAAAATGTACATAAAGAATCTTCTGCAGAAACTCCCAACTTCTCCCAGTATGATTTTCCAAAATCCTCTGGTTTCTGCTGGAGAACCCTCAGTGTTTGCTTCTGGATTGGTTCAAATCTCCCAAGTCTTGACAGCACTGTGCAGATGAACACCTGGGGCCAAGTCTGTAAAGGGCAAATCCAAATTTCCACACAGAGGAGTGATATGATATCACAATTCTGGCACAGGAGAGCACAGAAAAGGCACCAGGCTATTCTCTGTTCTCTTTCTTGGATGTTGCTCATGAGATATTTGCTGATAAATACACTATACACAATATAATATATATTATATATATATATTTATATATAATAATAATATATATAATACACAATAGTGACACTGCAGCAGTCACTCTCCTTTGCTGATCTGGGATTTCATTTTTCGGTCTACCCTTCAGAAAAAAACATCCACAGCTAAGGTATCTCTGTTGGAAAAAACAGAGATTTATTCTCAGCTTCTTTAGCTACTACATTCTGTGGAAGAGCTGTGGAAATGCTTGCCTTGAGAAAGGTGAAGGTGGGACATAAAAAGAGAGAGTGAGGAGGCAGATGTACCCAAAATAACAAAAACATGTATTGCTCATCAGCAGAATGTTTGCACCTTTCACTGATCAGTCCATCAAAAATGGGACTTATTTGTGATAAGGGTGGTAACTGTTTGACACTGGGATAATTCCAATTATCAGTAATTACCCCTGCAGTAATTATTTGGGAAGGTTACTAATCAAAGATGATGCAAACAAAGATGATGATTCTCATTTTCCAGAAACATGTTCCACAGCACATGCCTAGCTGATTTTTGCTTTGCATCTTCTGGGATCATCTTGACATTGACCCAAATTTTCAGGAAAAAGGAAATCACCACAAAAATATCACAAAAGGGTCATCATGTGGCAACAACTTAGCAGAGACCAGAAATCCACTCTCTCCAGCGTAGGATGCTCTGTTAATTCAAATTCCCAAAAGATGACTCATACCATCTTCAGCCTAGGCCTTTCTGCCATGAAAATACTTTACATTTCTATGATCTGTGTGGCACAGCAATCATTTTATTGAGCATAATGAAAGAGTTTTGTCACAAGGATGGGTTTATCTATGAATCTGTTATCTTCGACCCCAAATCTCTTCAAAGTTTGCCAGCTCCTGTGGATTACCAACCTGTACTTCTGGCTTTTTGTAGTAATTTTGAAAAGGTTGCCAAGATGATGTATAATCAGAATATTTGTCCTTTAAAGGCTGCTTTCTGTCTTGAGAAGCTAAACTGTTCCCAAGAAATTCTCCATCTTCAGATGCAAGACTAGATCTGTGAAATAGCTGCCTCCCTTCTCTTCTGCCCTTTGTGCCATAATTATAAACCAACTCTCCCTGTACAAACAGCACGTGCCTCAAAGAAAAGCAGCAGAAGGAACTGAATTTCTTCACATCTCACTGCCCTCCAATATGATACATGAGCTGCAGTGAGGCTAAAACACAGCTATGGGGGGAAAAGGAATGACTGCAGTGCTGGGAGATGTCCCAGAGGGGATTCCCACTCCAAAGAGGATTTATTCCTCCCGTAGTGGCTGCTACCACAGCACCATTTTTACAGCCCTGTGCTGGTTTCCCAGTTGGACTCCACACATTCTGCAATTATTAGGAGTAATTGAGCCAAACTAAACTGCCTGTCTTTATTTAAGGGAGCAAGAGGAACACCAAGGAAGAAAGCGTGGCTCACCTGGAAAAGCATTGGCAGAGGGATGGGGGATTTGCCTGGGGAGTGACTGATGCCTTTTTGGGGCTACCTGAAACAAAATTAAGGGAATAAAAAGCATTTCTATTTGTTGAAGAGCCTTCAGGTACTTTTAGGGCAGACAAAGCCCCCCAGGTGCTACACCCAAAAATGGACCACAGGTCATGGGTTTCTGCACTTTTATAAATTTGGTCCATTTGCATATTGGGGATTAATGTCCCAATTACAGCTTCAGGTAATGAAACCATTTACCCCAAGTTTGCTCCTCCCAACTTTCACTTTTGTTTATATTTCTTGAGGCCTGGGGCAGTGAAGTGTCCTTGATTCCCAGGCTTGGAGAGGAATTGTTGGGTCTGATCAAATTGGGAAAGCAGCAGCCAGCACTGGATTGGAGTTTGGAATTATACACTGAAGAATTGCAGAATTACAAATAGATGAAAAATATAAAAGCTAAAATCCTAGGCCATCATGACCAGGACAGATGGAGCAGTTTTCCATTGCTTTTCCCTTCACCACCTGGAAAGTTTCTGAGCAGGAAAACACAATTTTGGTGAATCCAGTAGTATGTTCTAAAACTTGACAAGAAAAAACCCAAAACAACAGCAATTATTCATCAAGAAAGTTCCTTGTTTAAGGTGGAAAAATGCAAGTTCTTCAAGGGGTGAAGTTGCACGGCTTAAAAATAATTTAACTGCTAAGAAATCAGCTCACAGCCCTTGGTACCACACAAGGATGGAGCTCCTGGGGACCTTCCTCATGCATACCCAGTATCCTGGAAAGTCAGATTTGTATCCCACCTGTGAAAAATTCACCTTTGAAATCAGCAAATAGGTTATTATGTGGCTGCTAGGATTCAACAGTTCAAAAGGTGATTTTTTTCCCCCACAGTTCTTGAAACTTCTCCTGCATTTCCACTTAATGTCTTCCATCATTTTGAAATTGAAATGATTGTGCTTTGAGCAAGCATTCACCTCAGCAAAAGGGAACAATCTTTATGATATTCAGTGTCCTGAAATATGGGGAGGAATAGTTCAGGTGGCAATAAATTTTACTGCCAGATAACACTTTATACATAGAGAGCACATATTTGCCAGTGAAAAAATTTTAAAGTAAGGACCAATTAATTTTCATAGAAAGAATATTTTCCATATAAAAGAACCTTTCATCTACTTTACAGTTCATTGCATTTTACTGGATCTAATTTATATTTGCAAAGTAAAATTAAATTTTCCTTTTATATGAAAAAAAAATATATTGAAAACATAGGGCATTAAAATATTCTCTCTGTGAATGCAATTATGCAATGAAAAATAAAAAAGCCAACATTCTTCAATCTGTGAAATTATGAAGGTATTTATTTTATTGCCAAATAAATTTCAATTGAGGGGAGGAGCAAATAAAAGAAAAGCTGTCTGGCACGGGAAAGACATCTGCCATGTTTGCCTTGAAAAAAAAGGTCAGTGTAAGGGTAATTTTAAGTAATATTATTGTGACAATAATATTTATACTGGGAAGATTATGTGTTGAAGCAGGTCAGAGGCAGAAATTTTGGTACTGCTGGCTATGTTTGGGAGCTGGGGACCCACCAGGGCATCTTTCTCTGGGTGTCCACCTGGATAATCCACAAGAGATGATCCTGATGTGACTCCTGTTCTGAAACACACCTTCCTGGTGACAAAATGTCTTAAACATGATGGACTCTTAGCTGGGAGATGATTATCCCAATCAGCAGAAATATGCTTTAACTTCAGGCAATATAAATCACTTTAATTTGACAGCTGCAAAAGAAAAGGTGTAATTGAAGGTCAGCAGCAAAAATCGGAAAAGCTTGATCTGAATTTTAAAGCTGAGAATTTAAAAAAAATCAGTGTTCAAATATGGGAGAAAAGCAGAGAAGCAAACTTGTTTCCTTGTAGCATGGATGTGAAAGACTCAGAGGCTCACTGAGCAGGCTGAAGTCAGTCAGGTTTCCAGCTCACATTGCTTACTCTGGATTTCAGCTCAGACTTTAAATCTAATGCTGATGTGATTTAAAGGGGAAAAGCCATTCAGAGCTCTGGAAGTCTGTATTGGAGCCCAAGCTGCTGACACCATCAGAAATTTGGGGGTTGCTACCACTCAGGTCAAACATCTATTTTAGATCTCTCTGGTCCTTCTGTCTGTGATTTTAGCTGTCAGCAAATGGCTTTGTGAGTTTTAAGTGTCCTTGAATTCTGGGCACAGCCATGGGTTTTGCCAGTGAGACACCTGGGGCAGGAACAGAAACACAGATGGGAAAGGAAGTTGTTTGCAATAAGATGTTTTCACATTCCTTTAATCAAGTTGGTTTTTTAAAGGATAAATAACAACAGGACACTGGGCAGTCACTTGCAGAAAGGAATGGTGGACAGTGGCCACTTGGTGAAGGATTTTGAGAGACAGTTCAGTTCTAGATAGAAAATGTCACTTATTTAACTGTCAGGGTGTGTATTTAGATCAAATGTTAAATCAAATTAGATCAAATTCATCCCTGTGAAGGTGGTGAGACAATGGCACAGGGTGCCCAGAAAAGCTGTGACTACCCCTGGATCCTTGGAAGTGGCCAAGGCCAGGTTGGACAGGGCTTGGAGCACCCTGGGATGGTGGAAGGTGTCCCTGCCCATGGCAGGGGTGGGGCTGGATGAGCATTAAGGTCTCTTAACATTTCTGATTCTGTGATAAATCCCAGCTTTTCTTAAGCTCAGCCTCATGGTAAAAAGATTCTCCCGTTGGGGAAGAAGACCAGGAGACACAAAGAGATGCTGTGCATAAATATTCACAGAACAGTAATGGTATTCTGTAAAGATTTGTGGTCTTATCCATATAAACCTGAGAACTGACATTGTTTAAGGTAAAAAACTAAATCAAAATAAAAGCAACGCCCTCACCATGCATGGGGGCACTTCATGCATCAAGAGCAAGGATCCCCAGCCTTAGGGAAGAGAAAAGCAAGGGAAAACCATTCTAGGGCTGGCTCCCAGAGAGCTCCACGTCTCAGAGATGGTGTCTCAAGGCCTGAAGCTCCCTTTGTGCTTTGCTCTTTTCCACATTTGAGCACTGCAGGTTGGAGGATGCCACCAGGAAAAGCAGTGCAGGCATAACCTCCCCTACCCCCCCTACACAGAGCCTTCCCAAAGGGACAATTTTAAATCAGGCTGAAAAGGCAAATTCTGCTTTTATCAGCCTTACAGCGTGCCAGGCAAAATTCGCCTGAATTCCCTTTTTTGGACACATAATTGCTGTTGGCCACCTCCTGGCTCCCACTCCCTGCAAACTGCAGATTTCCTCTCTCTTTTGTCAGCCACTGGTTCCACTGGCAGGGTTGAGCAGAGCAGTAAACAGATGAGGTATTATTTACTCGTGCCTGTGCCAGCAGCACATAATTCAGGCTGGACAGACTGCAGCAATTATGATGCATTTTTCATTCACTCAAATGAATCAATCACTTGCTTCACTTGTGAGCAAGAAGTAACAAAACAAAAGTTTAAAAAAAAAAAGTCAAATCCAAATACTTGCTTGTGGGGCAAAACCCAGAGAGAGAGTTTATTTTTAAGGGTCAACACTTCCACAAAATTATCTTATGTAATTAACAGCTCCTGGTTAATAACCATTCAGGAAACAAAATGGGTATCTACTGAAATGAACAGATGAATCATTATCATTTAGCACTTATATGATAATAACAGGATGTAAAAATTATTAAAAAAAGGGAATACTTGAAAATTTATTAGCAAGTGGCAACTCCAGAATAATATGAATGTGAAAAATAGAGAGAGAAGAAGAGAAAAAATTTGGAACCTGCAAAACTCCGGAGTCTCTACAGTTTGGTTCATGAAATGAACTTCATGGCTTGAAATGACTTGATGGTGTTCAGTGTTGCATGCACAGACTAACCACTGCTTGTGCCAAAAAGGGGGCAAAAATTTACAAGATAATGAAGGCAAAAGTGGAAGAAAATGGATTTGAGTGTGTCTAGGTGTGGGTGTGCTGAAGTCTGTGTGCACAGGTGACACGGTGACACGGTGACAGTGACACACCATCTTCCCTTCAAAGCCACCTGGGATCGCTCCCCACACCCCAGGGCAGCTGAGAGGAATTCTGACCTGAGCGTGTGTAGCTTGTCCAGCTTCACACATGAAAACTGTGAGCAAAATCCCTTTCTCCTGCACCTCTGTTCTCGCTGTCACTACAAGATTCCCCCACCTTTTCTGGGAGGAAAGAAATGAGCCACAACCCCGATTAGCTAATTTCAGAAATAACTCTAATTTAGGCTTAAAGGCTCTGAAGCCATAATGGGGCTGCATTATGAATCTGATTGTCTGAAGTTAACGCTCTCTTTTTATTCATTTGTCTGGTAATTTATTTGTAAAAAGTAAGCAAACTGAAATGAGCAGGCAATCAGCTGCCCTGACACACTATTTTACCCAAGGGTATTCTCCAGGAACGGAGGCAGACTATTTCAGCCATACAATGTAATATTTATACCTCCATCATGAGAAGAACTCATGACCTTACTCCTAGATGTAATGAAAAGGTATATATTAAAAAAATAACCCTCTCCTTATAATGAAAGACGTTGCAATACCCCAAACTCTCATACAAGTGGACAGAGATATTTTGAAGCATTGCAGGATGTGTTCCATTGGAGAAATATTCATCAGCCATTCTGTATGTACCAAAGAGCAGCTGCACAGAGCAGTTTTTGGGGGAGTTTCCTTACATTTGGACAGCTCTGAATTCAACTTTTCTGTGCATTTGTGCTGAGACATATCAGCCTGGCCTTTTATCACACAGACCTTTGCTTTTTGCATAATTTGTGAGCTGGCAAAAGCAGTCTTTGATGAGAAGCATCTCTTCTGTCTCAAACCCAACCAGGCTGCAGGTAAAAAACACCTGGTGGCTTCCCTGCCCTCTCCAAGTGACTAATCAGAATAACTGGATAACTGGAGCAGGTTGTGGGCTGTCCAAAAGGTGAAGAAAAACCAGAGATGAAATTTTCTCTTGGGTGGAGCTTTTTGAGGGCTGCCTCCCCCACTGCTGCAGTGGTAGGAGAGGGGGAGATCCTGGCCAGGGTGCTACAAACAGCAGGGGAATTTTAATTTTCCAAGGTATGAAGAAATCATCCAAGGGTTTTCATTGACTGAAGGAGATATCCAGGGGAAGCCTTGTAAAAATACTCTGCAGAAGATACTCCCGTGACTACATGGCAATAGAACCAACTCTTGCAAAATGCAGTATTTTGCCCTCAGCCTCGTGCAGATCCATTTGGGTTTCTCCTGAAGGAGGTGATAATAGCTACAAACAGGATTTGGGCCAGGGTGCACGTCTGTAAAGGTCTGAGAGTGGTGGGTAAGCACCAAACTTGGGGCTCTGCTTGTATGAAATTAATAATAATAATAATAATAACAACAGCACAGGTTTCAGGCACAAACCAGGAGCAGATTGTTGCTGTGCTCCCCCCTCCATCCCTGTGCAGAGCCCAGAGCCCTGTCCAGGCTCGTGGACACCTCTTTTAGGGTAATTCCAGGGCAGAAGCAAAAGGCACACAATAAGATGAAAGACAGTCTGCACCCGTGTTTCTCCTTGCTGGAGTCATGACCATTGAAAAGAGAATATTGTTCCTGTAACAAAGGTGGATATTGTGAACCCAAGCAGATGATGATGAACATTGGCAAGAGAGTTCCTGTAGCAGCCAGCAGGAAGGATAAATTATACCAGGGAAAAATTAGGATTAAAATAACTACATGATTAATTCCTTATTTTACCTGGAATAAATAAACCTTTACCTCAGTAACTATTGTTATAATAGCTGGGCTGGTGTGGTGGTATCTGCTAAAGAGCTAACATATTTAGTTTTATTGTTTTGTCAAAATATTAAGAATATCAATATATCTCCATAATTCAGTGTTATACAAAGAAGCATTTTTGTGCCATATATACCAAAGATTGTATTATACTTTTGAGATCATAGGTAATGATGACAAAGTGATCTGTGTTCAATTTCAGCATTAATGTCTGGTTTGAACAAAGCCTGAAATATGGTCTGGGAGCTAAGAGGCTTTAATATTAAGATCTTTAACTGTAATTTATGTGACAGAAGATAGGGTTTAGCATAATAAAATGTAATGGGCTCCTCGAATGAAGAGGACTAAGAGACAATTGAAAACAAGGTAAAAATGGTAAATTATAAATAACAGTAAATTTACCTTTATGTTGTTACTTCATTTATTTTTGATTTGTTAGACAGGCTCTGTAATTTTTCATTTTGCTACATTTGGAACCAGGCATTTCTGCACCTCAGGAATAATGGGACGAAGGCACAGCAATACTGTTGGGCCACTCTTAAGAAAACTGCATAAGGGCTCCAAACAGAAAACCGCTTTTTCCCCAAAATTTGTAATTTACCTGTAAAAATTCAACTTGAGTTGCATTTCAGCACATATATGTGGTGAGCAAATGCACTTGCTCATTTTGCCTCCAAGATCAGTTTGGTTTTTTATGAAGTTGCTTAAGTGTAAAAAATGGAGAACATCTATAACATTTTTCAATATTTGTTGGAAATAATGGTGTTGAAAGGAAAATAACTTTAATAATGAGCTGGGTTTTTTTTGCAAGGTATATTTTGCAATTTTTTTGTGGGTGGTGACAACTGTCTTAAGCTTCTCCCCATTACAGCTGAGATTGTGCACAGGCAGCACCAGGCACTGAAATGGAAAGTGAGTCTTAAGAATTTATCTGGAAGTTTACTGGAATGGATGGAAACCTCTCCATTTTCAAAGGTCTCTCTCTGGGCCAGGCCCTGTGAGCCCTGCAATGGCATGTCTGGAAGAAATCAAGTAAATCAGGAAAAAATATCTGATCTATGTTGTTTCTTGTGTTTTTTCCAGCTCTGGGAGTTCTACCAGTCCAGCATCCTTTATCCTTTCTTTTTGTAGGGGCAATGGCTAAAAGGGCAGCCTGATCTTGCAGTCTGCCTTGCAGATGGCCAAATTCAGTCTCTGTGTGTCTCCTTTTTTGCAGTAGCTCAGTAGTGGTTTTTTTTTCTTTATTTTTCTTTTTTTTTTCTTTTTTTTTAAGACTCTGGAAATTAAAATCATTTTTCTCCTCTAGATTTCTGTCTAATTCCTGCCTTTTCTGAGGTTTAACTCTTGGTTATGTCCCCAGGTTTGGAGCTCCACTCTCAAAGCTTTGCTTCAGCCCTTTGCAAGTCATGTCTATTTTTTCCCCTCTAATATGTAATTTTATATTTCTGATCTATATGAAAACTGTTCATGCTGCTTATGGTCAAAGACAGAGTCTTCTGGTGCCAAAGACTTGGGATTTCCTTTTTCCTAATTTCTAAACTTTTTGTCTTGGTCTGGTCCAAAATTGGTGATAGGGAGGAAAAATGCTGTATCTATGATGTATTTGTAAAGGAACAAAGTGTTTGTTAAAAGTAGGGTTTTTTTGTTTAGTTTTGGGGTTTTTTGTGGGTTTTTTTTCCCCCAGTGGCTGCATTCCATAAAATCTCCCAAGGGAAAATGCAAATCTTATAGGGAACAATGTTTACACTCATTCCAACAGCAGAATATTGCAGGAAAATAACCAGCAGAAAAACATGACAGAAACCAGGCAGGTGAAGCAGATCCTTGTGTAGAACAAGGAAAGAAGGCAGTGACCCAATAATAGTCACAGTTCTGGGTAAGGATCCTCCTCCTCCAGGGCTTGGACAGGTACAGAGCAGAAGTGATGGATCCTGTCCCCATCCCAGCCCAGGGACCAGCTTGGGTCGTTCCCATGGACATCCAGAGGGAAAAGCTCAGTGATTCTTGAGGGCAGTCTCACCCCCACGTTTTATGTTAGAAATTATTTATACACCTGATATAGGCCAATGACCTGATGATATCCTTTTGTGTACAGCTGATCTGATCTAGAGACCATTGAAATATTTGGAAATCCTCCTCTTGTTTTCTATTTAAACTGGACTGGAGCCTCACAGAAGCAGAAATTGAGCCTGAGATTAGTTCAAAAGAAAGTCTGTGGCATGTCAAAAAGGTAACCCTAATGAAATATGAATTAAAATAAATCCAAGGTTTTAATAATAATTAATAAAACATGCTGTGAACACCTTATAAATGACTGATACATAATGAATGAGTCATACAAATGTATTCATTAGCTAAAATTATCATACATAATAATTACATTTTCTGAAAAATGTATGATGGGGGAAAGTCTATCCTTGGATATATTTGTGCAGCTTTTGCTAACTTCAGTGCAGACACATGTGTGTACTCAAGGCTGGAATGTGGCCCTGAGTGTGTGGGTATTGTCACATTAATAATTCTGGGAAGGGACTTCCATGCTCTAAGAAGTATATAAATTCCTCCTGCTGTATTTCTTATTTAAAAACCATGCTGTGTGTTAAATGAAATTCTGTAGCCCAAGGAATCTTTGCTGCAAGCTCTGCATAAGTGAAAACTACAGGAAACATGATTTATAGGAATTTTTTTGTTGTTGTTTTGATTTGGTTTTCTTGCACTTCAGCTGTCCACATATGAGGGCACATAATATCCATGAGCATATTGTTGTTTTATTAAATTTGCCTCTTGAGTGAGTGAGGACTCTGTTTAGAAGTGCTTTGACTTCTGTGGGGTGCAGAGCTCCAGATCTGATCCCAGGGATGATCAGTCCTTCTGCAGATTTCCCAACCATGACTTCCAGATGGTTCAGAGTGGCAATGAATAATAAGAGCCTGTAAGAAATTTTATCATATGAAAATCTGCTTCTGTGTTTGGAAATATTGTCTAAAATCAAGGTGTTGCCCAGGAAAGTCGTGCAGAGGTGCTGCTGCCATTAGAAAGGACATCTGTCCAAATTGACTTTCAGGTCAAACTAAAAAATCTATACACTGAACTAAATTGTCAAACAGGCCCAGCAAGTGCCACCATGGTTTTCTGCCAGTCCCCTCTGGTCCCTGGCTCTCTGCAGTGTCACTGTCTGTGTCATCAAGGGACCTGTCTCCCCTGTGCTGAATTTTCTGCAGCTCCTTGTGAGAGATTATTCTCCTAGGCATGCCTGCAAAGAAGATGCCTTCCCTCCCTGGGAGAACTGGCAATATCAGATAGGTGTGCACCATTCAAAAGTTAAGCAGAAATGGAGAGGAGATCAAAGGTTATCAACAGCAGAGAGCTTTAATGAAGATTGTAGAGGAGAAAAGTAAAGGCTGATTTCAGGACACAGCCATTGTATTCAGTTCCAGTTACAAAATAGGGGAATTTGAGGATCAGATATGCAAGTGCAGGTGGTGGAGGACTGTAGCAACACAGTCAAAGAGTCTGAAAGAAATCCAAAGATTTTTTTTTAGAACAAAATACTTACAATTTATTCACTTGGGAAATGATATTACTTTCCTGTCTTATCAACTGATCACATTTCTGCCTCTGTGAAATCTGACCCCGGGCTGGAAGGCACAAGATAGTGCAGATGGAGGGATTTTGCTTTGCTTCCCCTAAATGAGAGACGTGTCCTCCCTGTGCTGGAGCCAAATGATCTCAGAATCCTGGACCACAGAGCCCAAGGAAAAACCCCAACCCCTTTTCTGCAAGGCATGTAAAACCCACACCACACATTTCTTGGGACTGTTTCAGCAGCCTGCCTAGACAATTACTGCTCCAGATTAATAAGTGTGTTTTAAACACAACGACACGTGTCTAAAATAAACACGCTTGCTTTATTAATTGCAGAAATTTGCCGTGACACTGTAGCAGAGTGGCTCTGGAGTAACAGGTTTTAGGATTTGATTACAGCACCATCTACTGGGTATGGAACTTCTCCTTTCCCCAAAGCCTCTCCTTTGCAGCAAAAGTCGAGAATCACTTTCACAAGACGATTCAAGGGGGAAAAAAAGTAATTTCATTAAGGTCTAAACTCGAAGGCTCTTGAAATTAGTACCAAGACTTCTTGGCTTCAGTGGGATTCAGCTCTTTCTGGTGATGCTCACCTAGAGTCATATTTAAATTACAGTCTTGGACTCAGTGATGAAAAACAGATCTAAAGGGTGAGACAGCATGTTTGCTGCAATACATTTCTTGTAATTATAACAAGATATCGTGCATTTAACTAATAAGGGCATTATAGCACTGAGTGGGTGTGCCTAGGCAGGTAGGAGTGAGCAAATAAATGTGATGTCCCCAGGCAAACCACTGAATGGCAGCAGAAAGCACTGAATTAATTTAAAGAAAGGAATTTTACTTAAGGGATTAATCAGTTAGACTTAACTCATAACATGTAATAGGAATCCCTTGTATTACTTGCAAAAAAATTGATTTCCTTCCAGAGAGGGGGCATGTATAAAAGCTGATTAGTGGAAGTAATTTTGAGAATATTTGCATTCCCCAATGATGGTTAATTTTGCACATAATCCAGACTCCCACTGACTTTTACACAGCTGTAAGTGTTCTGGACAGAGCCCTGCTATCATCTGAGGAGCGCTGGATGCCATCTGTCAGTACCACAATCCTTCTGTGGTAACTGCTCAAGAGAGGTGCTGCTCAACACAGGCCTCTAATGCAAAATCTTCTGTAGTAGATGGCATTCTTATTTTGTGCCCATAAATGGATTTATTGTACCCTTTATCTGGGAAATTTTGGGGAAAGAATATGTATAGCTGATACAAGCAGAGCTGGTAAAAGTAGGGGCTGATCCCGAGGTTCCCTCCCATTGGAGCCTTGGTCCCTGGGGCAAATTTTGACTTTTTGAACCACCTGGGTGGCAGGTGTGGCATCAAAAGCACCCCACAGCCTTTCTGCTCTCCATTCTCATTTGCTATTACATAGAAACCCTGGGCATAGCACTGTGCTGTGCTGTGATGGATGAATGAGCACACAAAGTTCCCCTCTGAGTGACCTCGTTCTCCATCTCATTGGGTCAGGTGCCACTTTTAAACTGGTACTGTGGAACTATATGAACAAACCCCAAAAGGTTGTCTGAGTCCAAAAAGGCAGCTCACTTACCCTTTTCATATACTGACACTTGGTTTATTCTTCCTTTCCACCCATTCTGTGGTGTTGGAAGACAAGATCACACTTCCAAATGGAAAGAAAAACCAAAACCAAACCAAAACAGAAATAAGCTAAATGAAATCACACTGATGTGGGGAAATACAAAATTCTACCCAGGTAAGAAAATGAAATCCTGAGCACCATGCAGTAGATGGCAAATCCTCACATGTGCTTGTTGGGAATGAGCTCTCACTGCCACATCATGTGTGGGATTATTTTTGTTCACATCAGAGCAGCCAGGAGCAGCTCGGCTGATTGTCTGAGCTGAGGAACAGCACAGAAAGGTGCCAGCCCCAGCACTGTCACCTTCCCTCAGCATCTGATGCCGGGTGGCAGCTGGGAGAGCTGCCAGACACCCTCCCCTCTGCCCAAATCCAGCCCAGCAATAGATTATGGGATGCATTTATTGATGGTCTCAGCTGTGTGCACTCCTGGCAAACCACCCAAGGCGCCTCCTTTGACTGAACAACACTCCAGAGCTCCATCGGTTTCTACCAGAACATTCCACCAGATCTCTAAACCTTAATTTCCACAATTATACCTGTTTATTATTTCACTAAACCCATCAGATTTCTCATCCTCCCATTTTTCTGTGAAAGGCTTCAGCATGTCTGAGGGCTGTTGAATATTTCTGCTGGGTCCATTGAATTTCTGTGTTTTCACTGGTGAATATCCCATGTGAAATCGTATTCTTTGCATAAGATGACCCAATAATTCGTGCAAGATTGTTTTAGTGTGAATGAAGGATGAACTCAGCCTCAATCCAAGATTTTTGTAGTTGCATTCATGAGGGAGAAGTTGTCAAGTCAAGCTTCAAGTTTTGAAAATGTTCACAAGCAAATCCTTGATATATTCCAGCAAAAAACATTTTATATTTGCACAAGTATAAACACAGCAGCTGGGCCAAGCTATTTATTGTTGAGACATTATTGCCTGAATATCATTAATTTTTGTTTTATTAGTAAGGTTTTTTTCCCCTGCACATATAATTAGTGGAGCTCTCTACTGGATGGGGCAGTGGTGCAGCAGGACTTTGGTTTGGGGCCCTAAATTGTGAAAATTTGTTTCTTATAGTTAATACCAGTATATTTTATTAGGTACTAGAGACTATAGAATGCTCTGTTGCAGGATGCTTTTGAAATCCATCTGTTCCAAAAGGCTTATGAGCCATTTTGGAAGTAAACTGTTAATTTTGTTTTGATCACTGTGAAGGAGAAGTTTGATGGCCCCAGAAATGTTTAGATGTCCTTTGCTTTTTGGTAGTTTGCTGTGGCAGACAATGGAGTAACCCCAGGGGGAATGCTAAGGAAGAATGGCATGATTTAAAAGTGATGGCAAAAGGAGTTTTTAATCTGTCTATTTACCCATGATCTACCTATCTGTAGATCTACTGCAATTAATTTCTTATTATTTTTCTTGCTATTTTTTAAGCATGCAGTATTTATATTCAGTATTAGAATTCACCTAGTGTTACAATAATTCTCCTAATTTTTTAAATTCTTGCTGTCCTCTGAGGCATACAGGGAGCTGAAGGAAAACCCAGGAGAGCTCAAGGAAAATCTGGGAGAGCTGAAGCTTTCCTGAAAGGCCTTTTAGCTTGATGGAGAGCAAAGGGCTGAGGGAGATTGTGTGGATGAGGATGGTACCTGTGGTGACAAATGGCAATTCACTCATGTCCGGACTTCACACTTGTTATTTTCAGGATTATTTTGTCCCACGTCCCACCTGGCTATAGATCCTTTCTGAAAGGTATTATAACACATTTTTCTCAGAGGAGACTGAAACCAGTGGAGGAGATGGGGCTACCTGATGAAATATCCTGCTTAGTTCACTGGTGGCAGAATGTTTAAACGCAGCACCTCCAAAATGGAACAGCTACGTTTGTGAGAAGCAAGTGGCCTGTGCCTTCAGAGAGGGGTGTAAAGGAATGATGGTTGATCTCAGGCAATCCCATGAAAAATGCCCAGGACCATGGAAAGATGAAATGCCTCCTTCCATATGTATGAGCTTTACTAAGCTAGTAATCCACAGTTTAAGGAACTTTTAAAAAAAATTTAATAAAGAGGTTATTTTAAACTTAGATCTGCAAAACACTCATACCTCCAGCACATTGCCTCAGTGAAATATCCCTCTACATGAAAATATAGACAGTTAGTTTTTTCTTCCAAAGTGAAACACTGCAAGGTCTTTCATTACTGGTTTATTATGCTTTCTGTATCTTTGCTCATTTTTCACCAGTATTGCATTAAGTATTGATATTGATTTCTTGTAAATGGTACTGAAATGGATGGCTCACAGTTTTTGTTATTGTTCTGTAGCACTTGTATGTAATTTATTACAGCTGCAATGGAACCTGCCCCTTGCTGCCAGGGTTTAAATTAAATGTGCCATGTTTTGGCCCCTAGTAGTCACATACATTTCTCATTCTGGATCTGAAAGTGTTATGTACAGAGCAACTTTTTAAATTACTTCCTTGATATTATTTAAAAAGTTTATTTCAATAATTTTGGTAATTAATATGTAATATACTGGTTGAATTAATGGCATTTTTCTTTTCCATTACAGAGACTAATTGCTGTCCTGTAAAAATAACATGGAGTAGCTGGTAGTCATGACTGACTTTCCTCTTTCTGGGAGAAAAAGGGGAAATCAGCTCCTAAAATTTTTCAGTGTGTGTTGGAACTAAGTATTTTCTTGTGCATGGACTCCCCAAAAGATTATAATGAAAAAAAAGGTATTGATGCTGAGGAGGGACAGCCCAGCTGGAAGGGCATTTCTTTGAACCATGCAGTGGACTTGGTTTTGGTACAAAACTTGGAACCCTCAATTAACTGGATTTTCTGAGAATGAAGCTGCTGCAGCACTGGCAAAAATGAAATAAAGCAAAGAAAGTCTCCACACCAAATCTCTCTGTACATGAGGTTCCTTCATGGAGGGTTTGTAGAGAAAATAATATTGACAGAACACCAGTGGTTTTAACAAAAAAACCCCAGTTGATAGAGAAGTATTGACACATTGGTGTTGAGAGACACTTCTTGTATAATTCCTAGTTTTATTTCTATTTATTTTAATAGAAATGGAAGTTGCTATTCTGGCAGGTAGACAACATTTTTTGACTGCCCACGGACAATCTTCTGCTCTGATTTTGCAAGGATTGGGATGAAGGGAGGGGATTTGGTGCTTTAAGGGTCCCTTTCCTCCTCTTGCTGGGTTTCTGTAGGTACAGCTCTGGCTCAGGGCTGTGGGTGTTCCAAGGCCATCAGGGCTGCTCTCATGGAATTGCACTGGTGTAAAGCACTTTTAACTCCTTCCAGAAGTCATTTATATTGAAACGTGGAGCTTTTCACACAAGATTAACTGAAACCCTTTACAAAAAGTCTTAGTTCCAGTTCACTGAATAAATCCAATTGCCATTTCACAAGCTGTTCTCGGGCATTTCCTCCCCTTGATTTTGGACAGCATCCCTTACTCTTCCCCTGACAGCTTTAGATAGGTCTGTCCCACTCAGTCCCCTCTGCTCATCCCAGAGAGTGGCTGGACTCTCCAGGCCTTTTTAATCGAGATCTTTCAAGCAAAACAGGAATATTTTCACATCAATCACATTTCAAAAAATTCAACATTTATGCAACAAACTGGCTGAAGCCACTGTTTTTAGGGCTGGTGTGAACATAAAGAGGACACAGCCAAAATTCTCAGGGAGCACACGGTTTTGGCAAGGCAGGGAATTGCTGCTCCACCACCACATATGTGTTGGAAAGGGATCTCATGATGTGATGTTGCATTTACCAAAAAAGCATCTTTAAGGGATAAAATCTCAGAATTACAGAATAATTTTGGTTGGAAGGGATGTTTAGAACTCATCTAGTCCACCTCCCTACAATGAGCAGGGACGTTTCCAGCCAGACCAGGATGTTCCAAACCCCATCCAGCCTGGCCTTGCACACTTCCAGGGATCCAGGGGCAGCCACAGCTGCTCTGGGCACCCTGTGCCAGGGCCTCACCACCCTCCCAGGGAACAATTCCATCCCAATATCCCATTCAGCCCTGCCCTCTGGCAGTGGAAGCCATTCCCTGTGTCCTGTCCCTCCATCCCTTGTCCCCAGTCCCTCTCCAGCTCTCCTGGAGCCCCTTTAGGCACCCCAGATCTGAGTGTTGTGATATGGGGAGTATCTGCCATGCCAATTTTTCACTCCCACTCCTCCTGTCTCTCTGTTGTTTCACCCTAAATAAAAGCCTATTTAAATAGCACCACTCCATGTGTAATGTATAAAATAATGTGCCAAAAGTTCTCCGCTTGGTAATGACACAAACTGCTTTTTGAGCCTCAGACCTTGGTTGTCAAATCACTGCAAAGCAGTCTCCAACTTGTGATTAATTTTAGCCACCATATTCACACGTTTTTGCTGCACTTACAAGATTTCTAGGAAACCTTGTGTTGAAGAGAGTTAAATGGATTCATTGAGAAGATAAAGAGGAAAAAGTAATCCCCTTTAATTTTTCCCCCCAAAAAGCAAATTAGCAAACCAGGAGGCTTAGTTTCTCTGTTGGAAGGAATGGCTTGTAATTTCTGCTTTATGTTAGTTTGCTCAAGTCCCCTGGAGCAACAGGTCCAGAGCCCAGAGCTCATATTGTAACAGTGATGATGTGTTGTGCAGCTGGAAAAGCCTGAGCATCAGAGGTGTTAATCTGATCTATCAGTATTGGTGTCCCACACCTCAGCCCTGGTGCAGGAAATTAAAGAGCGAGATCTGCAAGGGAACTATTTCATAATGCTTTAAACAAATGAACTCCTTAACATTTTATGATCTCTGGAAGATTGTTTTGTTGGTAGCAGTGCTGTCTGCACTGGGAAGCATTTGCTGGAAAAGCAGTGGTGTGGCTGTCGTGTCAGCCACAGCCCAGAAAAACTGCACTGAGGACACTTACTTGAGCTTTATCATTACTGGGTAAATTACTCAATCTTTGTCAATTTTCATTTGGGCTGAGTTCCATGGGAAGAACTGTCCCAAACCTAGCACTGCAGCTTGCTATATATGGAGAAATCACTCTCTTCTCCCAGTCTTCCTCCCAGGTGTCACCAGGAGCATTTCACTGATGTGAGCAGTTCACAAACCAAGTAACCTTCTACATTTTCTCCCCTGCTCGGTTCAGAGGGGTTTGTGATGATACCTGACCATTAAAGCTCTTTGCTGGTTTATGCTATTTAGAATCTCGTCCCTTTCTTTTATACCATTTCCAGGAAATCTCAATTCACTTTCCTGCCCCTTTGCCACCCTCTGAACCGCAGAGGGGTGGAGGGAGACATCCAGCCCTGAATCAGCAGGCTGCAGCTCTCTCTGTGTCTGCAGAGGAATAAATGCAGCCTCTGCTCAGCGAGAGGCTCCAGACTAACACCTCCTGCTCATTTCCCAGTCCCCCCAAGAGAAAAAAGCTGTATAAAAAGGAAGCAGGAATTCCTCAAGGATAACAGTAATGTACCCTCTCCACAAATTACCAGCAGACCTTTGCAGGAGCTGATCACCTATAAAAAGCTTCGGAGGAGTCATTACAGTCATTGAGCTGCTGGGGGGTTTATGGCTCCTATTCCAGGCAGTGCCGGCCTGATGCAAAACCACACTGGAGGGGCTGGGAGGTGCCTCAGGCACAGAGGGCACCCTTGGGGCATTGGGACTGGAGGGGGATGGGGCTGTGGAACCCCAAACATCCATGCCTGGAGAGCTGTGATGGACTCAGAGGCTGCCTTCCCCCTCTGGAGCAGGAGTTGGCTGAAAGCTGCCACCAGTATGGTGATGCATGGATAACAAGGAGGAATTCTGCCAGGTTTTTACCCCAAAGCTCCAGGGGGATTTGTCCTTCCTCCTCACGTCCCTGCTGCTGAGCTGTGTGTGGCTTGGGGCTGGTGCCTGCCACACAATTGTGTGACAAATGGTGGGGACCCTCTTGGCATCTCTGACTCCCCAACAGGAGGGTACAGCCAGGGCTCTGCTCCCAGGGAACAGGGACAGGACAACAGGAAATGGCCCCAAGTTGCACAGTGGGAGGTTTAGATTGGATATGAGGGACATTTTTCACTGGAAGGGTTGTCAAGAACTAGAACAGGCTTCCCAGGGAAGGGATGGAGCCACCATCCCTGGAAGTGTTCAAAACCCAAGTAGATGTGGCACCTGGGGACGTGGTTCAGTGGGGACCTGGCAATGCTGGGTTGTGGTTGGACTGCTCACAAATATGTGTTGGCAAAATACCCAAATTCAGCCCAGTTTAGGATAGGACTCAATTTTTTTTTATTTCTATCTTCTTCTAATCTTTGAATGTGAGAAAAGACTGTCTGGGAATGAACTGATGATGTCTCTCTCCCCTTTTCCTGGCTCTTCGTGGAGGGGAGAGATGAACTGATTAAAAAAAAAATGAACATTTCAGATAAACCACAGCAGATATGTTGGACATAGTTGACCATCTGAGTGTATTGGCTATTGCTGTTCTATTTGTTATACAATTAATGAAAATGAAACTAAAAACTCTGATTGAGCACAAGCTCTATGGCAAAATAAAGATCAAGTTTCTGTGCATGTTCTGCAGAGGAATTACAGGTACTATCCTTGCTGTTAGACTCCATTTTATTTCATATCTCTATTGCAATGTAAAAAAGCTTAACTCAGGAATGATCTATGTAAAGAATTCTTAAATTCGATAGCATTGTTATAATTTGCCACCCAACACTTAATTTTTTTAATATAATTTTTTTNAATGATTTTTAAATTTTTTTTTTTTTTTTTATTGCAACCGGGATCTTGCAGTGTCTATGCAGCTTCACTTGACTCTTTGTGCTCCTTTTTGATTTAATTGTTAGCAGGGAGCTATCACTGGTGTAAGAATATCACAAAATCAAATCATATAGAAAAATATAGTTCTACCAGGAAAGGTTAACAAACAACCTGTGATCCCAAGTAGGTTTATCAGAGCTAATTTTTCTTCCAGTTACCAAGACAGACGGAAATTCAAGTATTTCAAATAGAAAACAAATCTTCAAGTATAGTACACACATAAAATCCTGAGCAAATGTTTACTGACTACAACACCTGGAACAATTAAGATGGTGCAGTGGAGCAGGGTTTGATTTAAGAGGGGGAGCCTTGCAGATGTGTGCTGAACACAATCCCCGTGTCCTCCAAAGCTCAGAGCAGCCCCAGCCTCCATCCCTCTGCTGCTCTTCTTGAACTAATCTTGTACTTAGCGATAATTGATGCTCTCTGCTGAAGGGAATGGGATGGGAAAAAGTGGTGATTTAGCAGCTGTGTTTGCTGCACTTATTTTGACTCATTTTTACTCCAGTGTGTGTCAGACCTTCCACTGCCCAGCAGTGCAAGGAAACCTGCATTCCATTAAGGGAAGGTGTGCAAGTGGTGGCGTTTCATCCATTTTTCTGGCCAGATGCATTAGGTGATTATTTATAAAAATCTCTCTCTCTATAAAATAGTCCTTATTCGAAGTTACTTTTAGATTCACGAGTCCAAAGAAAAACGAAATTACAGTTTTCTCTGAGCTCCTTTCATGTTTTCCTCATTTTTCTTGATACCACCTTGGCCAACAGGGAGGTGCCATGGGGAGGTTTGTGGGGCCAGTGGAGGACAGGACTGGCAGAAGTCCCCTTTGAGTATCTTCCTTATGGGAATGCAGCACACACAGCCTTTCAGCTCCTCAAATTCCTTGCTCTGTGTCAGAAGGCAGCTGGATGTGCAAATAAACCTCACCCACAGACAATCTGTAAAAGAGCAGGAATGAAAATGTGTTTGTCCTACAAACCTGAGCCAAGCCATGCCAGGAGAGCAGAAGGAGCTGCTCTCACAATATTCTGTTTATCTCTGTTCATGACTCTGTGTGTGTCTCCTGAACTGCCCATGGCTCACCCTTCTTCCCCTCCCTTCAGGCAGCCTGGAGAATTTGGGATTTTCTCAGCACTGTCAGTCCAGGTTTTGGCAGAACATCACATTAAAAAAGCCAATTTCACAACTGAAGAGCTTCACTTGAGGATTCCTTGCCTGCACAAGTTCTGCTCTGTTGGGGCTGGGGAGGTGATGTTACCTGAGCCTCTCTTGCTGGGTAAGTGGTGAAGCTGCACATCCAGCAGCAAATCCCAGATGTATCAGAGAATTATAGACAAAAAACCCCAAAACATCTTGCAGGTGATTTTAGCAACTGTGGTACAGGCAAGGTGAGGTGGGGAAAAGACTAAGTCTGATAAAATTATTATGATTTTATAAATGGCTTTCAAAATTCCAAATGGCTTCTCAAGGATTGATTTTTCTGTCAAGACATTGGACAAGACTTAATAAATCATTATATTCATGGGAACCCTACAGTCAAACAAACCCTAATAGATATGTATATATGCATATATGAAATAAAAAGTAATTTTTTAAAAGTAGCTTTCTTTATCCTATTGGTGGAAAACAATCTTGTTGGAGAAACCATTTAGGACAGATTTTTTTCCATGTGACCTCCATCATGTGCTTGGAGAAGGATATCACAGGTATTTTGCAGAGATGATTTTGTATACCAGGCACAACAATCAGCATAAAATCTGCACAAGATCAGATTAGATTGAATCCTTTTGGAAATTTAATCTTCCCCCAGCCTAGCATGTGCTTGAGATAATTAGCTCTAAGATCTCAAAGACATCTCTTTAAAAAAAAGTCAGCATAAATACATTTTAGCAATATATTTTATATTTTTATGTAGATATAGCTGAAATATACAGAAGGAAAAAAAGGCGTAAAATGCATGATAAAATCATTATTCCAATTAAAAATAAGTATTACTTCATTGCATTTATCTTACACTGTCAGCAGGCTTGTTATGGAGGAATTTGGGTAAGAAGTAGTAGAAAATTTGTGAATCTCTTATTTTTCCCTCAGAGTATTCCCAGGAATAATTCCTGGCCCATTAAATGTTTGCCTGTAGGGTGCACCCAGCAATTTGAAATTTAAGGTCTTGACTGGACATATGTAATATCAAACTGCTGATTCAGTGTCCTCTAACCAGGTCTGCAAAGCAAATTCTTGCCTTTACACAGGAGCTGATTGTTTTCTCCATGGGAAGGAAGTGGGAGTAGAAAATCACGAATCCAGAGGAGGAAAACCAGAGCTGGAGTAAACCCTGTTTGTCTTCAGGAGAATATTCACTTCTTTTTTTTTTTTTGGCTTGCTACCCAATTCTGTTCCACCATATTCCTCACAGAGGATTAGATTTTCTAGCTGATGACAGTATTTTTTTAGAAAACTAATGTCTTCAATGTATCCTCTCTGGAATTCTTGCTTGGTCTAAATATCGATTGGATTTTACTACCAGCCAAGGTCAGAAACTGAAGAGGTTCTTGCTGCAGCAAGCTGTATATTAATCTCAATATCAACTAAGTACCTAAACTGTTATTGGAATTTGATGATCAATTACATCTTTGAAAAGTACTTAGTATGACATTTGTTGGACTTCCGTATTTCGTGTTATACAGTCACACCTGATGGTTCAATAACTGGAAAAATATCAGCAAAGGATGTCTTCAGTTCTTTGTGCAGACAGGATCTGCTTTACAATTCACATTTCTTGCTTTTGCCCACATTAATAGGCATTTCACACCATTAGAAGGTTTTCTTGCTGCTCACTTGCATTACATTAGAGAATACACTGCTGTTACACATACTTAGGCAGACAAACACACAAAACCTTCTTCCAGAAGAATATTTCTTAATTCCTCAACCTGCAGCCTTTCCATTTGGAAATGCCACCATTAAACTCAACTGCAGCGACTCAGTCTGTTCCTCTGCCATTAAATGTTCTGCTCTATTCTGTGGGAATGTGAGGGGGGATTTGCTCATCCTGGCCACAGTCAGGAATGGTTGTCACAGGTTTTCTTTCTGTTCTGAGTTAAACAAGTGCTTTAGAAGCAAAATGGTAGAATCATGGAATTGTTTGGGTTTGAAGGCTCATCCATTTGCACCCCCTGCCATGGGCAGGGACACCTTCCACTATCCCAGGTTACTCCATGCCCCATCCAACCTGGCCTTGGACATTTCCAGGGATGGGGCAGCCACAGCTTCTCTCTTCAAAGCCCATCCCCCAAAACCTTTTAAATATTTACCAGTCTATTTCATTCCTCACTTGCTTCCTGAGTTAAGTCTCACTGAATTAAAATAACTTGCAGAAATTTCATTTCCAAGAATGAAATCAACAGATGACACCCAAAAGTTACCATAGCCCAAGGCCACGGCTGTCACAAGTGTTTACACGCATTTAGAGCAATGTCTTTTGTCAGATCTGAAAACTACACCAGGATGAAGGAGCAGTTCTCAGCACACTCTTAACGTTTCTCTTTTCTCTGTCCATTCTTTATTAAATGGCAAGACAGGGAAAAAATCACAGATTTCAATAGATCATAAATAGCTTTAAAATTCTTGGTTTGATTTAGCAGCCAAGCACAAACATGGCCCTCATTTTCTGTGGGTCTGGGGTTTTTTTTGTCGTTTTAATTATTTTCTTTTTTGTTTGTTTGTTTGAGGGCTGTTGTGTATTTTTTGTTTTGTTTTGTTTTGTTTTGTTTACTTGAACCAATCTGGTATTTCTCTGTTTTAATTCCTAAGAAAAACCAGTAATGAGAGTAATGCGTAAGCTTTTTTTATTTTAAGCACCATCTGCGATGCCATCATTAAAAAAAAAAAATCAGCATCACTACAACTGCAAGGACCTTCCAATTTTCAAGCACATAAAACGTGATAAGTGAACTTCTCTCTTCTGAAATATGCATTGCACCCTCTGAACGAGCTGGAAAGAAAGCAGAAAGGATGGATTTATCAGGCATCAAGTTCAGCCATCCAGATGTTGCCAAGCTCGTTTTTGTTGCTGGCTGTGGGTAATTTTGCAGTGGTTTGTAAATTTAATTGACCATGTATGAAGTGTGCAAGGGCCGTGCACAATCAGCAGTGTTGCCAAGATTAGCAGCTCTATTTCTTAGCTAAGCAGGTCTAATGTGCTTTATTAGAAGCAAAATACACCCTGAGGCATTTTAAGCATAGCAGCCAGGTAGGATGAGACTCACTGTAGGGAATATGTTTTGGCTAGCTCAGAAATTAAAGTGGTTTTGGGTTGTCAGTCACACCAGTTAAACTTTAGGCAGAAATTATGTAACTGAGCTACCTGTTGTTGGTACCTCAGTGCCCCAAAAGAGGGAAAAGGAGAATCCTGGGATATTTGCTGTTGGTGGTTAGGTAATGCTACAAATTAAGGCTTAGAACATCCTGCCAGTGGCTTCTTTTATACTTTGTGGGTGTTGTAATTTACCTGGCTCGTTAAACCATGCTACATAGCACTACAGTCTACATCTGACATTTAGAGCACCTCAAGTCTTATAATTAGATCTCTTTAATCCACAGGTATTTATCTAGGATTCCTTAAATATAGACAGGAATTAGAAGAGGAAGAGAAAAAACTCAGTGATTTCAGATTTTTAAATTCATTATTTGCTCTGTTCACAGTGTGGAGAGGTGTTAACCTGGGGGCTTTCTGCTGGCAAAAAATTTGGGAGCTATGCATTGCAAAGTCTAGATAAAACCCAAAATGGCAGCCAGAAATAAGGTCTGTTATTATTGTATGATCTTTCTCGTTGATGCAATGCAAATCTTTCCTCATCTTCTCTTGTGCTTGTTTTGCTTGGGGTATTCGATCTTTTTTTCATTTTATGTATTTACCACTTTCCTGTAAACTCCTATTCCAAAGATTTATGTCAGAGAGGCAATTTTCTTCCCAACAAGAGACTTATCTTTTTAGTCACAAAAGCAGGTCCCCAGAATATAGCTTATTGCAGCAGCACAGAAGAATAAGTCAAGAGTTATCACCAAGTATAGCCAATTCAGAAAAAAAATAATTTTTTTTCGCCTTGAATTATTTTTCAGCTCCAAATCCAGTTTCTGAGTTACAGTTACGAGACTCCCAGCTCTAGGCTGAGTTCTAACTAAAAATTTTCAAGAAATCATAGAACTATTCTGTTGAAAACTCTTTTAGAAATTAAAGGAAAACATACAGCTATTGAACTGATGCCTTGGAAATGCACCTTGTAGCCCTCATAAAATGGGTCTCACATGAAATGTTAGCTCAAATTCACACAAATACTCAAATCACTCTTTGTTTGTTGCTGACCTGTATCTTTTAAGCTTAACCCACACTTGCAAAAGCCCAAAGGAGTTGTATTTGGAGTCTGGTTGTTCATGTACCTTTCTACCCTAAATCAACAAAAACAATCTTCAAATAGGGGTGACTGCACCACTTTTCCTTTCAGTAAATAGAGATTATTGTGCAATAGAAAATGATAACTTTATTTCACAGGGCTTGGGAGATTGGCCAGGTGGGTTTGTTCATCCCTCTGGCTCCCTGGTGTGGGATGGTTTGGATGATTTTGGGACACAGCTGCAGAGCACTTTTAGGAGGCAGGTATGGATTTTGCTAAATGTTTTCTTAACCAGGTAAACAGATTTACATAATTGCTGTAACAGTCCATAATAAATAACTAGAATAATTGTTAGGTAATTTCAAGACACAATCAGACTCTGAATAGCCCCTGATGGAGTTAGAAAAGGAAACTTGAAGCCAGCTTTAGAAAGGAGAGGGCGTGGCTCCCAGGTTGCAGTGGAAGGCAGGGAGATCCCAAAGGGATCCTGCTGGGCACTGTGCCCCCGAGCAGTGCCTGTGGCAGGTGTGGAGCACAGGGGGCTCTGCCAAGGGCTGGGGAGGCTCAGGTAACTCTACCCCTGCCACGGTGTGCTGTGCAGCAGCAAGAACAGGAGTGCCAGCCTGCAGCTCCACTGCAAAAAACCCTTGGAAAGGAATGGCTTTTGGGAAAGGGAAGCTGTCCAAGCAGGATTTAGAATATTAACTGCAGAGATAATGGGAAGGATTCCACAGGTGGCACACATGTGAGCAAGACACTGGAAGTATTAATAAAAATATCAGTTTGCAAGAAGAGCCACCTGTAGTCTGAGGGGTGTCATCAGACACCAAGTCAGTTAATTAGGTCCAAAAATTAAGCCTTGGTGACCCTTCTGTGGAAATTCTATAATGCTTTGCTCATTGTTTTGAGCAGACGGCACAATCTTCATTCTGC
Organism: Rhabdornis inornatus; assembly: GCA_013397075.1. Classification (NCBI taxonomy): domain Eukaryota; kingdom Metazoa; phylum Chordata; class Aves; order Passeriformes; family Rhabdornithidae; genus Rhabdornis; species Rhabdornis inornatus. Next base: position 255,869 of record VWZS01005696.1, on the reverse strand, counting down.
ATTTGAAGTCTGTGGAAAATTCTCAGGGATTTCAACAGAAAACACTTTTGCATGTGCCTGAGGCAGCACCTTGACATCGAGGGGCATTCAAGAGAATCTAGAGAGCCAGCAGGAGATCTCTGTGTCATTTCAATCCAAATGAAGTCCTATTTTAATGACTTCAACATTACCTGAGTGATGAAAAGGCCTTGTCGTGGTCTTTCTGCTTGAGAGCAAATTTCACACTCCATGAAATTATCATCATCACTATTATTATTATTATTATTGTTGTTGTTGTTGTTGTTTTTGTTGTTGTTGCTGTCATTAAAGTCTACTTTAGGAAAGCCAAAGGAATCAACCCATGCAGGTAATACCAAAAGCAGTTGGAAATGGAAAGTCCTAAGAGTCTGAAGAATCACATAGGAGTGGCTGTACAAACCCTCATTCTGCACTACAGAAGGATGCTCTGCATGGCCCAGAGGTCCTCCCTGATCCCACCACCTGCCCCTTCCTGAATGAACTTTCTTTTCATGAATCCCTGATGGAGCAGGCATCAGGCATTAACCAGGCATCTGTTTTTTTCCTTTATCTAATGCCGTATATTTATTAAATTTTCCCAGTTTTTTGAGTGCTTTCTGTGTCAGAAGTGGCAGCATCCTGCAGGTGAGATGGCATTGCAGCATTTTCCACACCTCACTCATAAAGTCATCTACTTTTTTTCTGCTTTGTCATGTAAGTGTGCATCACCAAGGACATGTTTCCTCCTCCAAATTCTTTCTCCTGATTCAAAAATGCTCTGTTAACTTCCTTGTCAAGCTCTTGTGAACCATTACTGTTTCTTTCAAAATGCATGTGTGCTTTTGCCTTTTGTACTGATAAAATACCTCTAGAAATGCAGTGTTCTTTAGTTTTGAGAGTCTAGGGAATATATTTTCTGCCTTAGAAGATGTCTTCATAGATTCTTTGTATGTTGTCAATGTGAATCCCAGATAAAGGGTATCCAAAACTAATGCTGAGTTTAAGTGTAGGAGTAATTTTTGTGGGTCATAAGTTTAGTATTAGATATTCTGTTTAACCATCCTTCAGTTTTGGTGTCTGTCTGCACTCAAGACCAGGACTGATTCTCCCTTTCTTCCCCCCGTTTTTTCTTTCCCCCTTCTATTTTTCTTAATAATCTGAAAGTTATGTTGTGGAGACAAGTACAGCTGATGTTCACAGTTGATCAAAAACTGGGCTACTTCTGTAAATAAGATAAAATCTTGTTTATTTGATAGGCACAGATTCTCATATGTGCATGTACTCATTTTTTTGTGGACATCCTCTCTGAATAGCAAAAAAGCTGCTGCAACCAGCCTGGTCTTCATGGGAACAGGTTGAATTATACACAGGAATAATCCAGCAGCTTCTGGACAAAATTTGAATTTTTGAGCAATTGTGTCCATTGCTCCATTAAAACAGTGGGTGTTCTTCAGTGGAGATGGGAGACAACAGCAAAATCCAGACCTGTCTTGAATTTCAGAGACACTGGGCAAAGCTTTGATATCTCCTTTTTTCATCTCCTTTTTTCAGATCTCACTGCTGACAAATGGGAATGGCTTTAAACTGACAGAGGGCAGATTTTTGGATATTAGAAATTCTTTCCTGTGAAGGAGACGAGGCCCTGGCAGAGATTGCCCAGAGAAGCTGTGGCTGCCCCTGGATCCCTGGAAGTGCCCAAGGCCAGGTTGGATGGGGCTTGGAGCAGCCTGGGATGATGGGACACAGTGCTTGCTGCAAGCAGTGCTTTCCTTCCTTCTGTTACCCTCACCTCGCTTTTAGTTCTCACTCTGTAAGAGTAAAATAAATGCAATGCAACCTACATCAACAGGCCTAGAAATTCAAAGGCATTTTTAGCAATGGCAAAAAAAATAAAATTGAATAACTTCAGGTGATGCTTATGGTTCCTAAAAATGCAAGTATCAACTGGTAAGTTTTTTGAAAATTGAATATAAAATCATAGAAAAATGCTTTATTTGATTCTCTGTTTATGGGAAATTCATTTTATTTGACTTTTTTATTTGTAATATCAACTATATTGCAGAGCAGAGTTTCTAGGTGCTCCCTTATGGTACCATTCTTCTAAATTATTAATGCCGTACTGTTGATATATTGTCAGCCTTGTACATACATTCTATGAAAATGAGTTTTACAGTAGGCTGGGATTTATAACAAAGCTTGACATATGCAGCTAATTCACCTAGACAGTCTTGTCAGTTTTAGGTTCATAAATAATTGATACTCGGGGCTTGGAGTTCAGCTACTGTTAGTGCTCCAGCTGTTAAATTTCAGCAGCATAATGGATGAATATTTGTTTATAATTTCTGTACATGGACCTGATGTCAGATCCCTGGTCTCATTTACATAGGTAGATTGAGATGTTGGAAGTGTAATGAGCATATGAAGATGATGAATTGTTTTCCTCAGTGCTGGTGCGTTTCTGTAAATGTTTGATTAGTTTTGAATGGATTACTGTTAGATTATCTGGTTCAGGGGTTAAAGTGAGCAGCTCTTTGCTCCCAAAGCTTTCATGATCCCTTGCTGACAGATTTTAAAATTCATACAGTGATATTAGTGCTGCAAAAGCGAGGGGTATTCTTTGCAACAGATGTTTAGTAATTAAACATACGGTTTCCCTGTTTGGAAGTTGCCTGGGAAATTTAAATCAGAATGATTTGTTTACCGTAGTTTGAGGAAATTACAGTTTCTGAAAAAATAATATACTTTTGCCCCTAAAGTGCTGGAGTTTTCCCCCCAATGACACTAATTAAAAATGAGCAAAACATACACATACCCTCCTAATAATTCAGATGCTTAACACCTTGGCTGACAGATGCAAAGCCATTAAAAACAGAGGTTCTTCTCATTTTCTCCTCCTGTAAATTAATGAGCACTATTCAGAAAAAAATTTTCAATTGGATGTCCCAAGCAGAGATGCTGAAGCAAACCAGATTTCCAAGCATAGCTTCCTACTGGAGCCCAGCTGGGAGAAGCCGTGGGATGTGAACACGTGGCTTGCACACGATTCCTGATGATGTAAAGGGAGCGAGGAGGGGGAGTTCAGTGAGGAAATGACATTGGAGAAATTCGGAATAAATTAGAACGAGATGTTCCCTCATCCATTGGGACTTGGCGAGTGCCACACAGATAAAGGGATGGGGAGCAGAAAATGTGGGAACAGACTGAGTTTGGGTTTATACAAAGATGGCAGGAAGAGGAGAGTGTCATCCCATCTCCCATGTGCTTCTCCCGGCCCTGGTGACACTGGGGATGAGGTGGAAATTGAGCTATGGTGGGAAATCCCACACGGCCTCCTCTGACCCTGCTCACTCAAACGCAACCCTTTATATTCCTGCCTTTCTCCCACCCCCCCCGTGGCACCCTCCCAGCAAGCAGCCCTTGGACAAGAAGGTCTTGGGGAGCAGCTCCTTAATGAGAAGATTTAGCGACCGCAGCTCCACGGAGCCCAGCGCCTCGCCCGCCACCGCGCCGCGTTTTGTCAGCCCCGCGCGCGGTTCCCCTGGCTTGTCTGGCAATCATGTTAGTGATTATATGGGTAATGAAACACGTGCTCTTTTTGTCTGTGGCTCTGATTAATCTGCTTTCTATTTAGCCGTGATTTATGGTGCTCAACTGTTGAGGTGAGCGCTGGCCCATCAGTTCCGTGGCCTATTACGGGCGCCGCGGCGGCGAAATGCCTGCGAGGCTTGAACTGTTTCTTGACAGCCAGGCTTCCCGCTACATTCCCTCCAATCTGTTTTGCTTCCTGGTGTGACCTTTCATACAGTAAAATACATTAGTTGAATAGCACAGTCTCATTAAAAGAGTGAATTAACCGAAGAGTCTTTTTAACTAAATGACAGCCAAAGGACTGAGTGCTAATAGCCACGGGCAGTTAGAAACTTAACTCATGAATCAGGCTGTTAATACTGCTCGCTGCCTGAAGCGCTAAGGGCACCACACTCTCTGCTTGCTCTCATAAGAAGAAAAGCTCATTACTTTCCTCCTGATGGGAGAGAAAGAGTGAGCGAGCAATAATAAAGCTTGAATTTTTCAATACTGTTAAAAATGGGGCTGACAGATTGCCGACAATAGGAGCAACGGGCTAGACACTGCAAAGAGAGCCACTGAATTAGCAATACCATATATCATACAATCTAATTAAATCAACCCCAAGAATGAAATTAGTTTTCTGTGAGTGAAATGGCCTTTGAAAGAGCGCTATTAAATGAACTGTAGAGCATTAATTAAATAATTCACAGTGAGGGATTTTGCATTTATACAAAAATTGTGCACTTAATTGTCCATGCTGTATTACAGATTTGGCCTTATGTTAACAATGTGTCTAAAGCACACTTATTGGAGCGTATCAGGAACAGCTTAACATAAATGCAGCTTATAAAGTTTTAAGAATTACCAAAGAAACTGGAGAAAAGCGGTAACAATGGTAAAAAAAATACACACAGAGTCAACCACTTTTCCACATTAATCCTGTGCACGTGTGACAACTTGTTACATTTTTCTCCCCAGTGGAATGACATTAGGGCTTCTGAGTTTTAATTAAACAAAACCTGCAACTTCTCATGATTTAGCAAAAAGAAGCACTTTTAAATTGCCTCAAAATAACATATGCATGAAAATAGCTGGGAAAAACAGATATTTTGCTTTGGAAGAAGAAAAGACAGTCTTTGGTCCTCAGGTTTTCAGTAAGACAAACAATAAAAAACCAGATAAAGGCCATCAAATCAACTTAGTTTTTTTTTTTTCACACCTCTGTCACACTATAATTTCAGTTAAGAAATACACCATTTTTAAACCAAAAGCTTTGGTTTGGAAACCATGAAAATGAATTTTTTTTTTTTTTTAATCTGCCACCTGGGGAGAGAGGTTGAAATTAAAAAAACTTGATGATGTTTTTGTCCCTTCAGATCCCGATGTTTTCATACATATGTTATGGCTCAGCAATAACATTATGCTCAATATTATTCAGCTTTCTACAAAAGAGAAGCCTTGGCTGTCAAATACACTTGACAGTGTGTATCTGTATTAAATACACTATTATGAACATTCATAGCTTTTTCTCTGCTCCTTTTTATTTTCATGTAAATTTGTGATGTTACTTTAAAATGTGAAAAAAATCTACCCTTCTGTTTGGATACTTGCAAAAAAGTTTAAGAATTTGTAGACTATTGGTATTTTAAGATGTTGGTCCTAATTCTTGTTCTTTTCCATCCTTGCAAATATAAAAAATACAAATAGAGAAGGCAATAAGTCCTGTATATTGAACTTTTATAAAAAATAGATATAACAGATACTTATAATAGATAAAAGTCGATATACTTTTCCCCAGTGCTTGCTAAGCCAGGCTTACATTGTTAAACAGTACATTTACTTAAATTTATTTATGCTATTGTGTTTTCCTTTTTATTTTTGATTTTGATTTCTAAAAAGAGCAACTGAAAGCCTCTAATGCTCCAAACGGTGCCCACTTCAAAATCGTGTGGGTAAATGAGAATATCTTCAGTTATAATGAGATCCAATCAAATTAACTCCCTAAATTAAAACACAAGAAGCTGGGAGTGTTATCTACATATTCTCTGTCTTCTTACCAGCCTCAGATTTTATCAGTAGTTTCCTCAATCAGAAAAACATTGTGTTTCAGTAGTCATTTACTAATAGCCTAAGTTTGAAGATGGCAAGAAAACTGATAGGCAGTGAAGCTGTGGATGGCAGCATCTGCACCTGGCCACTAATTTTAAACAGAAGATGGAAGTGATTGACTTGGATGACTAATATTATTCTATAGCATGTGTTTGGTTCCACTTTGAGACCAAATCCCTGTGGAGGATGAGGTGTAACAGGGCCTGGAAGTTAGAGCTAGGGCATGTGAGTGCTCACAGTCTGACACAGAGCTGTCAGAAGGAGATTTCCTGAGAGAAAGTGGAATTAAATGGACTGAGAGCTTGCTGCCTTGCAGTATTGTGTGGTGCCATGCAGGCAGTGTGCTGGTGGACATGGTTTGAGCATCTGTGTCCCCTGGTGAAAACAGAAGTTCTGCCTTTGCCATCTCTGTGAGGTCAAAGTCAGAACCAACCTATCCCAATTCCAAAGGAATTTATCCTGTAGGCCAATCCTGATGGTGACTATCCATGGACTGCTTGGCCATGAGATCCAAAGAAGGGCAGCAGAGCTGGGGAAGGATCTGGAGCTCCAGGAGCAGCTGAGGGAGGGCTGAGCCTGCAGAAAAAGTCTCAGAGGGCTCATAGCCATCCCTTGCTGGTGTTGTATTAAGAACTCACACCTGAAATGTGGCAGCTACAGGTATGAATTGGTGATGCCCAGTGAAGTCAAAGGTGCCTGAGCTGAGAGGGACATGTCCTCTCACAGGTACAGAGGAGCTGCAGACATCCTAAATTGTTTAACTGGGCTTAATCTCAAATTTACAGAAGACTGTGATTTCTTGTGCTGCACCAGCTCATGCTGAGTAGTCTTCACTGAAAATATTTTCTTAAATGACACTGAAAGGCTCCAGTGACAAATCATTGTAGTTTCATATTTCCATTTATTTTATCCTGAGATTTGGTACTGATATAAAACCACTGTGAACGTGTTAATGATATTTCATGTGCAGTAATGTCAAACTATTCAATCAGTCGCATCATTACCTTTCATATTAAGCATATTTAGTTTATTCAGTTGTAACAAAGCATTTCAAGCACTAAAGGTGTTCTTTCCCAAAAGTACTCACTCATTTCAATTTCATTTCATATCATCTCTAAAAATGTGTATTTTGTCTTGATTTTAGATGAAAGCCAAAGGAACAAATGCTTTATTACCTAGCTGAGAAAACCTGAAGATTTGTTCTTCAAAACAGGCAACTGAAAATATTTGCGCTGTTTCATTGTAAAGCTACCAGAAGGCTGAACTTTTCAGGTAGTTCCTATAGAAATTTCACAAAAGCTTGGAGGCATTTATAAAATTGGTGGAAATGCCAATTAGATGTCTGGATCACCCTGCAGGCAAGGCAAGATGTAGTTTCCAGTTGGGAAATACCACTGCACTTGTTCTTAGTATAGGGATTGAGAAGCACAGAATTAACTTTATATATCCATAGATAAATGCCTAGCAAGCTGCTGCAACTTACTGGGGGTTCTTTTGGCACAAAAAGGGAACAAAATCCTTTCTTTGTGAAAGTGTGTTTTTGAAGTGGCTTTACAGGTTTGGGCATAAAGTAAGGAAACAACATTTGGATTTTTGAACTTTAATTATGAGTATTATAAAAAACGACAAAGACTACAGTTATAAGGACTGGTAAATTCACTAACATACTGGGAGCACACTAGGAATTGAAAAAAAGTAAGGCACATGAAGCAGCAAGAAAGTTCTGGCCAAAGAAGTTTGATTAATCCTCAGACAAGTGCCTGACTTCCTGTGGTTCCTGTAAATTTAGGTTTTTTGGGCTGTGCCTCCTGCCTCAGGGAAGCAGGGACAGGATTGGCATTGCACACCTTTATTGCTGCTTCTGCTTAATATCAACATCCAGGACAGTCATCACTCAAACCAAAATGAACTTCCAAAAGATTTTGGTACAACTGAAAAAGTCAGAGTTTTATGGCTCTGTCCCTCAGCTACTGCATTATCTATAAACTATTCCTTGTTGGAAATGAACTTCTAGTCAGCATGGCAGACGACCAGTGTGTTATATATCAATATATAATGTAAGAATGTGTCATTCAATATGCTGCAAAACTTGCTATTAAGAATTAATCATTCTCCTCCTTGAGCAGTCTCTTCAATGCATCCAAAAATTTGCCGTTTCTGAGCATATTCCCAGTCAGGAAAGTCATCTACTCTCATAGGATGTGGGTCAGAAGAAAACTAATTATGGGATTTTAATACAGAGCTTAGCAACAGCAGAGTTCAGAAACAACTTTTTCCACTTGACTTCAAAGACTCCTACCAGGGCTCCATTTTGCCTGGAATTCAGATGGCAGCAGTAGGAGATGCTCCTCAAGGCAGAGTGTGGAGGTTGAGACAGTTTCTGCAGCTCTCCTATTTCCCTATTTTATACCCACTGGCTTAGGAGTATCACAAGGCACACCACGGGCAATTTTTCTTAGTGTTTTTTCGTGATGCTGTTTTTTTCCTACTGCCTTCCTGCCCCTGCTGGTCCTGTCCTTCACAGCCTTCTGCAGGGAGGGATGCCAGAAGGTCACCACCAACTGCAGGCCACCACCTTATATTTAATTCTAACAGATCTACCAGTTTAAAGATGTGCAGGTCTCCATTGCTATCCTCAGGAGCTTCTGTGTCCTGCTTAAGGGATTCAGTGACACAGGTCTGTGAAAATACAAAAGCAGGGAAAATGTGTCCTGCATGCTCTCAGGAAGAAGCAGGATGTTTGAAGCTGAATTATGGGAATGGATATGCAGGTTTAAGCTGAAGTATGGGAATGGATATGCATCTGGGCCATCTGCCAGTCCCCATACCCTGGAAAAATCTCATTTGGAGGGGATCTGAACCACGTGGAACAGACAATGTCCTGTGGCAATCATTAAGTAGCCAAATGTCTCCTTAGGTTCCCTGGGAGAGATGAAAATAAAAATCAATATGTGTATGATGAGATTGTTCAGAAAATTTGTCTTAAAGGTACTTGTGCTCCTTGACTGGGTGCATTTTATGTAAAAACCCAATGATCTTAGGACATCTCTTCCTCAGGTGTCCCAAGTGATTCCATCTCAGACAATAACCTCATATGAATAAATGACTTGACAAAAGCCCCTCTGCCCATCGAGTTTTCTCAACCAATATTTTTTATCACTTTCCATCAATGTTTGGATTCTTTGAGGAATCCAGCCTATAACAAATGTGTCGTAGATGCTCTAACAAGAAAAGAACAGATGCAAGTTTAGTGAATATTGAGTTTTAAACTCGTCCTGCAGTGATTTGTGGCTGTGTCACTGCAAATATTTTTCAATGTCATTGCCTAAGCCCTGGCTGTCACTAACATGGTCAGCTGGGGAATAGAAGGCCTAACACTATGATCTCGGTATTAATGGGAGCTGTTGAGAGTGGCAAAGGTGATAAAGTATTGTTTAGTTATTGGTGCCATACTTTTGCTGCAGGACATTATTATAAAACGTTGTGGTTTTTGTCAGATTTCAATCACCTCTCCAATAACATATTTAGAAACTTACTACAAAAAATATCTTTGAGGGCTTTGTTTTGGTCTCTTTTTACTTGATTTCTTTGCTTCTAAATTGCATCTGGAACTAAGTAAACTTAACATCTTAAAGAAAATAAAGATTCCAGACCACCTCTGAAGTCCAGTTTATTTTTAGTTTGCTTGTACTTATTTTTATGCAAATATTTTAAATTGAATGCTTAACTCAAACTGGAAAAGAAAAAAAAAAAAGAATCCCTGTGATCTGGCATGGACTGGCAGCTACTAAAGGCAATATAGTTCAGCTCTTATTCCAGACTTCTGGAAATCTGGTAGTCTATCCTTCCTCCTGCTGTGCATGTATATTTTATACTAATGTTAATGGGAGTTATGTGTGGATATTCAGCAGAGAGAGCACACCCCATTTGGTAGGTAAATTTATGTGTCACTCTTTTTCATTATTCCCCAGACCAGCACAAGGAGAAATAGAGATATAAGATTTATAAAGCTTCTACAATATCCTGTTTTGCCAAATTGTGTTCTAGCAAGGGCATGACAGGATTACTCGCCTCACCCTTGACACCAGAGGAACACAAATTAATGGCTCATTGTCACTGCCATTAAGAGTAACCCTGCATGTTTTTAAGTCATAATTTAAAACACCTGAAATCCAAGATTTTATTGATGGCCAAGATTGCTCCATTTTAAACCTTTTGATGAATACATTCACTGCTACTTTAAATGAGGCACAGTCCCTCTTTATAAAAAAAGGATATAAAATTAGATTATGAGAGTTTATATAGCTTTTAAATATCAAGCTGTCAGGGCTTGTGCAGGTAGAAATATTATAATCGAAGAATGGCAAAGAAAGAGTTTATATTAGAGGGAGGATTTTTGAGTAAATTCATACCAAGTAGAATATAATGGAGACAGGTTTTTTGCCAGTGCTTTGGCTCTGCTGACCTCCATTTGCAGCAGAGATTATCCTGATAAAGCCGACACAACCTCAATAAAACACTAACAATGGAAAGAAGTAAATAGAAATCATATTAAGCAGCAGCAATATTGCATGAATTGAAACAAAAATTTAGGTATAATAGCCTTGGTGGGTTTTAATATTGTTCCCAATCACATCACAATATGAATCATATCATAGTGACTCTAAATAACATTTATCATCTTTAAATCTTCTCTCCTAGAAGATGACTCACATTATTTGAGAGGGTTTTTTTGAAGAGTTCATACATAATTAAATGTGCTAGAAGCAAAGGGTACAAAATGCCTTGAGAAACAGCAACTTTTTGTTATATGTTCAATTAAATGCAGCAATTTCATATTTATTGTTATTTTGCTACCTTGCAGAAGTTAAATGAATAGAATAATAGAAAGGTATTGCAGGACAGGACTCAAATAAATCCAGATGGGAAATTTTATTCAGTTTTCAATTACTGTAGCATTGCTAAATTCTTAGCACAATCTGTAGACCATGACAAAACGAAAAGATTGGTCAAAAATGCATTTATATGGGATTAGAGGCTAAATATAACAGAAAGATGGTTCAATTTATTTTGTCAGAAAATTATCTGTCCAAGGGACTATATCTTCATTTACAAGGAAGAAGTTTAATCCATCCATCATGGATGGACTTTGCTTTTCAGGGGACTCTGGGGTTCAAATTGCAGGGGTCCACTTCTCAGTGCATCAGGAAGAGCTTGAAAGGGTCATGGAAGAGTCCAGACTCAAAGGGGAGAGATAGGAGACAATGTCAAACCCCAAAATTCCCACCATCCTGGCTCCAAAGTGGTGATGATGGTGACATGTTCACTCCCACTGATGTGAAAAGATCCCATTGCTGGGGAGACACCAGTCTGTGACTCTCTGGATAAAGGAGAGGTCTTTATTCACCCACAGAGCCACCTAGGAGGCCTTAAATGCAAATGTTGATGTTGAGGGCAAGGTCTTGAAAGTGAAACAGGAGTTTGAGTTGTTTTAGGGTGTGTCTGAGTCAGGATGCCCAGGAAATCCCTTTCCTCCCTTGGCTCACCTTGCACAGGAGCCTGACTGTAGGACAGAGATCATGGATGTAGAGCCAGAACAGGGGGAGGAATTTGAGTTCAGAGGATGGATAAGGAATGAGGCTCTGTGTGTCCTGCTGGCCAATGCTCCCTCCAGTCCTGCAGGAGGGTTTTGTGGACTGCAGCCACAGGAACGTTCCCATTTTGTACAGAAAGCCTGGCTGGTGCCTCAGGAACATTCCCATTTTGTACAGAAAGCCTGGCTGGTGCCTCGTGCCCAGCTCTGGGTCCTGTTGTTGACAGGGTGTCAGGAGGAGTTTGCAGATGGGCTCTGGTTTGAATACTTGGGACATCAATAGTGACCTGGGGATAGCTGACATG